>OY979724.1:6301771-6809831 GCA_963855995.1 Muricea muricata | reverse complement strand
CTTAGAATTCGATTTTGATAACTGTATAATCGTTTGTTTTTAGTTAGAAAGAAAGTTTTAAGATTCTGATTTCATCAAGTTATTTCGCTCATCTCAATAGTTTGAGCACCGAAAACATGATTTCCGTCTTGAAAAGGTAAGAAATTTTTATTTAGAAGGTGTCTTTTAGGTCGTTGAGTTTGGTGCTCAAAACATCATTTAGAGCTCAAAAACGTTGCCGAGATCGATTTAGACGGCTTTTTAACGCTCAAATCGCTTCCAGAACGCTTAGAACGCGATTTTGATCATTGCAAGATTGATTTTTCTTAGTTAGAAAGAAAGTTTTAGTATTCTCATTTCAACAAGTGATTCTGCTCATATCGATAGTTGGAACATCGAAAACATGATTTCCGTCTTGAGAAGCTCAGAAATTTTGGTTTAGAAGGTATCTTTTAGGTCGTTGAGTTTAGTGCTCTAAACATGATTTCGAGCTGAAAAACGTTGCCGTTATCGATTTAGACAGCTTTTTACCGCTCAAATCACTTGCAGAACGCTTAGAACGCGATTTTGATGACTGTATGATCGTTTTTTTTTAGTTACAAAGAAAGTTTTAAGATTCTCATTTCATCAAGTTATTTCGCTCATCTCGATAGTTTGAGCACCGAAAAGATGATTTCCGTCTTGAAAAGGTAAGAAATTTTTATTTAGAAGGTGTCTTTTAGGTTGTTGAGTTTAGTGCTCAAAACATCATTTAGAGCTCAAAAACGTTGCCGTTATCTATTTAGACGTCTTTTTAACGCTCAAATCGCTTCCAGAACGCTTAGAACGCGATTTTGATCATTGCAAGATCGATTTTTCTTAGTTAGAAAGAAAGTTTTAGTATTCTCATTTCAACAAGTGACCCTGCTCATATCGATGGTTGGAACATCGAAAACATGATTTCCGTCTTGAGAAGGTCAGAAATTTTGGTTTAGAAGGTATCTTTTAGGTCGTTGAGTTTAGTGCTCTAAACATCATTTCGACTTGAAAAACGTTGCCGTTATCGATTTAGACAGCTTTTTAACCCTCAAATCGCTTGCAGCACGCTTAGAATTCGATTCTGATGACTGTATAATCGTTTGTTTTTAGTTAGAAAGAAAGCTTTAAGATTCTGATTTCATCAAGTTATTTCGCTCATCTCAATAGCTTGAGCACCGAAAACATATTTTCCGTCTTAAAAAGGTAAGAAATTTTTATTTAGAAGCTGTCTTTTAGGTCGTTGAGTTTGGTGCTCAAAACATCATTTAGAGCTCAAAAACGTTGCCGAGATCGATTTAGACGGCTTTTTAACGCTCAAATCGCTTCCAGAACGCTTAGAACGCGATTTTTATCATTGCAAGATCGATTTTTCTTAGTTAGAAAGAAAGTTTAGTATTCTCATTTCAACAAGTGATTCTGCTCATATCGATAGTTGGAACATCGAAAACATGATTTCCGTCTTGAGAAGGTCAGAAATTTTGGTTAAGAAGGTATCTTTTAGGTCGTTAAGTTTAGTGCTCTAAACATCATTTCGACTTGAAAAACGTTGCCCTTATCGATTTGGACAGCTTTTTACCGCTCAAATCACTTGCAGAACGCTTAGAACGCGATTTTGATGACTGTATGATCGTATTTTTTTAGTTAGAAAGAAAAATCTAAGATTCTAATTTCATCAAGTTATTTCGCTCACCCCGATAGTTTGAGCACCGAAAACATGATTTCCGTCTTGAAAAGGTAAGAAATTTTTATTTAGAAGGTGTCTTTTAGGTCGTTGAGTTTAGTGCTTAAAACATCATTTAGAGCTCAAAAACGTTGCCGATATCGATTTAGACGGCTTTTTAACGCTCAAATCGCTTCCAGAACGCTTAGAACGCGATTTTGATCAGTGCAAGATCGAGTTTTCTTAGTTAGAAAGAAAGTTTTAGTAATCTCATTTCAACAAGTGATTCTGCTCATATCGATAGTTGGAACTTCGAAAACATGATTTCTGTCTTGAGAAGGTCAGAAATTTTGATTTAGAAGGTATCTTTTAGGTCGTTAAGTTTAGTGCTCTAAACATCATTTCGAGCTGAAAAACGTTGCCGTTATCGATTTAGACAGCTTTTTACCGCTCAAATCACTTGCAGAACGCTTAGAACGCGATTTTGATGACTGTATGATCGTTTTTTTTTAGTTAGAAAGAAAGTTTTAAGATTCTCATTTCATCAAGTTATTTCGCTCATCTCGATAGTTTGAGCACCGAAAAGATGATTTCCGTCTTGAAAAGGTAAGAAATTTTTATTTAGAAGGTGTCTTTTAGGTTTTTGAGTTTAGTGCTCAAAACATCATTTAGAGCTCAAAAACGTTGCCGAGATCGATTTAGACGGCTTTTTAACGCTCAAATCGCTTCCAGAACGCTTAGAACGCGATTTTGATCATTGCAAGATCGATTTTTTTAGTTAGAAAGAAAGTTTTAGTATTCTCATTTCAACAAGTGACTCTGCTCATATCGATGGTTGGAACATCGAAAACATGATTTCCGTCTTGAGAAGGTCAGAAATTATGGTTTAGAAGGTATCTTTCAGGTCGTTGAGTTTAGTGCTCTAAACATCATTTCGACTTGAAAAACGTTGCCCTTATCGATTTGGTCAGCTTTTTACCGCTAAAATCACTTGCAGAACGCTTAGAACACGATTTTGATGACCGTATCATCGTTTTTTTTTAGTTAGAAAGAAAGTTTTAAGATTCTCATTTCATCAAGTTATTTCGCTCATCTCGATAGTTTGAGCATTGAAAAGATGATTTCCGTCTTGAAAAGGTAAGAAATTTTTATTTAGAAGGTGTCTTTTAGGTCGTTGAGTTTAGTGCTCAAAACATCATTTAGAGCTCAAAAACGTTGCCGATATCGATATAGACGGCTTTTTAACGCTCAAATCGCTTCCAAAACGCTTAGAACGCGATTTTGATCATTGCAAGATCGATTTTTCTTAGTTAGAAAGAAAGTTTTAGTATTCTCGTTTCAACAAGTGATTCTGCTCATATCGATGGTTGGAACATCGAAAACATGATTTCTGTCTTGAGAAGGTCAGAAATTTTGGTTTAGAAGGTATCTTTTAGGTCGTTAAGTTTAGTGCTCTAAACATCATTTCGAACTGAAAAACGTTGCCGTTATCGATTTGGAAAGCTTTTTACCGCTCAAATCACTTGCAGAACGCTTAGAACGCGATTTTGATGACTGTATGATCGTATTTTTTTAGTTAGAAAGAAAAATTTAAGATTCTGATTTCATCAAGTTATTTCGCTCATCTCGATAGTTTGAGCACCGAAAACATGATTTCCGTCTTAAAAAGGTAAGAAATTTTTATTTAGAAGGTGTCTTTTAGGTCGTTGAGTTTAGTGCTTAAAACATCATTTAGAGCTCAAAAACGTTGCCGATATCGATTTAGACGGCTTTTTAACGCTCAAATCGCTTCCAGAACGCTTAGAACGCGATTTTGATCAGTGCAAGATCGATTTTTCTTAGTTAGAAAGAAAGTTTTAGTAATCTCGTTTCAACAAGTGATTCTGCTCATATCGATAGTTGGAACTTCGAAAACATGATTTCTGTCTTGAGAAGGTCAGAAATTTTGATTTAGAAGGTATCTTTTAGGTCGTTAAGTTTAGTGCTCTAAACATCATTTCGAGCTGAAAAACGTTGCCGTTATCGATTTGGACAGCTTTTTACCGCTCAAATAACTTGCAGAACGCTTAGAACGCGATTTTGATGACTGTATGATCGTTTTTTTTAGTTAGAAAGAAAGTTTTAAGATTCTCATTTCATCAAGTTATTTCGCTCATCTCGATAGTTTGAGCACCGAAAACATGATTTCCGTCTTTAAAAGGTAAGAAATTTTTATTCAGAAGGTGTCTTTTAGGTCGTTGAAGTTAGTGCTCAAAACATCATTTAGAGCTCAAAAACGTTGCCGATATCGATTTAGACGGCTTTTTAACGCTCAAATCGCTTCCAGAACGCTTAGAACGCGATTTTGATCATTGCAAGATCGATTTTTCTTAGTTAGAAAGAAAGTTTTAGTATTCTCATTTCAACAAGTGACTCTGCTCATATCGATGGTTGGAACATCGAAAACATGATTTCCGTCTTCAGAAGGTCAGAAATTTTGGTTTAGAAGGTATCTTTTAGGTCGTTGAGTTTAGTTCTCTAAACATCATTTCGAGCCTAAAAACGTTGCCGTTATCGATTTAGACAGCTTTTTAACGCTCAAATCGCTTGCAGCACGCTTAGAATTCGATTTTGATAACTGTATAATCGTTTGTTTTTAGTTAGAAAGAAAGTTTTAAGATTCTGATTTCATCAAGTTATTTCGCTCATCTCAATAGTTTGAGCACCGAAAACATGATTTCCGTCTTGAAAAGGTAAGAAATTTTTATTTAGAAGGTGTCTTTTAGGTCGTTGAGTTTGGTGCTCAAAACATCATTTAGAGCTCAAAAACGTTGCCGAGATCGATTTAGACGGCTTTTTAACGCTCAAATCGCTTCCAGAACGCTTAGAACGCGATTTTTATCATTGCAAGATCGATTTTTCTTAGTTAGAAAGAAAGTTTTAGTATTCTCATTTCAACAAGTGACTCTGCTCATATCGATAGTTGGAACATCGAAAACATGATTTCCGTCTTGAG
Organism: Muricea muricata; assembly: GCA_963855995.1. NCBI lineage: Eukaryota > Metazoa > Cnidaria > Anthozoa > Malacalcyonacea > Plexauridae > Muricea > Muricea muricata. The sequence continues at coordinate 6,805,179 of OY979724.1, read as the reverse complement.
AAGGTCAGAAATTTTGGTTTAGAAGGTATCTTTTAGGTCGTTGAGTTTAGTGCTCTAAACATCATTTCGACTTGAAAAACGTTGCCGTTATCGATTTAGACAGCTTTTTAACCCTCAAATCGCTTGCAGCACGCTTAGAATTCGATTCTGATGACTGTATAATCGTTTGTTTTTAGTTAGAAAGAAAGCTTTAAGATTCTGATTTCATCAAGTTATTTCGCTCATCTCAATAGCTTGAGCACCGAAAACATATTTTCCGTCTTGAAAAGGTAAGAAATTTTTATTTAGAAGCTGTCTTTTAGGTCGTTGAGTTTGGTGCTCAAAACATCATTTAGAGCTCAAAAACGTTGCCGAGATCGATTTAGACGGCTTTTTAACGCTCAAATCGCTTCCAGAACGCAAAAAACGCGATTTTGATCGTTGCAAGATCGATTTTTCTTAGTTAGAAAGAAAGTTTAGTATTCTCATTTCAACAAGTGATTCTGCTCATATCGATAGTTGGAACATCGAAAACATGATTTCCGTCTTGAGAAGGTCAGAAATTTTGGTTAAGAAGGTATCTTTTAGGTCGTTAAGTTTAGTGCTCTAAACATCATTTCGACTTGAAAAACGTTGCCCTTATCGATTTGGACAGCTTTTTACCGCTCAAATCACTTGCAGAACGCTTAGAACGCGATTTTGATGACTGTATGATCGTATTTTTTTAGTTAGAAAGAAAAATCTAAGATTCTAATTTCATCAAGTTATTTCGCTCACCCCGATAGTTTGAGCACCGAAAACATGATTTCCGTCTTGAAAAGGTAAGAAATTTTTATTTAGAAGGTGTCTTTTAGGTCGTTGAGTTTAGTGCTTAAAACATCATTTAGAGCTCAAAAACGTTGCCGATATCGATTTAGACGGCTTTTTAACGCTCAAATCGCTTCCAGAACGCTTAGAACGCGATTTTGATCAGTGCAAGATCGATTTTTCTTAGTTAGAAAGAAAGTTTTAGTATTCTCATTTCAACAAGTGACTCTGCTCATATCGATGGTTGGAACATCGAAAACATGATTTCCGTCTTGAGAAGGTCAGAAATTTTGGTTTAGAAGGTATCTTTTAGGTCGTTGAGTTTAGTGCTCTAAACATCATTTCGACTTAAAAAACGTTGCCGTTATCGATTTAGACAGCTTTTTAACCCTCAAATCGCTTGCAGCACGCTTAGAATTCGATTCTGATGACTGTATAATCGTTTGTTTTTAGTTAGAAAGAAAGCTTTAAGATTCTGATTTCATCAAGTTATTTCGCTCATCTCAATAGCTTGAGCACCGAAAACATATTTTCCGTCTTGAAAAGGTAAGAAATTTTTATTTAGAAGCTGTCTTTTAGGTCGTTGAGTTTGGTGCTCAAAACATCATTTAGAGCTCAAAAACGTTGCCGAGATCGATTTAGACGGCTTTTTAACGCTCAAATCGCTTCCAGAACGCAAAAAACGCGATTTTGATCATTGCAAGATCGATTTTTCTTAGTTAGAAAGAAAGTTTAGTATTCTCATTTCAACAAGTGATTCTGCTCATATCGATAGTTGGAACATCGAAAACATGATTTCCGTCTTGAGAAGGTCAGAAATTTTGGTTAAGAAGGTATCTTTTAGGTCGTTAAGTTTAGTGCTCTAAACATCATTTCGACTTGAAAAACGTTGCCCTTATCGATTTGGACAGCTTTTTACCGCTCAAATCACTTGCAGAACGCTTAGAACGCGATTTTGATGACTGTATGATCGTATTTTTTTAGTTAGAAAGAAAAATCTAAGATTCTAATTTCATCAAGTTATTTCGCTCACCCCGATAGTTTGAGCACCGAAAACATGATTTCCGTCTTGAAAAGGTAAGAAATTTTTATTTAGAAGGTGTCTTTTAGGTCGTTGAGTTTAGTGCTTAAAACATCATTTAGAGCTCAAAAACGTTGCCGATATCGATTTAGACGGCTTTTTAACGCTCAAATCGCTTCCAGAACGCTTAGAACGCGATTTTGATCAGTGCAAGATCGATTTTTCTTAGTTAGAAAGAAAGTTTTAGTATTCTCATTTCAACAAGTGACTCTGCTCATATCGATGGTTGGAACATCGAAAACATGATTTCCGTCTTGAGAAGGTCAGAAATTTTGGTTTAGAAGGTATCTTTTAGGTCGTTGAGTTTAGTGCTCTAAACATCATTTCGACTTGAAAAACGTTGCCGTTATCAATTTAGACAGCTTTTTAACCCTCAAATCGCTTGCAGCACGCTTAGAATTCGATTCTGATGACTGTATAATCGTTTGTTTTTAGTTAGAAAGAAAGCTTTAAGATTCTGATTTCATCAAGTTATTTCGCTCATCTCAATAGCTTGAGCACCGAAAACATATTTTCCGTCTTGAAAAGGTAAGAAATTTTTATTTAGAAGGTGTCTTTTAGGTCGTTGAGTTTAGTGCTCAAAACATCATTTAGAGCTCAAAAACGTTGCCGAGATCGATTTAGACGGCTTTTTAACGCTCAAATCGCTTCCAGAACGCAAAAAACGCGATTTTGATCATTGCAAGATCGATTTTTCTTAGTTAGAAAGAAAGTTTAGTATTCTCATTTCAACAAGTGATTCTGCTCATATCGATAGTTGGAACATCGAAAACATGATTTCCGTCTTGAGAAGGTCAGAAATTTTGGTTAAGAAGGTATCTTTTAGGTCGTTAAGTTTCGTGCTCTAAACATCATTTCGACTTGAAAAACGTTGCCCTTATCGATTTGGACAGCTTTTTACCGCTGAAATCACTTGCAGAACGCTTAGAACGCGATTTTGATGACTGTATGATCGTATTTTTTTAGTTAGAAAGAAAAATCTAAGATTCTAATTTCATCAAGTTATTTCGCTCACCCCGATAGTTTGAGCACCGAAAACATGATTTCCGTCTTGAAAAGGTAAGAAATTTTTATTTAGAAGGTGTCTTTTAGGTCGTTGAGTTTAGTGCTTAAAACATCATTTAGAGCTCAAAAACGTTGCCGATATCGATTTAGACGGCTTTTTAACGCTCAAATCGCTTCCAGAACGCTTAGAACGCGATTTTGATCAGTGCAAGATCGAGTTTTCTTAGTTAGAAAGAAAGTTTTAGTAATCTCATTTCAACAAGTGATTCTGCTCATATCGATAGTTGGAACTTCGAAAACATGATTTCTGTCTTGAGAAGGTCAGAAATTTTGATTTAGAAGCTATCTTTTAGGTCGTTAAGTTTAGTGCTCTAAACATCATTTCGAGCTGAAAAACGTTGCCGTTATCGATTTAGACAGCTTTTTACCGCTCAAATCACTTGCAGAACGCTTAGAACGCGATTTTGATGACTGTATGATCGTTTTTTTTAGTTAGAAAGAAAGTTTTAAGATTCTCATTTCATCAAGTTATTTCGCTCATCTCGATAGTTTGAGCACCGAAAAGATGATTTCCGTCTTGAAAAGGTCAGAAATTTTGATTTAGAAGGTATCTTTTAGGTCGTTAAGTTTAGTGCTCTAAACATCATTTCGAGCTGAAAAACGTTGCCGTTATCGATTTGGACAGCTTTTTACCGCTCAAATAACTTGCAGAACGCTTAGAACGCGATTTTGATGACTGTATGATCGTTTTTTTTAGTTAGAAAGAAAGTTTTAAGATTCTCATTTCATCAAGTTATTTCGCTCATCTCGATAGTTTGAGCACCGAAAACATGATTTCCGTCTTTAAAAGGTAAGAAATTTTTATTTAGAAGGTGTCTTTTAGGTCGTTGAGTGTAGTGCTCAAAACATCATTTAGAGCTCAAAAACGTTGCCGATATCGATTTAGACGGCTTTTAAACGCTCAAATCGCTTCCAGAACGCTTAGAACGCGATTTTGATCATTGCAAGATCGATTTTTCTTAGTTAGAAAGAAAGTTTTAGTATTCTCATTTCAACAAGTGATTCTGCTCATATCGATAGTTGGAACATGGAAATCATGATTTCCGTCTTGAGAAGGTCAGAAATTTTGGTTTAGAAGGTATCTTTTAGGTTGTTAAGTTTAGTGCTCTAAACATCATTTCGAGCTAAAAAACGTTGCCGTTATCGATTTGGACAGCTTTTTACCGCTCAAATCACTTGCAGAACGCTTCGAACGCAATTTTGATGACTGTATGATCGTATTTTTTTAGTTAGAAAGAAAGTTTTAAGATTCTGATTTCATCAAGTTATTTCGCTCATCTCAATAGTTTCAGCACCGAAAAGATGATTTCCGTCTTGAAAAGGTAAGAAATTTTTATTTAGAAGGTGTCTTTTAGGTCGTTGAGTGTAGTGCTCAAAACATCATTTAGAGCTCAAAAACGTTGCCGATATCGATTTAGACGGCTTTTAAACGCTCAAATCGCTTCCAGAACGCTTAGAACGCGATTTTGATCATTGCAAGATCGATTTTTCTTAGTTAGAAAGAAAGTTTTAGTATTCTCATTTCAACAAGTGATTCTGCTCATATCGATAGTTGGAACATGGAAATCATGATTTCCGTCTTGAGAAGGTCAGAAATTTTGGTTTAGAAGGTATCTTTTAGGTTGTTGAGTTTAGTGCTCTAAACATCATTTCGAGCTAAAAAACGTTGCCGTTATCGATTTGGACAGCTTTTTACCGCTCAAATCACTTGCAGAACGCTTCGAACGCAATTTTGATGACTGTATGATCGTATTTTTTTAGTTAGAAAGAAAGTTTTAAGATTCTGATTTCATCAAGTTATTTCGCTCATCTCGATAGTTTGAGCACCGAAAACATGATTTCCGTCTTGAAAAGGTAAGAAATTTTTATTTAGAAGGTGTCTTTTAGGTCGTTGAGTTTAGTGCTCAAAACATCATTTAGAGCTCAAAAACGTTGCCGATATCGATTTAGACGGCTTTTTAACGCTCAAATCGCTTCCAGAACGCTTAGAACGCGATTTTGATCATTGCAAGATCGATTTTTCTTAGTTAGAAAGAAAGTTTTAGTATTCTCATTTCAACAAGTGACTCTGCTCATATCGATGGTTGGAACATCGAAAACGTGATTTCCGTCTTGAGAAGGTCAGAAATTTTTGTTTAGAAGGTATCTTTTAGGTCGTTGAGTTTAGTGCTCTAAGACAAAAAAATTAGGTAAGACAGGTAAGATAGGTAGGACAGGTAAGACAGGTAAGACAAATAAAACAGGTAAAGCAGGTAAAACCAGTAAGACAGGTAAGACAGGTAAGACAGGTAAGACTGGCATGACAGGAAAGAAATGTAAGACAGGTAAGACGGGTAAGACAGGTAAAGCAGGTAAGACAGGTAAGACAGGTAAAACAGGTAAGACAGGTAAGACAGAAAAGACAGGTAATACATGTACAGGTAAGACAGATAAGACAGGTAAAACAGATAAGACAGGTAAGACAGATAAGAGAGGTAAGACACATGATACATGTAAGACAGGTAAAACAGATAAGACAGGTAAGAAAGATAACACAGGTAACACAGTTAAGAGAGGTAAGACAGAAAAGACAGGTAAGGAAGAAAAGACAGGTAAACCGAAAAGACAGGAAAGACAGAAAAGACAGGTAAGACAGAAAAGAATGGTAAGACAAGTAAAACAGGTAACACAGAAAAGACAGATAAGACAGGTAAAACCTAAAAGACAGAAAAGACAGGTAAGACACAAAAGACCAATAGGAGATGTAAGAAAGAAAATTAAGATAAGACAGGCGAAATAAGTAAGACAGAAAAGACAGAAAAGGCAGATAAGACAGGTAAGACAGAAAACACAGGTAAAACAGGTAAAACCGAAAAGACAGAAAAGACAGGTAGGACAGAAAAGACAGGTAAGACAGGAAAGACAGGTAACACTGGTAAGACAGAAAAGACAGAAAAGATGGGTAAGACAGGTAAGACAAGTAAGACAGGTAAGACAGAAAAGAAATGTAAAACAGGTAAGAAAGGTAAGACAGATAAGACAGGTAAGACACGTAAGAAAGGTAAGACAGGTAAACAGGTAAGACAGGTAAGACAGGAAAGACAGAAAAGACAGAAAGAACAGGTAACACAGGTAAGACAGATAAGAAAGATAAGACATGTAAAAATGATAAGACAGGTAAGACAGATAAGACAGTTAAGACAGATAATACATGTAAAAAAGGTAAGACAGATAAGACAGTTAAGACAGGTAAAAAAGGTAACACAGGTAACACAGGTAAGACAGGTAAGACAGAAAAGACAGATAAGACAGGTAAAACCGAAAAGACAGAAAAGACATGTAAGACAGAAAAGACAAATAAGACATGTAAGACAGAAAATTAAGATAAGACATGTAAGAAAGAAAAGACAGAAAATTAAGATAAGACAGGCAAAACAGGTAAGACTGAAAAGACAGAAAAGACAGATAAGACAGGTAAGACAGAAAAGTCAGGTAAAACAGGTTACACAGAAAAGACAGACAAGACAGGTAAGAAAGAAAAGACAGGTAAGACAGGTAACACAGGTAAGACTGGTAAGACAGAACAGACAGAAAAGACAGGTAAGACAGGTAAGAAAGGTAAGACAGGTAAGACAGGTAAGACAGGTAAGACACGTAAAAAAGGTAACACAGGTAAGACAGGTAAGACAGGAAAGACAGGTAAAACAGAAAGAACAGGTAAGACAGGTAAGACAGATAAGACAGATAAGACAGGTAAAAATGATAAGACAGGTAAGACAGATAAGACAGGTAGCACAGATAATACATGTAAAACAGGTAAGACAGAGAAGACAGTTAAGACAAGTAAAACAGGTAACACAGGTAAGACAGAAAAAACGGGAAAGACAGGTAAGACAGAAAAGACAGGAAAGACGGGAAAGACAGGAAAGACAGAAAAGACAGGTAAGACAGAAAAGAATGGTAAGAATGGTTAGACAGAAAAGACAGGTAAGACTGAAAAGACATTAACACAGAAAGGACAGGTAAGACAGAAAAGACAGGTGAGGCATGTAAGACAGAAAAGACAGGTAAGAAAGAAAAGACAGGTAAAACAGAAAAAACAGATAAGACAGAAAAGGCAGATAAGACAGGTAAGACAGAAAAGACAGGTGAAAATGATAAGACAGGTAAGACAGATAAGACAGGTAAGACAGATAATACATGTTAAACAGGTAAGACGGATAAGACATTTAAGACAGGCAAAACAGGTAAGACTGAAAAGACAGAAAAGACAGATAAGACAGGTAAGACAGAAAAGACAGGTAAAACAGGTAACACAGAAAAGACAGACAAGACAGGTAAGAAAGAAAAGACAGGTAAGACAGGTAACACAGGTAAGACTGGTAAGACAGAACAGACAGAAAAGACAGGTAAGACAGGTAAGGCAGGTAAGACAGAAAAGAAAGGTAAGACAGGTAAGACAGGTAAGACACGTAAGAAAAATAAGACAGGTAAGACAGGTAAGACAGGTAAGACACGAAAGACAGGTAAAACAGAAAGAACAGGTAACACAGGTAAGACAGACAAGACAGATAAGAAAGGTCAAAATGATAAGACAGGTAAGACAGATAATACATGTAACAAAGGTAAGACAGATAAGACAGTTAAGACAGGTAAAACAGGTAACACAGGTAAGACAGGTAAGACAGAAAAGACAAATAAGACAGGTACGACCGAAAAGACAGAAAAGACATGTTAGACAGAAAAGACAAATAAGACATGTAAGACAGAAAATAAAGATAAGACATGTAAGACAGAAAAGACAAAAAATTAAGATAAGACAGGCAAAACAGGTAAGACTTAAAAGACAGAAAAGACAGATAAGACAGGTAAGACAGAAAAGACAGGTAAAACAGGTAAAACAGAAAAGACAGACAAGACAGGTAAGAAAGAAAACACAGGTAAGACAGGTAACACAGGTAAGACTGGTAAGACAGAACAGACAGAAAAGACAGGTAAGACAGGTAAGGCAGGTAAGACAGAAAAGAAAGGTAAGACAGGTAAGAAAGGTAAGACAGGTAAGACAGGTAAGACAGGTAAAACAGGTAAGAAAGGTAAGACAGGTAAGACAGGTAAGACAGGTAAGACAGACAAGACAGGTAAGACAGGTAAGACAGATAAGACAGATAAAAATGATAAGACAGGTAAGACAGATAAGAACGGTAGCACAGATAATACATGTAAAGCAGGTAAGACAGAGAAGACAGTTAAGACAAGTAAAACAGGTAACAGAGGTAAGACAGGAAAGACGGGAAAGACAGAAAAGACAGGAAAGACGGGAAAGACAGGAAAGACAGAAAAGACAGGTAAGACAGAAAAGAATGGTAAGACTGGTAAGACAGAAAAGACAGGTATGACTGAAAAGACATTAAGACAGAAAGGACAGGTAAGACAGAAAAGACAGGTGAGGCATGTAAGACAGAAAAGACAGGTAAGAAAGAAAAGACAGGTAAGACAGAAAAAACAGATAAGACAGAAAAGGCAGATAAGACAGGTAAAACAGAAAAGACAGGTAAAACAGGTAAAACAGAAAAGAGAGATAACACAGGTAAGACAGAAGAGAAAAATAAGACAGGTAAGATAGGTAAGACAGGTAAGACAGAAAAGACTGGTAAGACAGGTAAGACAGGTAAGACAGGTAGGACAGGTAAGACAGGTAAGACAAATAGGACAGGTAAAGGAGGTAAAACCGGTAAGACAGGTAATGCAGGTAAGACTGGTAAGACAGGCAAGAAATCTAGGACAGGTAAGACGGTTAAGACAGGTAAAACAGGTAAGACAGGTAACACAGAAAAGACAGGTAATACATGTACAGGTAAAACAGATAAGACAGGTAAAACAGATAAGAGAGGTAAAATAGATAAGACAGGTAAGACACATGATACATGTAAGACAGGAAAGACAGATAAGACAGGTAAGACAGATAAGACAGGTAACACAGGTAAGACAGAAAAGACACAAAAGACAGGTAAGGAAGAAAAGACAGGTAAAACCGAAAAGACAGGAAAGACCGAAAAGACAGGTAAAACAGAAAAGAATGCTAAGACAGGTAAAACAGGTAAGAAAGAAAAGACAAATAAGACAGGCAAGACCTAAAAGACAGAAAAGACAGGTAAGACAGGTCAGACAAATAAGACAGGAAAAACAGGTAAGACAGAAAGCAAAGGTAAGACAGGTAAGATAGGTAAGACAGATAAGACAGGTAAAAATGATAAAACAGGTAAGACAGATAAGACAGGAAAGACAGATAATACATGTAAAACAGGTAAGACAGATAAGACAGTTAAGACAGGTAAAACAGGTAACACAGGTAACACAGGTAAGACAGAAAACACAGGTCAGACGGAAAAGACAGGTAAGATAGAAAAGACAAGAAAGACAGAAACGAAAGGTAAGACAGCTAAGACATGTAAGAACGGTAAGACAGGTAAGAATGGTCAGACTGGTAAAACTGGTAAGACAGGTAAGACAGAAAAGAAAGTTAAGACAGGTAAGACAGAAAAGACAGAAGAGACAAGTATGACAGATAAGCGAGAGAAGACAGAATAGACATGTAAGACAGAAAATTAAGATAAGACATGTAAGACAGAAAACACAGAAAATTAAGAAAAGACAGGCAAGACAGAAAAGACAGGTAATACAGAAAAAAAGATAAGACAGAAAAGGCAGATAAGACAGGTAAGACAGAAAAGACAGGTAAAACATGTAAAACAGAAAAGAGAGATAAGACAGGTAAGACAGAAAAGACAGGTAAGACAGGTAAGATAGGTAAGACAGGTAAGACAGGTAAGACAGAAAAAACAAGTAAGACAGGTAAGACAGGTAAGACAGGTAAGACAGGTAGGACAGGTAAGACAGGTAAGACAAATAGGACAGGTAAAGCAGGTAAACCGGTAAGACAGGTAAGACAGGTAAGACTGGTAAGACTGGCAAGAAATGTGAAAAAGGTAAAACGGGTAAGACAGGTAAAGCAGGTAAGACAGGTAAGACAGGTAAAACAGGTACGACAGAAAAGACAGGTAATACATGTACAGGTAAGACAGATAAGACAGGTAAAACAGATAAGACAGGTAAGACAGATAAGAGAGGTAAGACACATGATACATGTAAGACAGAAAAGACAGATAAGACAGGTAAGACAGATAAGACAGGTAACACAGGTAAGACAGAAAAGAAAGGTAGGGAAGAAAGACAGGTAAGACCGAAAAGACAGGAAAGACAGAAAAGACAGGTAAGAAAGAAAAGAATGGTAAGACAGGTAAAACAGGTAACACAGAAAAGACAGATAAGACAGGTAAAACCTAAAAGATAGAAAAGACAGGTAAGACAGGTAAGACAGAAAAGACCAAGAGGACATGTAAGACAGAAAACTAAGAAAAGACAGGCGAAACAGGTAAGACAGAAAAGACAGATAAGACAGAAAAGACAGAAAAGACAGGTAAAACAGGTAAAACCGAAAAGACAGACAAGACAGGTAAGACAGGTAAGACAGGTAAGACATGTAAGACTGGTAAGACAGAAAAGACAGAAAAGATAGGTAAGACCGGTAAGACAGGTAAGACAGGTAAGACAGAAAAGAAATGTAAAACAGGTAAGAAAGGTAAGTCAGATAAGACAGGTAAGACACGTAAGAAAGGTAAAACAGGTAAGACAGGTAAGACAGGAAAGACAGGTAAGACAGAAAGAACAGGTAACACAGGTAAGACAGATAAGACAGATAAGACAGGTAAAAATGATAAGACAGGTAAGACAGATAAGACAGGTAAGACAGATAATACATGTTAAACAGGTAAGACAGATAAGACATTTAAGACAGGTAAAACAGATAAGACAGGTAAGACAGAAAAGACAGATAAGACAGGTAAGACCGAAAAGACAGAAAAGACAGGTAAGACAGAAAAGACAAATAAGACATGTAAGACAGAAAATTAAGATAAGACATGTAAGACAGAAAAGACAGAAAACTAAGATAAGACAGGCAAAACAGGTAAGACTGAAAAGACAGAAAAGACAGATAAGACAGGTAAGACAGAAAAGACAGGTAAAACAGGTAAAACAGAAAAGACAGACAAGACAGGTAAGAAAGAAAAGACAGGCAAGACAGGTAACACAGGTAAGACTCGTAAGACAGAACAGACAGAAAAGACAGGTAAGACAGTTAAGGAAGGTAAGACGGAAAAAAGAGAGGTAAGACAGGTAAGAAAGGTAAGACAGGTAAGACAGGTAAGACAGGAAAGACAGGTAAGACAGAAAGAACAGGTAAGACAGATAAGACAGATAAGACAGATAAGACAGGTAAAAATGATAAGACAGGTAAGACAGAAAAGACAGGTAAGACAGAAAAGACAGGTAAAACAGAAAAGATAGATAAAACAGAAAAGGCAGATAAATCAGGTGAGACAGAAAAGACAGCTAAGAAAGAAAAGACAGGTAAGACAGATAAGAATGGTCAGACTGGTAAGACTGGTAAGACAGGTAAGACAAAAAAGGCAGATAAGACAGGTAAAAGAGAAAAGACAGAAAAAACAGTAAGAACGGTGAGCCAGAAAAGACACAATAGACATGTCAGACAGAAATTTAAGATAAGTCATGTAAGACAGCAAAGACAGAAAATTAAGATAAGACAGGCAAGACAGAAATAACAGGTAAGACGGAAAAAACAGGTAATAATAAAAGGCAAATAAAACAGAAAAGGCAGATAAGACAAGTAAGACAGAAAAGACAGGTAAGAAAGAAAAGACTGGTAAGACAGGTAAGACAGGTAAGAATGGTAAGATAGGTAAGACAGGTACGACAGAAAAGACAGGTAAGACAAGTAAAGCAGGTAAGAACGGTAAGAGAGGTAAGAATGGTCAGACTGGTATGACTGGTAAGACAGGTAAGACAGGTAAGACAGAAAAGACAGATAAGACAGGTAAGAGAGAAAAGACAGAAAAGACAGTAAGACAGGTAAGCCAGAAAAGACACAATAGAAATATAAGACAGAAAATTAAGATAAAACATGTAAGACAGAAAAGACAGAAAATTAAGATAAGTCAGGCAAGACAGAAAAGACTGGTAAGACAGAAAAGATAGATAAGAAAGAAAACGCAGATAAGACAGGTGAGACAGAAAAGACAGGTAAGAAAGAAAAGACAGGTAAGACAGGTATGAATGGTAAGATAGGTAAAACAGGTAAGAGAAAAGACAGGTAAGAAAGGTAAGACAGGTAAGAAGGTAAGACAGGTAGCACGGATAATATATGTAAAACAGGTAAGACTGAGAAGACAGTTAAGACAAGTAAAACAGGTAACACAGGTAAGACAGGTAAGACAGAAAAGAAAGGTAAGACAGAAAAGACAGGAAAGACGGGAAAGACAGGAAAGACAGAAAAGACAGGTAAGACAGAAAAGAATGGTAAGACTGGTAAGACAGATAAGACAGGTAAGACTGAAAAGACATTAAGACAGAAAGGACAGGTAAGACAGAAAAAACAGGTGAGGCATGTAAGACAGAAAAGACACGTAAAAAAGAAAAGACAGGTAAGACAGAAAAAACAGATAAGACAGAAAAGGCAGATAAGACAGGTAAGACAGAAAAGACAGGTAAAACAGGTAAAACAGAAAAGAGAGATAAGACAGGTAAGACAGAAAAGAAAGGTAAGACAGGTAAGATAGGTAAGACAGGTAAGACAGAAAAGACTGGTAAGACAGGTAAGACAGGTAAGACAGGTAGGACAGGTAAGACAGGTAAGGCAAATAGGACAGCTAAAGCAGGTAAAACCGGTAAGACAGGTAATACAGGTAAGACTGGTAAGACAGGCAAGAGATGTAAGACAGGTAAGACGGTTAAGACAGGTAAAGCAGGTAAGACAGGTAAGACAGGTAAAACAGGTAAAACAGGTAAGACAGGTAAGACAGAAAAGACAGGTAATACATGTACAGGTAAGACAGATAAGACAGGTAAAACAGATAAGACAGGTAAGACAGATAAGACAGGTAAGACACATGATACATGTAAGACAGGTAAAACAGATAAGACAGGTAAGACAGATAAGACAGGTGACACAGGTAAGACAGGTAAGACAGAAAAGACAGGTAAGGAAGAAAAGACAGGTAAGACGGAAAAGACCGGAAAGACCGAAAAAACAGGTAAGACAGAAAAGAATGGTAAGACAGGTAAAAAAGGTAAGAAAGAAAAGACAGATAAGACATGTAAGAATAAAAAGACAGAAAAGACAGGTAAGACAAGTCAGACAAATAAGACAGGAAAGACAGGTAAGACAGAAAGCACAGGTAAGACAGGTAAGATAGGTAAGACAAATAAGACAGATAAGACAGATAAGACAGATAAGACAGGTAAAAATGATAAGACAGGTAAGACCGATAAGACAGGTAAGACAGATAATACATGTAAAAACAGGTTACACAGATAAGACAGTTAAGACAGGTAAAACAGGTAACACAGGTAAGACAGGTAAGACAGAAAAGACAAGTAAGACAGAAGAGACAGGTAAGACAGAAAAGACCGGAGACACAGAAAAGAAAGGTAAGACAGGTAAGACATGTAAGAACGGTAAGACAGGTAAGAATGGTCAGACTGGTAAGACTGTTAAGACAGGTAAGACCGAAAAGAAAGTTAAGACAGGTAAGACAGAAAAGACAGAAAAGACAAGTAAGACAGGTAAGCCAGAAAAAACAGAATAGACATATAAGACAGAAAATTAAGATAAGACATGTAAGACAGAAAACACAGAAAATTAAGATAAGACAGGCAAGACAGAAAAGACAGGTAAGACAGAAAAGACAGGTAAGACCGAAAAAACAGATAAAACAGAAAAGGCAGATAAGACAAGTAAGACAGAAAAGACAGGTAAAAAAGGTAAAACAGAAAAGAGAGATAAGACATGCAAGACAGAAAAGACAGGTAAGACAGGTAAGATAGGTAAGACAGGTAAAACAGAAAAGACAGGTAAGACAGGTAAGACAGGTAAGACAGGTAGGACAAGTAAGACAAGTAAGACAAATAGGACAGGTAAAGCCGGGAAAACCGGTAAGACAGGTAAGACTGGTAAGACAGGAAAGAAATGTGAGAAAGGTAAGACGGGTAAGACAGGTAAAGCAGGTAAGACAGGTAAGACAGGTAAAACAGGTAAGACAGGTAAGACAGAAAAGACAGGTAATACATGTACAGGTAAGACAGATAAGACAGGTAAAACAGATAAGACAGGTAAGACAGATAAGAGAGGTAAGACACATGATACACGTAAGACAGATACGACAGATAAGACAGATAAGACAGGTAAGACAGAAAAGACAGGTAAGACCAAAAAGACAGAAAAGAAAGGTAAGGCAGAAAAGACAAATAAGACATGTAAGACAGAAAATTAAGATAAGACATTTAAGACAGAAAAGACAGAAAATTAAGATAAGACAGGCAAAACAGGTAAGACTGAAAAGACAGAAAAGACAGATAAGACAAGTCAGACAGAAAAGGCAGGTAAAACAGGTAAAACAGAAAAGACAGACAAGACAGGTAAGAAAGAAAAGACAGGTAAGACAGGTAACACAGGTAAGACTGGTAAGACAGAACAGACAGAAAAGACAGGTAAGGCTGGTAAGACAGGTAAAGCAGGTAAGACAGAAAAGACAGGGAAGACAGGTAAGAAAGGTAAGACAGGTAAGACAGGTAAGACAGGTAAGACAGGTAAGACAGGTAAGAAAGGTAAGTAAGGTAAGACAGGTAAGACAGGAAAGACAGGTAAGACAGAAAGAACAGGTAAGACAGCTAAGACAGATAAGACAGATAAGACAGGTAAAAATGATAAGACAGGTAAGACAGATAAGACAGGTAGCACAGATAATACATGTATAACAGGTAAGACAGATAAGACAGTTAAGACAAGTAAAACAGGTAACACAGGTAAGACAGGTAAGACAGAAAAGACAGGTAAGACAGAAAATACAGGAGACACAGGAAAGACAGGAAAGACAGGAAAGACAGAAAAGACAGGTAAGACAGAAAAGAATGGTAAGACTAGTAAGACAAAAAAGACAGGTAAGACTGAAAAGACATTGAGGAGAAAGGACAGGTAAGACAGAAAAGACAGGTGAGGCATGTAAGACAAAAAACACAGGTAAGACAGAAAAGACAGGTAAGACAGGTAAGAACGGTAAGACAGGTAAGAATGGTCAGACTGGTAAGACTGGTAAAACATGTAAGACAGAAAAGACTGATAAGACAGGTAAGAGAGAAAAGACAGAAGACAGTAAGACAGGTAAGCCAGAAAAGACACAATAGACATACAAGACAGAAATTTAAGGTAAGTCATGTAAGACAGAAAAGACAGAAATTTAAGATGAGACAAGCAAGACAGAAATAACAGGTAAGACAGAAAAAAAAGGTAATACAGAAAAGATAGATAAAACAGAAAAGGCAGATAAGGCAGGTGAGACAGAAAAGACAAGTAAGAAAGAAAAGACAGGTAAGACGGATAAGAATGGTCAGACTGGTAAGACTGGTAAGACAGGGAAGACAAAAAAGGCAGATAAGACAGGTAAGAGAGAAAAGACAGAAAAGACAGTAAGACAGGTAAGCCAGAAAAAACACAATAGACATGTAAGACAAAAATTTAAGATAAATCATGTAAGACAGAAAAGACAGAAAATTAAGATAAGAAGGGCAAGACAGAAATAACAGGTAAGACAGAAAAAACAGGTAATAATAAAAGACAAATAAAACAGAAAAGGCAGATAAGACAAGTAAGACAGAAAAGACAGGTAAGAAAGAAAAGACTGGTAAGACAGGTAAGACAGGTAAGAAAGGTAAGACAGGAAAGACAGGTAAGACAGAAAGAACAGGTAAGACAGGTAAGATAGGTAAGACAGATAACACAGATAAGACAGGTAAAAATGATAAGACAGGTAAGACTGATAAGACAGGTAAAACAGGTAAAATAGTAAAGAGAGATAAGAACGGTAAGACAGAAAAGACAGGTAAGACAGGTAAGACAGGTAAGACAGGTAAGACAGGTAAGACTGGTAAGACAGAAAAGACAGAAAAGATAGGTAAGACAGGTAAGACAGAAAAGAAATGTAAAACAGGTAAGAAAGGTAAGACAGATAAGACAGGTAAGACACGTAAGAAAGGTAAGACAGGTAAGACAGGAAAGACAGGTAAGACAGAAAGAACAGGTAACACAGGTAAGACAGATAAGACAGATAAGACAGGTAAAAATGATAAGACAGGTAAGACAGATAAGACAGGTAAGACAGATAATACATGTAAAACAGGTAAGACAGATAAGACAGTTAAGACAGGTAAAACAGGTAAGACAGGTAAGACAGAAAAGACAGATAAGACAGGTAAGACCGAAAAGACAGAAAAGAAAGGTAAGGCAGAAAAGACAAATAAGACATGTAAGACAGAAAATTAAGATAAGACATGTAAGACAGAAAAGACAGAAAATTAACATAAGACAGGCAAAACAGGTAAGACTGAAAAGACAGAAAAGACAGATAAGACAGGTAAGACAGAAAAGACAGGTAAAACAGGTAAAACAGAAAAGACAGACAAGACAGGTAAGAAAGAAAAGACAGGTAAGACAGGTAACACAGGTAAGACTGGTAAGACAGAACAGACAGAAAAGACAGGTAAGACAGGTAAGACAGGTAAGACAGGTAAGACAGGTAAGACAGAAAAGACCGGTAAGACAGAAAGAACAGGTAAGAACGGTAAGACAGATAAGACAGATAAGACAGGTAAAAATGATAGGACAGGTAAGACAGATAAGACAGGTAGCACAGATAATACATGTAAAACAGGTAAGACAGATAAGACAGTTAAGACAAGTAAAACAATTAACACAGGTAAGACAGGTAAGACAGAAAAGACAGGTAAGACAGAAAATACAGGAAAGACAGGAAAGACAGGAAAGACAGGTAAGACAGAAAAGAATGGTAAGACTGGTAAGACAGAAAAGACAGGTAAGACTGAAAAGACATTAAGGAGAAAGGACAGGTAAGACAGAAAAGACAGGTGAGGCATGTAAGACAGAAAACACAGGTAAGACAGAAAAGACAGAAAAGACAGGTAAGAACGGTAAGACAGGTAAAAATGGTCAGACTGGTAAGACTGGTAAAACAATTAAGACAGAAAAGACTGATAAGACAGGTAAGAGAGAAAAGACAGAAAAGACAGAAAAGACAGTAAGACAGGTAAGCCAGAAAAGACACAATAGACATGCAAGACAGAAATTTAAGATAAGTTATGTAAGACAGAAAAGACAGAAAATTAAGATAAGACAGGCAAGACAGAAATAACAGGTAAGACAGAAAAAAAAGGTAATACAGAAAAGATAGATAAAACAGAAAAGGCAGATAAGGCAGGTGAGACAAAAAAGACAAAAAAAAAACACATGTAAGAATGGTCAGACTGGTAAGACTGGTAAGACAGGGAAAACAAAAAAGGCAGATAAGACAGGAAAGAGAGAAAAGACAGAAAAGACAGTAAGACAGGTAAGCCAGAAAAGACACAATAGACTTGTAAGACAGAAATTTAAGATAAGTCATGTAAGACAGAAAAGACAGAAAATTAAGATAAGAATGGCAAGACAGAAATAACAGGTAAGACAGAAAAAACAGGTAATAATAAAAGACAAATAAAACAGAAAAGGCAGATAAGACAAGAAACACAGAAAAGACAGGTAAGAAAGAAAAGACTGGTAAGACAGGTAAGAATGGTAAGATAAGTAAAACAGGTAAGACAGAAAAGACAGGTAAGAAAGAAAAGACAAATAAGACAGGTAGTACAGGTAAGAATGGTAAGATAGGTAAGACAGGTACGACAGAAAAGACAGGTAAGACAAGTAAAGCAGGTAAGAACGGTAAGACAGGTAAGAATGGTCAGACGGGTAAGACTGGTAAGACAGGTAAGACAGGTAAGACAGAAAAGACCGATAAGACAGGTAAGAGAGAAAAAAAACAAAAGACAGTAAGACAGGTAGGCCAGAAAAGACACAATAGACATGTAAGACAGAAAATTGAGATAAGACATGTAAGGCAGAAAAGACAGAAAATAAAGATAAGACAGGCAAGACAGAAAAGACTGGTAAGACAGAAAAGATAGATAAAAAAAAAAGGCAGATAAGAAAGGTGAGACAGAAAAGACAGCTAAGGAAGAAAAGACAGGTAAGACAGGTAAGAATGGTAAGATAGGTAAAACAGGTAAGAGAAAAGACAGGTAAGAAAGGTAAGACAGGTAAGACAGGTAAGAAAGGTAAGACAGGAAAGACAGGTAAGACAAAAAGAACAGGTAAGACAGGTAAGATAGGTAAGACAGATAAGACAGACAAGACAGGTAAAAATGACAACACAGGTAAGACTGATAAGACAGGTAAAACAGGTAAAACAGTAAAGAGAGATAAGAACGGTAAGACAGAAAAGACAGGTAAGAGAGGTAAGATAGGTAAGACAAGTAAGACAGAAAAGACAGGTAAGACAGGTAAGAGGGGTAAGACAGAAAAGACACTAAAACTGAAAAGCCAGAAAAGACACAATAGACATGTAAGACAGAAAATTAAGATAAGACATGTAAGACATAAAAGACAGGTAAGACAGAAAAGACAGGTAAGACAGAAAAGACAGGTAAGACAGAAAAGGCAGATATGACAGGTAAGACGGAAGAGACACGTAAGAAAGAAAAGACAGGTAAGGCAGGTAAAAATGGCAAGATAGTTTAAACACGTAAGACAGAAAAGATACGTAAGAAAGGTAAGACAGGTAAGACAGGTAAGACAGGTAAGAAAGGTAAGACAGGTAAGACAGGTGAGACAGGTAAGACAGGTAAGACAGGTAAGACAGGAAAGACAGGTAAGACAGAAAGAACAGGTAAGACAGGTAAGATAAGTAAGACAGATAAGACAGATAAGACAGGTAAAAATGATAAGACAGGTGAGACAGATAAGACAGGCAAGACAGATAATACATGTAAAACAGGTAGGACAGATAAGACAGTTAAGACATGTAAAACAGGTAACACAGGTAAGACAGGTAAGACAGAAAAGACACGTAAGGCATGTAAGACAGAAAAGACAGGTAAGGCAGAAAAGACAGGTAAGACAGGTAAGACAGGTAAGACAGGTAAGAACGGTAAGACAGGTAAGAATGGTCAGACTGGTAAGACAGGTAAGACAGAAAAGACAGATAAGACAGTTAAGACAGAAAAGACAGGTAAGAAAGAAAAGACAGGTAAGAGAGGTAAAATGGTAAGATAGGTAAGACAGAAAAACAGGTAAGAAAGAAAAGACAGGTAAGACAGGTAAGACAGGTAAGAATGGTAAGATAAATAAGACAGGTAAGACAGAAAAGACAGACAAAACAGGTAAGACCGAAAAGACAGGTAAGACAGGTAAGAAAGAAAAGACAGGTAAGACAGGTAACACACGTAAGACTGGTAAGACAGAACAGACAGAAAAGACAGGTAAGGCAGGTAAGACAGGTAAGGCAGGTAAGACAGAAAAGACAGGTAAGACAGGTAAGAAAAAAAAGACAGGTAAGACAGGTAAGACAGGTAACACAGGTAAGAAAGGTAAAACAGGTAAGACAGAAAAGACAGGTAAAACAGGAAAGAAAGGTAAAACAGGTAAGACAGGTAAGAAAGGTAAGAATGGTAAGATAAATAAGACAGGTAAGACAGAAAAGACAGATAAGACAGTAAGACCGAAAACACAGCTAAGACAGGTAAGTAAGAAAAGACAGGTAAGACAGGTAACACAGGTAAGACTGGTAAGACAGAACAGACAGAAAAGACAGGTAAAACAGGTAAGGCAGGTAAGACAGAAAAGACAGGTAAGACAGGAAAGAAAAGTAAGACAGGTAAGACAGGTAAGACAGGTAAAACAGGTCAGAAAGGTAAAACAGGTAAGACAGGTAAGAAAGGTAAGACAGGAAAGACAGGTAAGACAGAAAGAACAGGTAAGACAGGTAAGACAAATAAAAAAATATAAGACAGGTAAAAATGATAAGACAAATAAGACAGATAAGACCGGTAAGACAGATAATACATGTAAAACAGGTAAGACAGATAAGACAGTTAAGACAGGTAAAACAGGTAACACAGGTAAGACAGGTAAGACACAAAAGACAGATAAGACACGTAAGACTGAAAAGACAGAAAAGAAAGGTAAGACAGGTAAGACAGAAAAGACAAATAAGACATGTAAGACAGAAAATTAAGATAAGACATGTAAGACAGAAAAGACAGAAAATTAAGATAAGACAGGCAAGACAGAAAAGACAAATAAGACAGAAAAGACAGGTAAGACAGAAAAAACAGATAAGACAGAAAAGGCAGATAAGGCAGGTAAGAAAAAAAGACAGGTAAGAAAGGAAGGAAGTGTAAGACAGGTAGGACAGGTAAGACAGGTAAGACAAATAGGACAGGTAAAGCAGGTAAAACCGGTAAGACAGGTAAGACAGGTAAGACAGGTAAGACAGGTGAGACAGGTAAGACAGGTAAGACAGGTAAGACAGGAAAGACAGGTAAGGCAGAAAGAACAGGTAAGACAGGTAAGATAAGTAAGACAGATAAGACAGATAAGACAGGTAAAAATGATAAGACAGGTGAGACAGATAAGACAGGCAAGACAGATAATACATGTAAAACAGGTAGGACAGATAAGACAGTTAAGACATGTAAAACAGGAAACACAGGTAAGACAGGTAAGACAGAAAAGACACGTAAGGCATGTAAGACAGAAAAGACAGGTAAGGCAGAAAAGACAGGTAAGACAGGTAAGACAGGTAAGACAGGTAAGACAGGTAAGACACGTAAGAACGGTAAGACAGGTAAGAATGGTCAGACTGGTAAGACAGGTAAGACACAAAAGACAGATAAGACAGGTAAGACTGAAAAGACAGAAAAGAAAGGTAAGACAGGTAAGACAGAAAAGACAAATAAGACATGTAAGACAGAAAATTAAGATAAGACATGTAAGACAGAAAAGACAGAAAATTAAGATAAGACAGGCAAGACAGAAAAGACAAATAAGACAGAAAAGACAGGTAAGACAGAAAAAACAGATAAGACAGAAAAGGCAGATAAGGCAGGTAAGAAAAAAAGACAGGTAAGAAAGGAAGGAAGTGTAAGACAGGTAGGACAGGTAAGACAGGTAAGACAAATAGGACAGGTAAAGCAGGTAAAACCGGTAAGACAGGTAAGACAGGTAAGACAGGTAAAACAGGTGAGACAGGTAAGACAGGTAAGACAGGTAAGACAGGTAAGACAGGAAAGACAGGTAAGACAGAAAGAACAGGTAAGACAAGTAAGATAAGTAAGACAGATAAGACAGATAAGACAGGTAAAAATGATAAGACAGGTGAGACAGATAAGACAGGCAAGACAGATAATACATGTAAAACAGGTAGGACAGATAAGACAGTTAAGACATGTAAAACAGGTAACACAGGTAAGACAGGTAAGACAGAAAAGACACGTAAGGCATGTAAGACAGAAAAGACAGGTAAGGCAGAAAAGACAGGTAAGACAGGTAAGACAGGTAAGACAGGTAAGACAGGTAAGACAGGTAAGACAGGTAAGAACGGTAAGACAGGTAAGAATGGTCAGACTGGTAAGACAGGTAAGACAGAAAAGACAGATAAGACAGTTAAGACAGAAAAGACAGGTAAGAAAGAAAAGACAGGTAAGAGAGGTAAAATGGTAAGATAGGTAAGACAGAAAAACAGGTAAGAAAGAAAAGACAGGTAAGACAGGTAAGACAGGTAAGAATGGTAAGATAAATAAGACAGGTAAGACAGAAAAGACAGACAAAACAGGTAAGACCGAAAAGACAGGTAAGACAGGTAAGAAAGAAAAGACAGGTAAGACAGGTAACACAGGTAAGACTGGTAAGACAGAACAGACAGAAAAGACAGGTAAGGCAGGTAAGACAGGTAAGGCAGGTAAGACAGAAAAGACAGGTAAGACAGGTAAGAAAAAAAAGACAGGTAAGACAGGTAAGACAGGTAACACAGGTAAGAAAGGTAAAACAGGTAAGACAGAAAAGACAGGTAAGACAGGAAAGAAAGGTAAAACAGGTAAGACAGGTAAGAAAGGTAAGAATGGTAAGATAAATAAGACAGGTAAGACAGAAAAGACAGATAAGACAGGTAAGACCAAAAACACAGCTAAGACAGGTAAGTAAGAAAAGACAGGTAAGACAGGTAACACAGGTAAGACTGGTAAGACAGAACAGACAGAAAAGACAGGTAAGACAGGTAAGGCAGGTAAGACAGGTAAGACAGGTAAGACAGGTAAGACAGGTAAGAACGGTAAGACAGGTAAGAATGGTCAGACTGGTAAGACAGGTAAGACAGAAAAGACAGATAAGACAGTTAAGACAGAAAAGACAGGTAAGAAAGAAAAGACAGGTAAGAGAGGTAAAATGGTAAGATAAGTAAGACAGAAAAACAGGTAAGAAAGAAAAGACAGGTAAGACAGGTAAGACAGGTAAGAATGGTAAGATAAATAAGACAGGTAAGACAGAAAAGACAGACAAAACAAATAAGTCCGAAAAGACAGGTAAGACAGGTAAGAAAGAAAAGAAAGGTAAGACAGGTAACACAAGTAAGACTGGTAAGACAGAACAGACAGAAAAGACAGGTAAGGCAGGTAAGACAGGTAAGGCAGGTAAGACAGAAAAGACAGGTAAGACAGGGAAGAAAAAAAAGACAGGTAAGACAGGTAACACAGGTAAGAAAGGTAAAACAGGTAAGACAGAAAAGACAGGTAAGACAGGAAAGAAAGGTAAAACAGGTAAGACAGGTAAGAAAGGTAAGAATGGTAAGATAAATAAGACAGGTAAGACAGAAAAGACAGATAAGACAGGTAAGACCGAAAACACAGCTAAGACAGGTAAGTAAGAAAAGACAGGTAAGACAGGTAACACAGGTAAGACTGGTAAGACAGAACAGACAGAAAAGACAGCTAAGACAGGTAAGGCAGGTAAGACAGAAAAGACAGGTAAGACAGGAAAGAAAAGTGAGACAGGTAAGACAGGTAAGACAGGTAAAACAGGTCAGAAAGGTAAAACAGGTAAGACAGGTAAGAAAGGTAAGACAGGAAAGACAGGTAAGACAGAAAGAACAGGTAAGACTGGTAAGACAAATAAAAAAATATAAGACAGGTAAAAATGATAAGACAAATAAGACAGATAAGACCGGTAAGACAGATAATACATGTAAAACAGGTAAGACAGATAAGACAGTTAAGACAGGTAAAACAGGTAACACAGGTAAGACAGGTAAGACACAAAAGACAGATAAGACAGGTAAGACTGAAAAGACAGAAAAGAAAGGTAAGACAGGTAAGACAGAAAAGACAAATAAGACATGTAAGACAGAAAATTAAGATAAGACATGTAAGACAGAAAAGACAGAAAATTAAGATAAGACAGGCAAGACAGAAAAGACAAATAAGACAGAAAAGACAGGTAAGACAGAAAAAACAGATAAGACAGAAAAGGCAGATAAGGAAGTAAGAAAAAAAGACAGGTAAGAAACGAAGGAAGTGTAAGACAGGTAGGACAGGTAAGACAGGTAAGACAAATAGGACAGGTAAAGTAGGTAAAACCGGTAAGACAGGTAAGACAGGTAAGACAGGTAAGTCAGAAAAGAAAGTTAAGACAGGTAAGAAAGAAAAGACACATAAGACAATTAAGACAGGTAAGCCAGAAAAGAAAGAATAGACATGTAAGAAAGAAAAGAAAGAAAATTAAGATAAGACAGGCAAGACAGAAAAGACAGGTAAGACAGAAAAGAAAGGTAAGACAGAAAAAACAGATTAGACAGAAAAGGCAGATAAGACAGGTAAGACAGAAAAGACAGGTAAAACAGGTAAAACAGAAAAGAGAGATAAGACAGGTAAGACAGAAAAGACCGCTAAGACAGGTAAGATAGGTAAGACAGGTAAGACAAAAAAGATAGGTAAGACAGGTAAGACAGGTAAGATAGGTAGGACAAGTAAGACAGGTAAGACAAATAGGACAGGTAAAGCACGTAAAACCGGTAAGACAGGTAAGACAGGTAACACAGGTAAGACAGGTAAGACTGGAAAGACAGGCAAGAAATGTAAGACAGGTAAGACGGGTAAAACAGGTAAAGCAGGTAAGACAGGTAAGACAGGTAAAACAGGTAAGACAGGTAAGACAGAAAAGACAGGTAATACATGTACAGGTAAGACAGATAAGAGATGTAAAACAGATAAGACAGGTAAGACAGATAAGACAGGTAAGACACATGATACATGTAAGACAGGTAAGACAGATAAGACAGGTAAGAAAAATAAGACACGTAACACAAGTAAGAGAGGTAAGACAGAAAAGAGAGGTAAGGAAGAAGAGACAGGTAAGAAAGAAAAGACAGGTAAGACAGGTAAAAATGGCAAGATAGTTTAAACACGTAAGACAGAAAAGACACGTAAGAAAGGTAAGACAGGTAAGACAGGTAAGAAAGGTAAGACAGGTAAGACAGGTGAGACAGGTAAGACAGGTAAGACAGGTAAGACAGGTAAGACAAAAAAGACAGGTAAGACAGAAAGAACAGGTAAGACAGGTAAGATAGGTAAGACAGATAAGACAGATAAGACAGGTAAAATTGATAAGACAGGTAAGACAGATAAGACAGGTAAGACAGATAATACATGTAAAACAGGTAGGACAGATAAGACAGTTAAGACATGTAAAACAGGTAACACAGGTAAGACAGGTAAGACAGAAAAGACAGGTAAGGCATGTAAGACAGAAAAGAGAGGTAAGGCAGAAAAGACAGGTATGACAGGTAAGACAGGAAAGACAGGTAAGACAGAAAGAACAGGTAAGACAGGTAAGATAGGTAAGACAGATAAGACAGATAAGACAGGTAAAAACGATAAGACAGGTAAGACTTATAAGACAGATAAAACAGGTAAAACAGTAAAGAGAGATAAGAAGGGTAAGACAGAAAAGACAGGTAAGAGAGGTAAGATAGCTAAGACAGGTAAGACAGAAAAGACAGGTAAGACAGGTAAGACAGGTAAGACAGGTAGGACAGGTAAGACAGGTTAGACAAATAGGACAGGTAAAGCAGGTAAAACCGGTAAGAGAGGTAAGACAGGTAAGACAGGTAAGACTGGTAAGACAAACAAAAAATGTGAGACAGGTAAGACGGGTAAGACAGGTAAAGCAGGTAAGACAGGTAAGACGGGTAAAACAGGTAAGACAGGTAAGACAGAAAAGACAGGTAATACATGATACATGTAAGACAGGTAAGACAGATAAGGCAGGTAAGACAGATAAGACAGGTAACACAAGTCAGACAGGTAGGACAGAAAAGACAGGTAAGGAAGAAAAGACAGGTAAGACCGAAAAGACACGAAAGACACAAAGGACAGGTAAGACAAAAAAGAATGGTAAGACAGATAAAACAGCTAACACAGAAAAGACAGATAAGACAGGTAAAACCCAAAAGACAGGTAAGACAGGTAAGACTGAAAAGACCAATAGGACATGTAAGACAGAAAATTAAGATAAGACAGGCGAAACAGGTAAGACAGAAAAGACAGAAAAGACAGATAAGACAGGTAAGACTGGTAAGACAGGCAAGAAATGTGAGACAGGTAAGACGGGTAAGACAGGTAAAGCAGGTAAAACAGGTAAGACAGGTAAGAATGGTAAGATAGGTAAAACAGGTAAGACAGAAAAGACAGGTAAGAAAGAAAAGACAGGTAAGACAGGTAAGAATTGTAAGATAGGTAAGACAGCTACGACAGAAAAGACAGGCAAGACAGGTAAGGCAGGTAAGAACGGTAAGACAGGTAAGAATGGTCAGACTGGTAAGACCGGTAAAACAGGTAAGACAGAAAAGACAGATAAGACAGCTAAGACAGGTAAGACAGAAAAGACACTAAAACTGATAAGCCAGAAAAGACACAATAGACATGTAAGACAGAAAATTAAGATAAGACATGTCAGACATAAAAGACAGAAAATTAAGATAAGACATGCGAGACAGAAAAGACAGGTAAGACAGAAAAGACAGGTAAGACAGAAAAGACAGGTAAGACAGAAAAGGCAGATATGACAGGTAAGACTTAAAAGACAGGTAAGAAAGAAAAGACAGGTAAGACAGGTAAAAATGGCAAGATAGTTTAAACACGTAAGACAGAAAAGACACGTAAGAAAGGTAAGGCTGGTAAGACAGGTAAGAAAGGTAAGACAGGTAAGACAGGTGAGACAGGTAAGACAGGTAAGACAGGTAAGACAGGTAAGACAGGAAAGACAGGTAAGACAGAAAGAACAGGTAAGACAGGTAAGATAAGTAAGACAGATAAGACAGATAAGACAGGTAAAAATGATAAGACAGGTGAGACAGATAAGACAGGCAAGACAGATAATACATGTAAAAAAGGTAGGACAGATAAGACAGTTAAGACATGTAAAACAGGTAACACAGGTAAGACAGGTCAGACAGAAAAGACACGTAAGGCATGTAAGACAGAAAAGACAGGTAAGGCAGAAAAGACAGGTAAGACAGGTAAGACAGGTAAGACAGGTAAGATGGTAAGAACGGTAAGACAGGTAAGAATGGTCAGACTGGTAAGACAGGTAAGACAGAAAAGACAGATAAGACAGTTAAGACAGAAAAGACAGGTAAGAAAGAAAAGACAGGTAAGAGAGGTAAAATGGTAAGATAGGTAAGACAGAAAAACAGGTAAGAAAGAAAAGACAGGTAAGACAGGTAAGACAGGTAAGAATGGTAAGAATGGTAAGATAAATAAGACAGGTAAGACAGAAAAGACAGACAAAACAGGTAAGACCGAAAAGACAGGTAAGACAGGTAAGAAAGAAAAGACAGGTAAGACAGGTAACACAGGTAAGACTGGTAAGACAAAACAGACAGAAAAGACAGGTAAGGCAGGTAAGACAGGTAAGGCAGGTAAGACAGAAAAGACAGGTAAGACAGGTAAGAAAAAAAGACAGGTAAGACAGGTAAGACAGGTAACACAGGTAAGAAAGGTAAGACAGGTAAGACAGAAAAGACAGGTAAGACAGGAAAGAAAGGTAAGACAGGTAAGACAGGTAAGAAAGGTAAGAATGGTAAGATAAATAAGACAGGTAAGACAGAAAAGACAGATAAGACAGGTAAGACCGAAAACACAGCTAAGACAGGTAAGTAAGAAAAGACAGGTAAGACAGGTAACACAGGTAAGACTGGTAAGACAGAACAGACAGAAAAGACAGGTAAGACAGGTAAGGCAGGTAAGACAGAAAAGACAGGTAAGACAGGAAAGAAAAGTAAGACAGGTAAGGCAGGTAAGACAGGTAAAACAGGTCAGAAAAGTAAAACAGGTAAGACAGGTAAGAAAGGTAAGACAGGAAAGACAGGTAAGACAGAAAGAACAGGTAAGACAGGTAAGACAAATAAAAAAATATAAGACAGGTAAAAATGATAAGACAAATAAGACAGATAAGACCGGTAAGACAGATAATACATGTAAAACAGGTAAGACAGATAAGACAGTTAAGACAGGTAAAACAGGTAACACAGGTAAGACAGGTAAGACACAAAAGACAGATAAGACAGGTAAGACTGAAAAGACAGAAAAGAAAGGTAAGACAGGTAAGACAGAAAAGACAAATAAGACATGTAAGACAGAAAATTAAGATAAGACATGTAAGACAGAAAAGACAGAAAATTAAGATAAGACAGGCAAGACAGAAAAGACAAATAAGACAGAAAAGACGGGTAAGACAGAAAGAACAGGTAAGACAGGTAAGATAAGTAAGACAGATAAGACAGATAAGACAGGTAAAAATGATAAGACAGGTGAGACAGATAAGACAGGCAAGACAGATAATATATGTAAAACAGGTAGGACAGATAAGACAGTTAAGACATGTAAAACAGGTAACACAGGTAAGACAGAAAAGACACGTAAGGCATGTAAGACAGAAAAGACAGGTAAGGCAGAAAAGACAGGTAAGACAGGTAAGACAGGTAAGACAGGTAAGAACGGTAAGACAGGTAAGAATGGTCAGACTGGTAAGACAGGTAAGACAGAAAAGACAGATAAGACAGTTAAGACAGAAAAGACAGGTAAGAAAGAAAAGACAGGTAAGAGAGGTAAAATGGTAAGATAGGTAAGACAGAAAAACAGGTAAGAAAGAAAAGACAGGTAAGACAGGTAAGAATGGTAAGATAAATAAGACAGGTAAGACAGAAAAGACAGACAAAACAGGTAAGACCGAAAAGACAGGTAAGACAGGTAAGAAAGAAAAGACAGGTAAGACAGGTAACACAGGTAAGACAGGTAAGAAAGGTAAGACAGGTAAAAAAGGTAAGACAGGTAAGACAGAAAAGACAGGTAAGACAGGAAAGAAAGGTAAGACAGGTAAGACAGGTAAGAAAGGTAAGAATGGTAAGATAAATAAGACAGGTAAGACAGAAAAGACAGATAAGACAGGTAAGACCGAAAACACAGCTAAGACAGGTAAGTAAGAAAAGACAGGTAAGACAGGTAACACAGGTAAGACTGGTAAGACAGAACAGACAGAAAAGACAGGTAAGACAGGTAAGGCAGGTAAGACAGAAAAGACAGGTAAGACAGGAAAGAAAAGTAAGACAGGTAAGACAGGTAAAACAGGTCAGAAAGGTAAAACAGGTAAGACAGGTAAGAAAGGTAAGACAGGAAAGACAGGTAAGACAGAAAGAACAGGTAAGACAGGTAAGACAAATAAAAAAATATAAGACAGGTAAAAATGATAAGACAAATAAGACATATAAGACCGGTAAGACAGATAATACATGTAAAACAGGTAAGACAGATAAGACAGTTAAGACAGGTAAAACAGGTAACACAGGTAAGACAGGTAAGACACAAAAGACAGATAAGACAGGTTAGACTGAAAAGACAGAAAAGAAAGGTAAGACAGGTAAGACAGAAAAGACAAATAAGACATGTAAGACAGAAAATTAAGATAAGACATGTAAGACAGAAAAGACAGAAAATTAAGATAAGACAGGCAAGACAGAAAAGACAAATAAGACAGAAAAGACAGGTAAGACAGAGAAAACAGATAAGACAGAAAAGGCAGATAAGGCAGGTAATAAAAAAAGACAGGTAAGAAAGGAAGGAAGTGTAAGACAGGTAGGACAGGTAAGACAGGTAAAACAAATAGGACAGGTAAAGCAGGTAAAACCGGTAAGACAGGTAAGACAGGTAAGACAGGCAAGTCAGAAAAGAAAGTTAAGACAGGTAAGAAAGAAAAGACACATAAGACAATTAAGACAGGTAAGCCAGAAAAGAAAGAATAGACATGTAAGAAAGAAAAGAAAGAAAATTAAGATAAGACAGGCAAGACAGAAAAGACAGGTAAGACAGAAAAGAAAGGTAAGACAGAAAAAACAGATTAGACAGAAAAGGCAGATAAGACAGGTAAGACAGAAAAGACAGGTAAAACAGGTAAAACAGAAAAGAGAGATAAGACAGGTAAGACAGAAAAGACCGCTAAGACAGGTAAGATAGGTAAGACAGGTAAGACAAAAAAGATAGGTAAGACAGGTAAGACAGGTAAGATAGGTAGGACAAGTAAGACAGGTAAGACAAATAGGACAGGTAAAGCACGTAAAACCGGTAAGACAGGTAAGACAGGTAACACAGGTAAGACAGGTAAGACTGGAAAGACAGGCAAGAAATGTAAGACAGGTAAGATGGGTAAAACAGGTAAAGCAGGTAAGACAGGTAAGACAGGTAAAACAGGTAAGACAGGTAAGACAGAAAAGACAGGTAATACATGTACAGGTAAGACAGATAAGAGATGTAAAACAGATAAGACAGGTAAGACAGATAAGACAGGTAAGACACATGATACATGTAAGACAGGTAAGACAGATAAGACAGGTAAGAAAGATAAGACAGGTAACACAAGTAAGAGAGGTAAGACAGAAAAGAGAGGTAAGGAAGAAAAGACAGGTAAAACCGAAAAGACAGGAAAGACAGAAAAGACAGGTAAAACAGAAAAGAATGGTAAGACAAGTAAAACAGGTAACACAGAAAAGACAGATAAGACAGGTAAAACCTAAAAGACAGAAAAGACAGGTAAGACAGAAAAGACCAATAGGAGATGCAAGACAGAAAATTAAGATAAGAATGGCGAAACAGGTAAGACAGAAAAGACAGAAAAGACAGAAAAGGCAGATAAGACAGGTAAGACAGAAAACACAGGTAAAACAGGTAAAACCGAAAAGACAGACAAGACAGGTAGGCCAGAAAAGACAGGTAAGACAGGTAAGACAGGTAAGACTGGTAAGACAGAAAAGACAGAAAAGATAGGTAAGACAGCTAAGACAGGTAAGACAGGTAAGACAGAAAAGAAACGTAAAACAGGTAAGAAAGGTAAGACAGATAAGACAGGTAAGACACGTAAGAAAGGTAAGACAGGTAAACAGGTAAGACAGGTAAGACAGGAAGGACAGAAAAGACAGAAAGAACAGGTAACACAAGTAAGACAGATAAGACAGATAAGACAGGTAAAAATGATAAGACAGGTAAGACAGATAAGACAGGTAAGACAGATAATACATGTAAAAAAGGTAAGAGAGATAACACAGTTAAGACAGGTAAAAAAGGTAACACAGGTAACACAGGTAGGACAGGTAAGACAGTAAAGACAGATAAGACAGGTAAGACCGAAAAGACAGAAAAGACATGTAAGACAGAAAAGACAAATAAGACATGTAAGACAGAAAATTAAGATAAGACATGTAAGACAGAAAAGACAGAAAATTAAGATAAGACAGGCAAAACAGGTAAGACTGAAAAGACAGAAAAGACAGATAAGACAGGTAAGACAGAAAAGACAGGTAAAACAGGTAACACAGAAAAGACAGACAAGACAGGTAAGAAAGAAAAGACAGGTAAGACAGGTAACACAGGTAAGACTGGTAACACAGAACAGACAGAAAAGACAGGTAAGACTGGTAAGGCAGGAAAGACAGAAAAGAAAGGTAAGAGAGGTAAGAAAGGTAAGACAGGTAAGACAGGTAAGACAGGTAAGACACGTAAAAAAGGTAAGACAGGTAAGACAGGTAAGACAGGAAAGACAGGTAAAACAGAAAGAACAGTTAAGACAGGTAAGACAGATAAGACAGATAAGACAGGTAAAAATGATAAGACAGCTAAGACAGATAACACAGGTAGCACCGATAATACATGTAAAACAGGTAAGACAGAGAAGACAGTTAAGACAAGTAAAACAGGTAACACAGGAAAGACAGGAAAGACGGGAAAGACAGGTAAGACAGAAAAGACAGTAAAGACGGAAAAGACTGGAAAGACAGAAAAGACAGGTAAGACAGAAAAGAATGGTAAGACTGGTAAGACAGAAAAGACAGGTAAGACTGAAAAGACATTAAGACAGAAAGAACAGGTAAGAAAAAAAAGACAGGTGAGGCATGTAAGACAGAAAAGACAGGTAAGAAAGAAAAGACAGGTAAAACAGAAAAAAAAAGATAAGACAGAAAAGAACTGTAAAACAGGTAAGAAAGATAAGACAGATAAGACAGGTAAGACACGTAAGAAAGGTAAGACAGGTAAACAAGTAAGACAGGTAAGACAGGTAAGACACGAAAGAAATGTAAGACAGAAAGAACAGGTAACACAGGTAAGACAGACAAGACAGATAAGAAAGGTAAAAATGATAAGACAGGTAAGACAGATAATACATGTAAAAGACGTAAGACAGATAAGACAGTTAAGACAGGTAAAACAGGTAACACAGGTAAGACAGGTAAGACAGAAAAGACAAATAAAACATGTAAGACAGAAAATCAAGATAAGACATGTAAGAAAGACAAGACAAAAAATTAAGATAAGACAGGCAAAAAAGGTAAGACTTAAAAGACAGAAAAGACAGATAAAACAAGTAAGAAAGAAAAGACAGGTAAAACAGGTAAAACAGAAAAGACAGACAAGACAGGTAAGAAAGAAAAGACAGGTAAGACAGGTAACACAGGTAAGACTGGTAAGACAGAAGAGACAGAAAAGACAGGTAAGACAGGTAAGGCAGGTAAGACAGAAAAGAAAGGTAAGATAGGTAAGAAAGGTAAGACAGGTAAGACAGGTAAGACAGGTAAAAAAGGTAAGACAGGTAAGACAGGTGAGACAGGAAAGACAGGTAAGACAGAAAGAACAGGTAAGACACGTAAGACAGATAAGACAGATAAGACAGGTAAAAATGATAAGACAGGTAAGACAGATAAAACAGGTAGCACAGATAATACATGTAAAACATGTAAGACAGAGAAGACAGTTAAGACAAGTAAAACAGGTAACACAGGTAAGACAGGAAAGACGGGAAAGACAGGTAAGACAGAAAAGACAGGAAAGACGGGAAGGACAGGAAAGACAGAAAAGACAGGTAAGACAGAAAAGAATGGTAAGACTGGTAAGACAGAAAAGACAGGCATGACTGAAAAAACATTAAGAAAGAAAGGACAGGTAAGACAGAAAAGACAGGTGAGGCATGTAAGACAGAAAAGACAGCTAAGAAAGAAAAGACAGGTAAGACAGAAAAAACAGATAAGACAGAAAAGGCAGATAAGACAGGTAAGCCAGAAAAGAAAGGTAAAACAGGTAAAAAAGAAAAGAGAGATAAGACACGTAAGACAGAAAAGACAGGTAAGACAGGTAAGATAGGTAAGACAGGTAAGACAGAAAAGACAGGTAAGACAGGTAAGACAGGTAGGACAGGTAACACCGGTAAGACAATAGGACAGGTAAAGCAGGTAAAACCATTAAGACAGGTAAGACAGGTAAGGCAGGTAAGACAGGTAAGACTGGTAAGACAGGAAAGAAATGTGAGACAGGTAAGACGGGTAACACAGAAAATACAGGTAAGACAGGTAGACAGGTAAAACAGGTAAGACAGAAAAGACAGGTAATACATGTACAGGTAAGACAGATAAGACAGGTAAAACAGATAAGACAGGTAAGACAGATAAGACAGGTAACACAGGTAAGACAGAAAAGACAGGTAGGGAAGAAAAGACAGGTAAGACAGAAAAGAATATTTAGACAGGTAAAACAGGTAACACAGAAAAGACAGATAAGACAGGTAAAACCTAAAAGACAGAAAAGACAGGTAAGACAGGTAAGACAGAAAAGACCAATAGGACATGTAAGACAGAAAATTAAGATAAGACAGGCGAAACAGGTTAAACAGAAAAGACAGAAAAGACAGATAAGACAGGTAAGACAGAAAAGGAAGGTAAAAGAGGTAAAACCGAAAAGACAGCCAAGACAGGTAAGACAGAAAAGACAGGTAAGACAGGTAAGACAGGTAAGACTTGTAAGACAGAAAAGACAGAAAAGATAGGTAAGACAGGTAAGACAGGTAAGACAGGTAAGACAGGTAAGACAGAAAAGAAATGTAAAACAGGTAAGAAAGGTAAGACAGATAAGAGAGGTACGACACGTAAGAAAGGTAAGACAGGTAAACAGGTAAGACTGGTAAGACAGGTAAGACACGAAAGACAGGTAAGACTGGTAAGACAGGTAAGACACGAAAGACAGGTAAGACAGAAAAAACAGGTAACACAGGTAAGACAGACAAGACCGATAAGAAAGGTTAAAATGATAAGACAGGTAAGACAGATAATACATGTAAAAAAGGTAAGACAGATAAGACAGTTAAGACAGGTAAAACAGGTAACACAGGTAAAACAGGTAAGACAGAAAAGACAGGTAAGACCGAAAAGACAGAAAAGACATGTAAGACAGAAAAGACAAATAAGACATGTAAGACAGAAAATTAAGATAAGACATGTAAGAAAGACAAGACAAAAAATTAAGATAAGACAGGCAAAACAGGTAAGACTTAAAAGACAGAAAAGACAGATAAGACAGGTAGGACAGAACAGACAGGTAAAACAGGTAAAACAGAAAAGACAGACAAGACAGACAAGACAGGTAAGAAAGAAAAGACAGGTAAGACAGGTAACACAGGTAAAACTGGTAAGACAGAACAGACAGAAAAGACAGGTAAGACAGGTAAGGCAGGTAAGGCAGGTAAGACAGAAAAGAAAGGTAAGACAGGTAAGAAAGGTAAGACAAGTAAGACAGGTAAGACTGGTAAGACAGGTAAAAAAGGTAAGACAGGTAAGACAGGTGAGACAGGAAAGACAGGTAAGACAGAAAGAACAGGTAAGACACGTAAGAAAGATAAGACAGATAAGACAGGTAAAAATGATAAGACAGGTAAGACAGATAAGACAGGTAGCACAGATAATACATGTAAAACATGTAAGACAGAGAAGACAGTTAAGACAAGTAAAACAGGTAACACAGGTAAGACAGGAAAGACGGGAAAGACAGGTAAGACAGAAAAGACGGGAAGGACAGGAAAGGCAGAAAAGACAGGTAAGACAGAAAAGAATGGTAAGACTGGTAACACAGAAAAGACAGGTATGACTGAAAAAACATTAAGAAAGAAAGGACAGGTAAGACAAAAAAGACAGGTGAGGCATGTAAGACAGAAAAGACAGGTAAGAAAGAAAAGACAGGTAAGACAGAAAAAACAGATAAGACAGAAAAGGCAGATAAGACAGGTAAAACAGGTAAAACAGAAAAGAGAGATAAGACAGGTAAGACAGAAGAGAAAGGTAAGACAGGTAAGATAGGTAAGTCAGGTAAGACAGAAAAGACTGGTAAGACAGGTAAGACAGGTAAGACAGGTAGGACAGGTAAGACAGGTAAGACAAATAGGACAGGTAAAACAGGTAAAACCGATAAGACAGGTAATGCAGGTAAGACTGGTAAGAGTGGTAAGACAGGCAAGAAATGTAAGACAGGTAAGACGGTTAAGACAGGTAAAGCAGGTAAGACAGGTAAGACAGGTAAAACAGGTAAGACAGGTAAGACAGAAAAGACAGGTAATACATGTACAGGTAAGACCGATAAGACAGGTAAAACAGATAAGACAGGTAAGACAGATAAAACAGGTAAGACACATGATAAATGTAGGACAGAAAAGACAGATAAGACAGGTAAGACAGATAAGACAGGTAACACAGGTAAGACAGGTAAGACAGAAAACACAGGTAAGGAAGAAAAGACAGGTAAGACCGAAAAGACAGGAAAGACCGAAAAGACAGGTAAGACAGAAAAGAATGGTAAGACAGGTAAAACAGGTAAGAAAGAAAAGACAGATAAGACAGGTAAGACCTAAAAGACAGAAAAGACAGAAAAGACAGGTAAGACAGGTCTACCAAATAAGACAGGAAAGACAGGTAAGACAGAAAGCACAGGTAAGACAGGTAAGATAGGTAAGACATATAAGACAATTAAGACAGGTAAGCCAGAAAAGAAAGAATAGACATGTAAGAAAGAAAAGAAAGAAAATTAAGATAAGACAGGCAAGACAGAAAAGACAGGTAAGACAGAAAAGAAAGGTAAGACAGAAAAAACAGATTAGACAGAAAAGGCAGATAAGACAGGTAAGACAGAAAAGACAGGTAAAACAGGTAAAACAGAAAAGAGAGATAAGACAGGTAAGACAGAAAAGACCGCTAAGACAGGTAAGATAGGTAAGACAGGTAAGACAAAAAAGATAGGTAAGACAGGTAAGACAGGTAAGATAGGTAGGACAAGTAAGACAGGTAAGACAAATAGGACAGGTAAAGCACGTAAAACCGGTAAGACAGGTAAGACAGGTAACACAGGTAAGACAGGTAAGACTGGAAAGACAGGCAAGAAATGTAAGACAGGTAAGACGGGTAAAACAGGTAAAGCAGGTAAGACAGGTAAAACAGGTAAAACAGGTAAGACAGGTAAGACAGAAAAGACAAATAAGACATGTAAGACAGAAAATCAAGATAAGACATGTAAAAAAGACAAGACAAAAAATTAAGATAAGACAGGCAAAAAAGGTAAGACTTAAAAGACAGAAAAGACAGATAAAACAAGTAAGAAAGAAAAGACAGGTAAAACAGGTAAAACAGAAAAGACAGACAAGACAGGTAAGAAAGAAAAGACAGGTAAGACAGGTAACACAGGTAAGACTGGTAAGACAGAAGAGACAGAAAAGCCAGGTAAGACAGGTAAGGCAGGTAAGACAGAAAAGAAAGGTAAGATAGGTAAGAAAGGTAAGACAGGTAAGACAGGTAAGACTGGTAAAAAAGGTAAGACAGGTAAGACAGGTGAGACAGGAAAGACAGGTAAGACAGAAAGAACAGGTAAGACACGTAAGACAGATAAGACAGATAAGACAGGTAAAAATGATAAGACAGGTAAGACAGATAAGACAGGTAGCACAGATAATACATGTAAAACATGTAAGACAGAGAAGACAGTTAAGACAAGTAAAACAGGTATTACAGGTAAGACAGGAAAGACGGGAAAGACAGGTAAGACAGAAAAGACAGGAAAGACGGGAAGGACAGGAAAGACCGAAAAGACAGGTAAGACAGAAAAGAATGGTAAGACTGGTAAGACAGAAAAGACAGGCATGACTGAAAAAACATTAAGAAAGAAAGGACAGGTAAGACAGAAAAGACAGGTGAGGCATGTAAGACAGAAAAGACAGCTAAGAAAGAAAAGACAGGTAAGACAGAAAAAACAGATAAGACAGAAAAGGCAGATAAGACAGGTAAGCCAGAAAAGAAAGGTAAAACAGGTAAAAAAGAAAAAAGAGATAAGACACGTAAGACAGAAAAGACAGGTAAGACAGGTAAGATAGGTAAGACAGGTAAGACAGAAAAGACAGGTAAGACAGGTAGGACAGGTAACACAGGTAAGACAATAGGACAGGTAAAGCAGGTAAAACCATTAAGACAGGTAAGACAGGTAAGACAGGTAAGACAGGTAAGACTGGTAAGACAGGAAAGAAATGTGAGACAGGTAAGACGGGTAACACAGAAAAAGCAGGTAAGACAGGTAGACAGGTAAAACAGGTAAGACAGAAAAGACAGGTAATACATGTACAGGTAAGACAGATAAGACAGGTAAAACAGATAAGACAGGTAAGACAGATAAGACAGGTAACACAGGTAAGACAGAAAAGACAGGTAGGGAAGAAAAGACAGGTAAGGCAGAAAAGAATATTTAGACAGGTAAAACAGGTAACACAGAAAAGACAGATAAGACAGGTAAAACCTAAAAGACAGAAAAGACAGGTAAGACAGGTAAGACAGAAAAGACCAATAGGACATGTAAGACAGAAAATTAAGATAAGACACGCGAAACAGGTAAAACAGAAAAGACAGAAAAGACAGATAAGACAGGTAAGACAGAAAAGGAAGGTAAAACAGGTAAAACCGAAAAGACAGCCAAGACAGGTAAGACAGAAAAGACAGGTAAGACAGGTAAGACAGGTAAGACTTGTAAGACAGAAAAGACAGAAAAGATAGGTAAGACAGGTAAGACAGGTAAGACAGGTAAGACAGGTAAGACAGAAAAGAAATGTAAAACAGGTAAGAAAGGTAAGACAGATAAGAGAGGTAAGACACGTAAGAAAGGTAAGACAGGTAAACAGGTAAGACTGGTAAGACAGGTAAGACACGAAAGACAGGTAAGACAGAAAAAACAGGTAACACAGGTAAGACAGACAAGACCGATAAGAAAGGTTAAAATGATAAGACAGGTAAGACAGATAATACATGTAAAAAAGGTAAGACAGATAAGACAGTTAAGACAGGTAAAACAGGTAACACAGGTAAAACAGGTAAGACAGAAAAGACAGATAAGACAGGTAAGACCGAAAAGACAGAAAAGACATGTAAGACAGAAAAGACAAATAAGACATGTAAGACAGAAAATTAAGATAAAACATGTAAGAAAGACACGACAAAAAATTAAGATAAGACAGGCAAAACAGGTAAGACTTAAAAGACAGAAAAGACCGATAAAACAGGTAGGACAGAATAGACAGGTAAAACAGGTAAAACAGAAAAGACAGACAAGACAGACAAGACAGGTAAGAAAGAAAAGACAGGTAAGACAGGTAACACAGGTAAAACTGGTAAGACAGAACAGACAGAAAAGACAGGTAAGACAGGTAAGGCAGGTAAGGCAGGTAAGACAGAAAAGAAAGGTAAGACAGGTAAGAAAGGTAAGACAAGTAAGACAGGTAAGACTGGTAAGACAGGTAAAAAAGGTAAGACAGGTAAGACAGGTGAGACAGGAAAGACAGGTAAGACAGAAAGAACAGGTAAGACACGTAAGACAGATAAGACAGATAAGACAGGTAAAAATGATAAGACAGGTAAGACAGATAAGACAGGTAGCACAGATAATACATGTAAAACATGTAAGACAGAGAAGACAGTTAAGACAAGTAAAACAGGTAACACAGGAAAGACAGGAAAGACGGGAAAGACAGGTAAGACAGAAAAGACGGGAAGGACAGGAAAGGCAGAAAAGACAGGTAAGACAGAAAAGAATGGTAAGACTGGTAACACAGAAAAGACAGGTAAGACAGAAAAAACAGATAAGACAGAAAAGGCAGATAAGACAGGTAAAACAGGTAAAACAGAAAAGAGAGATAAGACAGGTAAGACAGAAGAGAAAGGTAAGACAGGTAAGATAGGTAAGTCAGGTAAGACAGAAAAGACTGGTAAGACAGGTAAGACAGGTAAGACAGGTAGGACAGGTAAGACAGGTAAGACAAATAGGACACGTAAAGCAGGTAAAACCGATAAGACAGGTAATGCAGGTAAGACTGGTAAGAGTGGTAAGACAGGCAAGAAATGTAAGACAGGTAAGACGGTTAAGACAGGTAAAGCAGGTAAGACAGGTAAGACAGGTAAAACAGGTAAGACAGGTAAGACAGAAAAGACAGGTAATACATGTACAGGTAAGACCGATAAGACAGGTAAAACAGATAAGACAGGTAAGACAGATAAAACAGGTAAGACACATGATAAATGTAGGACAGAAAAGACAGATAAGACAGGTAAGACAGATAAGACAGGTAACACAGGTAAGACAGGTAAGACAGAAAAGACAGGTAAGGAAGAAAAGACAGGTAAGACCGAAAAGACAGGAAAGACCGAAAAGACAGGTAAGACAGAAAAGAATGGTAAGACAGGTAAAACAGGTAAGAAAGAAAAGACAGATAAGACAGGTAAGACCTAAAAGACAGAAAAGACAGAAAAGACAGGTAAGACAGGTCTACCAAATAAGACAGGAAAGACAGGTAAGACAGAAAGCACAGGTAAGACAGGTAAGATAGGTAAGACATATAAGACAATTAAGACAGGTAAGCCAGAAAAGAAAGAATAGACATGTAAGAAAGAAAAGAAAGAAAATTAAGATAAGACAGGCAAGACAGAAAAGACAGGTAAGACAGAAAAGAAAGGTAAGACAGAAAAAACAGATTAGACAGAAAAGGCAGATAAGACAGGTAAGACAGAAAAGACAGGTAAAACAGGTAAAACAGAAAAGAGAGATAAGACAGGTAAGACAGAAAAGACCGCTAAGACAGGTAAGATAGGTAAGACAGGTAAGACAAAAAAGATAGGTAAGACAGGTAAGACAGGTAAGATAGGTAGGACAAGTAAGACAGGTAAGACAAATAGGACAGGTAAAGCACGTAAAACCGGTAAGACAGGTAAGACAGGTAACACAGGTAAGACAGGTAAGACTGGAAAGACAGGCAAGAAATGTAAGACAGGTAAGACGGGTAAAACAGGTAAAGCAGGTAAGACAGGTAAGACAGGTAAAACAGGTAAGACAGGTAAGACAGAAAAGACAGGTAATACATGTACAGGTAAGACAGATAAGAGATCTAAAACAGATAAGACAGGTAAGACAGATAAGACAGGTAAGACACATGATACATGTAAGACAGGTAAGACAGATAAAGACAGGTAAGAAAGATAAGACAGGTAACACAAGTAAGAGAGGTAAGACAGAAAAGAGAGGTAAGGAAGAAAAGACAGGTAAAACCGAAAAGACAGGAAAGACAGAAAAGACAGGTAAAACAGAAAAGAATGGTAAGACAAGTAAAACAGGTAACACAGAAAAGACAGATAAGACAGGTAAAACCTAAAAGACAGAAAAGACAGGTAAGACAGAAAAGACCAATAGGAGATGCAAGACAGAAACTTAAGATAAGAATGGCGAAACAGGTAAGACAGAAAAGACAGAAAAGGCAGATAAGACAGGTAAGACAGAAAACACAGGTAAAACAGGTAAAACCGAAAAGACAGACAAGACAGGTAGGACAGAAAAGACAGGTAAGACAGGTAAGACAGGTAAGACTGGTAAGACAGAAAAGACAGAAAAGATAGGTAAGACAGCTAAGACAGGTAAGACAGGTAAGACAGAAAAGAAACGTAAAACAGGTAAGAAAGGTAAGACAGATAAGACAGGTAAGACACGTAAGAAAGGTAAGACAGGTAAACAGGTAAGACAGGTAAGACAGGAAGGACAGAAAAGACAGAAAGAACAGGTAACACAAGTAAGACAGATAAGACAGATAAGACAGGTAACACAGGTAAGACAGGTAAGACAGAAAAGACACGTAAGGCATGTAAGACAGAAAAGACAGGTAAGGCAGAAAAGACAGGTAAGACAGGTAAGACAGGTAAGACAGGTAAGAACGGTAAGACAGGTAAGAATGGTCAGACTGGTAAGACAGGTAAGACAGAAAAGACAGATAAGACAGTTAAGACAGAAAAGACAGGTAAGAAAGAAAAGACAGGTAAGAGAGGTAAAATGGTAAGATAGGTAAGACAGAAAAACAGGTAAGAAAGAAAAGACAGGTAAGACAGGTAAGAATGGTAAGATAAATAAGACAGGTAAGACAGAAAAGACAGACAAAACAGGTAAGACCGAAAAGACAGGTAAGACAGGTAAGAAAGAAAAGACAGGTAAGACAGGTAACACAGGTAAGACTGGTAAGACAGAACAGACAGAAAAGACAGGTAAGGCAGGTAAGACAGGTAAGGCAGGTAAGACAGAAAAGACAGGTAAGACAGGTAAGAAAAAAAAGACAGGTAAGACAGGTAACACAGGTAAAAAAGGTAAGACAGGTAAGACAGAAAAGACAGGTAAGACAGGAAAGAAAGGTAAGACAGGTAAGACAGGTAAGAAAGGTAAGAATGGTAAGATAAATAAGACAGGTAAGACAGAAAAGACAGATAAGACAGGTAAGACCGAAAACACAGCTAAGACAGGTAAGTAAGAAAAGACAGGTAAGACAGGTAACACAGGTAAGACTGGTAAGACAGAACAGACAGAAAAGACAGGTAAGACAGGTAAGGCAGGTAAGACAGAAAAGACAGGTAAGACAGGAAAGAAAAGTAAGACAGGTAAGACAGGTAAAACAGGTCAGAAAGGTAAAACAGGTAAGACAGGTAAGAAAGGTAAGACAGGAAAGACAGGTAAGACAGAAAGAACACGTAAGACAGGTAAGACAAATAAAAAAATATAAGACAGGTAAAAATGATAAGACAAATAAGACATATAAGACCGGTAAGACAGATAATACATGTAAAACAGGTAAGACAGATAAGACAGTTAAGACAGGTAAAACAGGTAACACAGGTAAGACAGGTAAGACACAAAAGACAGATAAGACAGGTTAGACTGAAAAGACAGAAAAGAAAGGTAAGACAGGTAAGACAGAAAAGACAAATAAGACATGTAAGACAGAAAATTAAGATAAGACATGTAAGACAGAAAAGACAGAAAATTAAGATAAGACAGGCAAGACAGAAAAGACAAATAAGACAGAAAAGACAGGTAAGACAGAGAAAACAGATAAGACAGAAAAGGCAGATAAGGCAGGTAATAAAAAAAGACAGGTAAGAAAGGAAGGAAGTGTAAGACAGGTAGGACAGGTAAGACAGGTAAAACAAATAGGACAGGTAAAGCAGGTAAAACCGGTAAGACAGGTAAGACAGGTAAGACAGGCAAGTCAGAAAAGAAAGTTAAGACAGGTAAGAAAGAAAAGACACATAAGACAATTAAGACAGGTAAGCCAGAAAAGAAAGAATAGACATGTAAGAAAGAAAAGAAAGAAAATTAAGATAAGACAGGCAAGACAGAAAAGACAGGTAAGACAGAAAAGAAAGGTAAGACAGAAAAAACAGATTAGACAGAAAAGGCAGATAAGACAGGTAAGACAGAAAAGACAGGTAAAACAGGTAAAACAGAAAAGAGAGATAAGACAGGTAAGACAGAAAAGACCGCTAAGACAGGTAAGATAGGTAAGACAGGTAAGACAAAAAAGATAGGTAAGACAGGTAAGACACGTAAGATAGGTAGGACAAGTAAGACAGGTAAGACAAATAGGACAGGTAAAGCACGTAAAACCGGTAAGACAGGTAAGACAGGTAACACAGGTAAGACAGGTAAGACTGGAAAGACAGGCAAGAAATGTAAGACAGGTAAGATGGGTAAAACAGGTAAAGCAGGTAAGACAGGTAAGACAGGTAAAACAGGTAAGACAGGTAAGACAGAAAAGACAGGTAATACATGTACAGGTAAGACAGATAAGAGATGTAAAACAGATAAGACAGGTAAGACAGATAAGACAGGTAAGACACATGATACATGTAAGACAGGTAAGACAGATAAGACAGGTAAGAAAGATAAGACAGGTAACACAAGTAAGAGAGGTAAGACAGAAAAGAGAGGTAAGGAAGAAAAGACAGGTAAAACCGAAAAGACAGGAAAGACAGAAAAGACAGGTAAAACAGAAAAGAATGGTAAGACAAGTAAAACAGGTAACACAGAAAAGACAGATAAGACAGGTAAAACCTAAAAGACAGAAAAGACAGGTAAGACAGAAAAGACCAATAGGAGATGCAAGACAGAAAATTAAGATAAGAATGGCGAAACAGGTAAGACAGAAAAGACAGAAAAGACAGAAAAGGCAGATAAGACAGGTAAGACAGAAAAAACAGGTAAAACAGGTAAAAC
Source organism: Muricea muricata (assembly GCA_963855995.1). Classification (NCBI taxonomy): domain Eukaryota; kingdom Metazoa; phylum Cnidaria; class Anthozoa; order Malacalcyonacea; family Plexauridae; genus Muricea; species Muricea muricata. The sequence goes on along the minus strand of OY979724.1, from coordinate 6,762,290 downwards.
CGAAAAGACAGACAAGACAGGTAGGCCAGAAAAGACAGGTAAGACAGGTAAGACAGGTAAGACTGGTAAGACAGAAAAGACAGAAAAGATAGGTAAGACAGCTAAGACAGGTAAGACAGAAAAGAAACGTAAAACAGGTAAGAAAGGTAAGACAGATAAGACAGGTAAGACACGTAAGAAAGGTAAGACAGGTAAACAGGTAAGACAGGTAAGACAGGAAGGACAGAAAAGACAGAAAGAACAGGTAACACAAGTAAGACAGATAAGACAGATAAGACAGGTAAAAATGATAAGACAGGTAAGACAGATAAGACAGGTAAGACAGATAATACATGTAAAAAAGGTAAGAGAGATAACACAGTTAAGACAGGTAAAAAAGGTAACACAGGTAACACAGGTAGGACAGGTAAGACAGTAAAGACAGATAAGACAGGTAAGACCGAAAAGACAGAAAAGACATGTAAGACAGAAAAGACAAATAAGACATGTAAGACAGAAAATTAAGATAAGACATGTAAGACAGAAAAGACAGAAAATTAAGATAAGACAGGCAAAACAGGTAAGACTGAAAAGACAGAAAAGACAGATAAGACAGGTAAGACAGAAAAGACAGGTAAAACAGGTAACACAGAAAAGACAGACAAGACAGGTAAGAAAGAAAAGACAGGTAAGACAGGTAACACAGGTAAGACTGGTAACACAGAACAGACAGAAAAGACAGGTAAGACTGGTAAGGCAGGAAAGACAGAAAAGAAAGGTAAGAGAGGTAAGAAAGGTAAGACAGGTAAGACAGGTAAGACAGGTAAGACACGTAAAAAAGGTAAGACAGGTAAGACAGGTAAGACAGGAAAGACAGGTAAAACAGAAAGAACAGTTAAGACAGGTAAGACAGATAAGACAGATAAGACAGGTAAAAATGATAAGACAGCTAAGACAGATAACACAGGTAGCACCGATAATACATGTAAAACAGGTAAGACAGAGAAGACAGTTAAGACAAGTAAAACAGGTAACACAGGAAAGACAGGAAAGACGGGAAAGACAGGTAAGACAGAAAAGACAGTAAAGACGGAAAAGACTGGAAAGACAGAAAAGACAGGTAAGACAGAAAAGAATGGTAAGACTGGTAAGACAGAAAAGACAGGTAAGACTGAAAAGACATTAAGACAGAAAGAACAGGTAAGAAAAAAAAGACAGGTGAGGCATGTAAGACAGAAAAGACAGGTAAGAAAGAAAAGACAGGTAAAACAGAAAAAAAAAGATAAGACAGAAAAGAACTGTAAAACAGGTAAGAAAGATAAGACAGATAAGACAGGTAAGACACGTAAGAAAGGTAAGACTGGTAAACAGGTAAGACAGGTAAGACAGGTAAGACACGAAAGAAATGTAAGACAGAAAGAACAGGTAACACAGGTAAGACAGACAAGACAGATAAGAAAGGTAAAAATGATAAGACAGGTAAGACAGATAATACATGTAAAAAACGTAAGACAGATAAGACAGTTAAGACAGGTAAAACAGGTAACACAGGTAAGACAGGTAAGACAGAAAAGACAAATAAGACATGTAAGACAGAAAATCAAGATAAGACATGTAAGAAAGACAAGACAAAAAATTAAGATAAGACAGGCAAAAAAGGTAAGACTTAAAAGACAGAAAAGACAGATAAAACAAGTAAGAAAGAAAAGACAGGTAAAACAGGTAAAACAGAAAAGACAGACAAGACAGGTAAGAAAGAAAAGACAGGTAAGACAGGTAACACAGGTAAGACTGGTAAGACAGAAGAGACAGAAAAGACAGGTAAGACAGGTAAGGCAGGTAAGACAGAAAAGAAAGGTAAGATAGGTAAGAAAGGTAAGACAGGTAAGACAGGTAAGACAGGTAAAAAAGGTAAGACAGGTAAGACAGGTGAGACAGGAAAGACAGGTAAGACAGAAAGAACAGGTAAGACACGTAAGACAGATAAGACAGATAAGACAGGTAAAAATGATAAGACAGGTAAGACAGATAAAACAGGTAGCACAGATAATACATGTAAAACATGTAAGACAGAGAAGACAGTTAAGACAAGTAAAACAGGTAACACAGGTAAGACAGGAAAGACGGGAAAGACAGGTAAGACAGAAAAGACAGGAAAGACGGGAAGGACAGGAAAGACAGAAAAGACAGGTAAGACAGAAAAGAATGGTAAGACTGGTAAGACAGAAAAGACAGGCATGACTGAAAAAACATTAAGAAAGAAAGGACAGGTAAGACAGAAAAGACAGGTGAGGCATGTAAGACAGAAAAGACAGCTAAGAAAGAAAAGACAGGTAAGACAGAAAAAACAGATAAGACAGAAAAGGCAGATAAGACAGGTAAGCCAGAAAAGAAAGGTAAAACAGGTAAAAAAGAAAAGAGAGATAAGACACGTAAGACAGAAAAGACAGGTAAGACAGGTAAGATAGGTAAGACAGGTAAGACAGAAAAGACAGGTAAGACAGGTAAGACAGGTAGGACAGGTAACACCGGTAAGACAATAGGACAGGTAAAGCAGGTAAAACCATTAAGACAGGTAAGACAGGTAAGGCAGGTAAGACAGGTAAGACTGGTAAGACAGGAAAGAAATGTGAGACAGGTAAGACGGGTAACACAGAAAATACAGGTAAGACAGGTAGACAGGTAAAACAGGTAAGACAGAAAAGACAGGTAATACATGTACAGGTAAGACAGATAAGACAGGTAAAACAGATAAGACAGGTAAGACAGATAAGACAGGTAACACAGGTAAGACAGAAAAGACAGGTAGGGAAGAAAAGACAGGTAAGACAGAAAAGAATATTTAGACAGGTAAAACAGGTAACACAGAAAAGACAGATAAGACAGGTAAAACCTAAAAGACAGAAAAGACAGGTAAGACAGGTAAGACAGAAAAGACCAATAGGACATGTAAGACAGAAAATTAAGATAAGACAGGCGAAACAGGTTAAACAGAAAAGACAGAAAAGACAGATAAGACAGGTAAGACAGAAAAGGAAGGTAAAACAGGTAAAACCGAAAAGACAGCCAAGACAGGTAAGACAGAAAAGACAGGTAAGACAGGTAAGACAGGTAAGACTTGTAAGACAGAAAAGACAGAAAAGATAGGTAAGACAGGTAAGACAGGTAAGACAGGTAAGACAGGTAAGACAGAAAAGAAATGTAAAACAGGTAAGAAAGGTAAGACAGATAAGAGAGGTACGACACGTAAGAAAGGTAAGACAGGTAAACAGGTAAGACTGGTAAGACAGGTAAGACACGAAAGACAGGTAAGACTGGTAAGACAGGTAAGACACGAAAGACAGGTAAGACAGAAAAAACAGGTAACACAGGTAAGACAGACAAGACCGATAAGAAAGGTTAAAATGATAAGACAGGTAAGACAGATAATACATGTAAAAAAGGTAAGACAGATAAGACAGTTAAGACAGGTAAAACAGGTAACACAGGTAAAACAGGTAAGACAGAAAAGACAGGTAAGACCGAAAAGACAGAAAAGACATGTAAGACAGAAAAGACAAATAAGACATGTAAGACAGAAAATTAAGATAAGACATGTAAGAAAGACAAGACAAAAAATTAAGATAAGACAGGCAAAACAGGTAAGACTTAAAAGACAGAAAAGACAGATAAGACAGGTAGGACAGAACAGACAGGTAAAACAGGTAAAACAGAAAAGACAGACAAGACAGACAAGACAGGTAAGAAAGAAAAGACAGGTAAGACAGGTAACACAGGTAAAACTGGTAAGACAGAACAGACAGAAAAGACAGGTAAGACAGGTAAGGCAGGTAAGGCAGGTAAGACAGAAAAGAAAGGTAAGACAGGTAAGAAAGGTAAGACAAGTAAGACAGGTAAGACTGGTAAGACAGGTAAAAAAGGTAAGACAGGTAAGACAGGTGAGACAGGAAAGACAGGTAAGACAGAAAGAACAGGTAAGACACGTAAGACAGATAAGACAGATAAGACAGGTAAAAATGATAAGACAGGTAAGACAGATAAGACAGGTAGCACAGATAATACATGTAAAACATGTAAGACAGAGAAGACAGTTAAGACAAGTAAAACAGGTAACACAGGTAAGACAGGAAAGACGGGAAAGACAGGTAAGACAGAAAAGACGGGAAGGACAGGAAAGGCAGAAAAGACAGGTAAGACAGAAAAGAATGGTAAGACTGGTAACACAGAAAAGACAGGTATGACTGAAAAAACATTAAGAAAGAAAGGACAGGTAAGACAAAAAAGACAGGTGAGGCATGTAAGACAGAAAAGACAGGTAAGAAAGAAAAGACAGGTAAGACAGAAAAAACAGATAAGACAGAAAAGGCAGATAAGACAGGTAAAACAGGTAAAACAGAAAAGAGAGATAAGACAGGTAAGACAGAAGAGAAAGGTAAGACAGGTAAGATAGGTAAGTCAGGTAAGACAGAAAAGACTGGTAAGACAGGTAAGACAGGTAAGACAGGTAGGACAGGTAAGACAGGTAAGACAAATAGGACAGGTAAAACAGGTAAAACCGATAAGACAGGTAATGCAGGTAAGACTGGTAAGAGTGGTAAGACAGGCAAGAAATGTAAGACAGGTAAGACGGTTAAGACAGGTAAAGCAGGTAAGACAGGTAAGACAGGTAAAACAGGTAAGACAGGTAAGACAGAAAAGACAGGTAATACATGTACAGGTAAGACCGATAAGACAGGTAAAACAGATAAGACAGGTAAGACAGATAAAACAGGTAAGACACATGATAAATGTAGGACAGAAAAGACAGATAAGACAGGTAAGACAGATAAGACAGGTAACACAGGTAAGACAGGTAAGACAGAAAACACAGGTAAGGAAGAAAAGACAGGTAAGACCGAAAAGACAGGAAAGACCGAAAAGACAGGTAAGACAGAAAAGAATGGTAAGACAGGTAAAACAGGTAAGAAAGAAAAGACAGATAAGACAGGTAAGACCTAAAAGACAGAAAAGACAGAAAAGACAGGTAAGACAGGTCTACCAAATAAGACAGGAAAGACAGGTAAGACAGAAAGCACAGGTAAGACAGGTAAGATAGGTAAGACATATAAGACAATTAAGACAGGTAAGCCAGAAAAGAAAGAATAGAAATGTAAGAAAGAAAAGAAAGAAAATTAAGATAAGACAGGCAAGACAGAAAAGACAGGTAAGACAGAAAAGAAAGGTAAGACAGAAAAAACAGATTAGACAGAAAAGGCAGATAAGACAGGTAAGACAGAAAAGACAGGTAAAACAGGTAAAACAGAAAAGAGAGATAAGACAGGTAAGACAGAAAAGACCGCTAAGACAGGTAAGATAGGTAAGACAGGTAAGACAAAAAAGATAGGTAAGACAGGTAAGACAGGTAAGATAGGTAGGACAAGTAAGACAGGTAAGACAAATAGGACAGGTAAAGCACGTAAAACCGGTAAGACAGGTAAGACAGGTAACACAGGTAAGACAGGTAAGACTGGAAAGACAGGCAAGAAATGTAAGACAGGTAAGACGGGTAAAACAGGTAAAGCAGGTAAGACAGGTAAAACAGGTAAAACAGGTAAGACAGGTAAGACAGAAAAGACAAATAAGACATGTAAGACAGAAAATCAAGATAAGACATGTAAAAAAGACAAGACAAAAAATTAAGATAAGACAGGCAAAAAAGGTAAGACTTAAAAGACAGAAAAGACAGATAAAACAAGTAAGAAAGAAAAGACAGGTAAAACAGGTAAAACAGAAAAGACAGACAAGACAGGTAAGAAAGAAAAGACAGGTAAGACAGGTAACACAGGTAAGACTGGTAAGACAGAAGAGACAGAAAAGCCAGGTAAGACAGGTAAGGCAGGTAAGACAGAAAAGAAAGGTAAGATAGGTAAGAAAGGTAAGACAGGTAAGACAGGTAAGACTGGTAAAAAAGGTAAGACAGGTAAGACAGGTGAGACAGGAAAGACAGGTAAGACAGAAAGAACAGGTAAGACACGTAAGACAGATAAGACAGATAAGACAGGTAAAAATGATAAGACAGGTAAGACAGATAAGACAGGTAGCACAGATAATACATGTAAAACATGTAAGACAGAGAAGACAGTTAAGACAAGTAAAACAGGTATTACAGGTAAGACAGGAAAGACGGGAAAGACAGGTAAGACAGAAAAGACAGGAAAGACGGGAAGGACAGGAAAGACCGAAAAGACAGGTAAGACAGAAAAGAATGGTAAGACTGGTAAGACAGAAAAGACAGGCATGACTGAAAAAACATTAAGAAAGAAAGGACAGGTAAGACAGAAAAGACAGGTGAGGCATGTAAGACAGAAAAGACAGCTAAGAAAGAAAAGACAGGTAAGACAGAAAAAACAGATAAGACAGAAAAGGCAGATAAGACAGGTAAGCCAGAAAAGAAAGGTAAAACAGGTAAAAAAGAAAAAAGAGATAAGACACGTAAGACAGAAAAGACAGGTAAGACAGGTAAGATAGGTAAGACAGGTAAGACAGAAAAGACAGGTAAGACAGGTAGGACAGGTAACACAGGTAAGACAATAGGACAGGTAAAGCAGGTAAAACCATTAAGACAGGTAAGACAGGTAAGACAGGTAAGACAGGTAAGACTGGTAAGACAGGAAAGAAATGTGAGACAGGTAAGACGGGTAACACAGAAAAAGCAGGTAAGACAGGTAGACAGGTAAAACAGGTAAGACAGAAAAGACAGGTAATACATGTACAGGTAAGACAGATAAGACAGGTAAAACAGATAAGACAGGTAAGACAGATAAGACAGGTAACACAGGTAAGACAGAAAAGACAGGTAGGGAAGAAAAGACAGGTAAGGCAGAAAAGAATATTTAGACAGGTAAAACAGGTAACACAGAAAAGACAGATAAGACAGGTAAAACCTAAAAGACAGAAAAGACAGGTAAGACAGGTAAGACAGAAAAGACCAATAGGACATGTAAGACAGAAAATTAAGATAAGACACGCGAAACAGGTAAAACAGAAAAGACAGAAAAGACAGATTAGACAGGTAAGACAGAAAAGGAAGGTAAAACAGGTAAAACCGAAAAGACAGCCAAGACAGGTAAGACAGAAAAGACAGGTAAGACAGGTAAGACAGGTAAGACTTGTAAGACAGAAAAGACAGAAAAGATAGGTAAGACAGGTAAGACAGGTAAGACAGGTAAGACAGGTAAGACAGAAAAGAAATGTAAAACAGGTAAGAAAGGTAAGACAGATAAGAGAGGTAAGACACGTAAGAAAGGTAAGACAGGTAAACAGGTAAGACTGGTAAGACAGGTAAGACACGAAAGACAGGTAAGACAGAAAAAACAGGTAACACAGGTAAGACAGACAAGACCGATAAGAAAGGTTAAAATGATAAGACAGGTAAGACAGATAATACATGTAAAAAAGGTAAGACAGATAAGACAGTTAAGACAGGTAAAACAGGTAACACAGGTAAAACAGGTAAGACAGAAAAGACAGATAAGACAGGTAAGACCGAAAAGACAGAAAAGACATGTAAAACAGAAAAGACAAATAAGACATGTAAGACAGAAAATTAAGATAAGACATGTAAGAAAGACACGACAAAAAATTAAGATAAGACAGGCAAAACAGGTAAGACTTAAAAGACAGAAAAGACCGATAAGACAGGTAGGACAGAACAGACAGGTAAAACAGGTAAAACAGAAAAGACAGACAAGACAGACAAGACAGGTAAGAAAGAAAAGACAGGTAAGACAGGTAACACAGGTAAAACTGGTAAGACAGAACAGACAGAAAAGACAGGTAAGACAGGTAAGGCAGGTAAGGCAGGTAAGACAGAAAAGAAAGGTAAGACAGGTAAGAAAGGTAAGACAAGTAAGACAGGTAAGACTGGTAAGACAGGTAAAAAAGGTAAGACAGGTAAGACAGGTGAGACAGGAAAGACAGGTAAGACAGAAAGAACAGGTAAGACACGTAAGACAGATAAGACAGATAAGACAGGTAAAAATGCTAAGACAGGTAAGACAGATAAGACAGGTAGCACAGATAATACATGTAAAACATGTAAGACAGAGAAGACAGTTAAGACAAGTAAAACAGGTAACACAGGTAAGACAGGAAAGACGGGAAAGACAGGTAAGACAGAAAAGACGGGAAGGACAGGAAAGGCAGAAAAGACAGGTAAGACAGAAAAGAATGGTAAGACTGGTAACACAGAAAAGACAGGTAAGACAGAAAAAACAGATAAGACAGAAAAGGCAGATAAGACAGGTAAAACAGGTAAAACAGAAAAGAGAGATAAGACAGGTAAGACAGAAGAGAAAGGTAAGACAGGTAAGATAGGTAAGTCAGGTAAGACAGAAAAGACTGGTAAGACAGGTAAGACAGGTAAGACAGGTAGGACAGGTAAGACAGGTAAGACAAATAGGACACGTAAAGCAGGTAAAACCGATAAGACAGGTAATGCAGGTAAGACTGGTAAGAGTGGTAAGACAGGCAAGAAATGTAAGACAGGTAAGACGGTTAAGACAGGTAAAGCAGGTAAGACAGGTAAGACAGGTAAAACAGGTAAGACAGGTAAGACAGAAAAGACAGGTAATACATGTACAGGTAAGACCGATACGACAGGTAAAACAGATAAGACAGGTAAGACAGATAAAACAGGTAAGACACATGATAAATGTAGGACAGAAAAGACAGATAAGACAGGTAAGACAGATAAGACAGGTAACACAGGTAAGACAGGTAAGACAGAAAAGACAGGTAAGGAAGAAAAGACAGGTAAAACCGAAAAGACAGGAAAGACAGAAAAGACAGGTAAAACAGAAAAGAATGGTAAGACAAGTAAAACAGGTAACACAGAAAAGACAGATAAGACAGGTAAGACCTAAAAGACAGAAAAGACAGAAAAGACAGGTAAGACAGGTCTACCAAATAAGACAGGAAAGACAGGTAAGACAGAAAGCACAGGTAAGACAGGTAAGATAGGTAAGACATATAAGACAATTAAGACAGGTAAGCCAGAAAAGAAAGAATAGACATGTAAGAAAGAAAAGAAAGAAAATTAAGATAAGACAGGCAAGACAGAAAAGACAGGTAAGACAGAAAAGAAAGGTAAGACAGAAAAAACAGATTAGACAGAAAAGGCAGATAAGACAGGTAAGACAGAAAAGACAGGTAAAACAGGTAAAACAGAAAAGAGAGATAAGACAGGTAAGACAGAAAAGACCGCTAAGACAGGTAAGATAGGTAAGACAGGTAAGACAAAAAAGATAGGTAAGACAGGTAAGACAGGTAAGATAGGTAGGACAAGTAAGACAGGTAAGACAAATAGGACAGGTAAAGCACGTAAAACCGGTAAGACAGGTAAGACAGGTAACACAGGTAAGACAGGTAAGACTGGAAAGACAGGCAAGAAATGTAAGACAGGTAAGACGGGTAAAACAGGTAAAGCAGGTAAGACAGGTAAGACAGGTAAAACAGGTAAGACAGGTAAGACAGAAAAGACAGGTAATACATGTACAGGTAAGACAGATAAGAGATCTAAAACAGATAAGACAGGTAAGACAGATAAGACAGGTAAGACACATGATACATGTAAGACAAGTAAGACAGATAAAGACAGGTAAGAAAGATAAGACAGGTAACACAAGTAAGAGAGGTAAGACAGAAAAGAGAGGTAAGGAAGAAAAGACAGGTAAAACCGAAAAGACAGGAAAGACAGAAAAGACAGGTAAAACAGAAAAGAATGGTAAGACAAGTAAAACAGGTAACACAGAAAAGACAGATAAGACAGGTAAAACCTAAAAGACAGAAAAGACAGGTAAGACAGAAAAGACCAATAGGAGATGCAAGACAGAAAATTAAGATAAGAATGGCGAAACAGGTAAGACAGAAAAGACAGAAAAGGCAGATAAGACAGGTAAGACAGAAAACACAGGTAAAACAGGTAAAACCGAAAAGACAGACAAGACAGGTAGGACAGAAAAGACAGGTAAGACAGGTAAGACAGGTAAGACTGGTAAGACAGAAAAGACAGAAAAGATAGGTAAGACAGCTAAGACAGGTAAGACAGGTAAGACAGAAAAGAAACGTAAAACAGGTAAGAAAGGTAAGACAGATAAGACAGGTAAGACACGTAAGAAAGGTAAGACAGGTAAACAGGTAAGACAGGTAAGACAGGAAGGACAGAAAAGACAGAAAGAACAGGTAACACAAGTAAGACAGATAAGACAGATAAGACAGGTAAAAATGATAAGACAGGTAAGACAGATAAGACAGGTAAGACAGATAATACATGTAAAAAAGGTAAGAGAGATAACACAGTTAAGACAGGTAAAAAAGGTAACACAGGTAACACAGGTAAGACAGGTAAGACAGTAAAGACAGATAAGACAGGTAAGACCGAAAAGACAGAAAAGACATGTAAGACAGAAAAGACAAATAAGACATGTAAGACAGAAAATTAAGATAAGACATCTAAGACAGAAAAGACAGAAAATTAAGATAAGACAGGCAAAACAGGTAAGACTGAAAAGACAGAAAAGACAGATAAGACAGGTAAGACAGAAAAGACAGGTAAAACAGGTAACACAGAAAAGACAGACAAGACAGGTAAGAAAGAAAAGACAGGTAAGACAGGTAACACAGGTAAGACTGGTAACACAGAACAGACAGAAAAGACAGGTAAGACAGGTAAGGCAGGAAAGACAGAAAAGAAAGGTAAGAGAGGTAAGAAAGGTAAGACAGGTAAGACAGGTAAGACAGGTAAGACACGTAAAAAAGGTAAGACAGGTAAGACAGGTAAGACAGGAAAGACAGGTAAAACAGAAAGAACAGTTAAGACAGGTAAGACAGATAAGACAGATAAGACAGGTAAAAATGATAAGACAGCTAAGACAGATAACACAGGTAGCACCGATAATACATGTAAAACAGGTAAGACAGAGAAGACAGTTAAGACAAGTAAAACAGGTAACACAGGAAAGACAGCAAAGACGGGAAAGACAGGTAAGACAGAAAAGACAGTAAAGACGGAAAAGACTGGAAAGACAGAAAAGACAGGTAAGACAGAAAAGAATGGTAAGACTGGTAAGACAGAAAAGACAGGTAAGACTGAAAAGACATTAAGACAGAAAGAACAGGTAAGAAAAAAAAGACAGGTGAGGCATGTAAGACAGAAAAGACAGGTAAGAAAGAAAAGACAGGTAAAACAGAAAAAAAAAGATAAGACAGAAAAGAACTGTAAAACAGGTAAGAAAGGTAAGACAGATAAGACAGGTAAGACACGTAAGAAAGGTAAGACAGGTAAACAGGTAAGACAGGTAAGACAGGTAAGACACGAAAGAAATGTAAGACAGAAAGAACAGGTAACACAGGTAAGACAGACAAGACAGATAAGAAAGGTAAAAATGATAAGACAGGTAAGACAGATAATACATGTAAAAAACGTAAGACAGATAAGACAGTTAAGACAGGTAAAACAGGTAACACAGGTAAGACAGGTAAGACAGAAAAGACAAATAAGACATGTAAGACAGAAAATCAAGATAAGACATGTAAGAAAGACAAGACAAAAAATTAAGATAAGACAGGCAAAAAAGGTAAGACTTAAAAGACAGAAAAGACAGATAAAACAAGTAAGAAAGAAAAGACAGGTAAAACAGGTAAAACAGAAAAGACAGACAAGACAGGTAAGAAAGAAAAGACAGGTAAGACAGGTAACACAGGTAAGACTGGTAAGACAGAAGAGACAGAAAAGACAGGTAAGACAGGTAAGGCAGGTAAGACAGAAAAGAAAGGTAAGATAGGTAAGAAAGGTAAGACAGGTAAGACAGGTAAGACAGGTAAAAAAGGTAAGACAGGTAAGACAGGAAAGACAGGTAAGACAGAAAGAACAGGTAAGACACGTAAGACAGATAAGACAGATAAGACAGGTAAAAATGATAAGACAGGTAAGACAGATAAGACAGGTAGCACAGATAATACATGTAAAACATGTAAGACAGAGAAGACAGTTAAGACAAGTAAAACAGGTAACACAGGTAAGACAGGAAAGACGGGAAAGACAGGTAAGACAGAAAAGACAGGAAAGACGGGAAGGACAGGAAAGACAGAAAACACAGGTAAGACAGAAAAGAATGGTAAGACTGGTAAGACAGAAAAGACAGGCATGACTGAAAAAACATTAAGAAAGAAAGGACAGGTAAGACAGAAAAGACAGGTGAGGCATGTAAGACAGAAAAGACAGCTAAGAAAGAAAAGACAGGTAAGACAGAAAAAACAGATAAGACAGAAAAGGCAGATAAGACAGGTAAGCCACAAAAGAAAGGTAAAACAGGTAAAAAAGAAAAAAGAGATAAGACACGTAAGACAGAAAAGACAGGTAAGACAGGTAAGATAGGTAAGACAGGTAAGACAGAAAAGACAGGTAAGACGGGTAGGACAGGTAACACAGGTAAGACAATAGGACAGGTAAAGCAGGTAAAACCATTAAGACAGGTAAGACAGGTAAGACAGGTAAGACAGGTAAGACTGGTAAGACAGGAAAGAAATGTGAGACAGGTAAGACGGGTAACACAGAAAAAGCAGGTAAGACAGGTAGAATGGTAAAACAGGTAAGACAGAAAAGACAGGTAATACATGTACAGGTAAGACAGATAAGACAGGTAAAACAGATAAGACAGGTAAGACAGATAAGACAGGTAACACAGGTAAGACAGAAAAGACAGGTAGGGAAGAAAAGACAGGTAAGGCAGAAAAGAATATTTAGACAGGTAAAACAGGTAACACAGAAAAGACAGATAAGACAGGTAAAACCTAAAAGACAGAAAAGACAGGTAAGACAGGTAAGACAGAAAAGACCAATAGGACATGTAAGACAGAAAATTAAGATAAGACAGGCGAAACAGGTAAAACTGAAAAGACAGAAAAGACAGATAAGACAGGTAAGACAGAAAAGGAAGGTAAAACAGGTAAAACCGAAAAGACAGCCAAGACAGGTAAGACAGAAAAGACAGGTAAGAAAGGTAAGACAGGTAAGACTTGTAAGACAGAAAAGACAGAAAAGATAGGTAAGACAGGTAAGACAGGTAAGACAGGTAAGACAGGTAAGACAGAAAAGAAATGTAAAACAGGTAAGAAAGGTAAGACAGATAAGAGAGGTAAGACACGTAAGAAAGGTAAGACAGGTAAACAGGTAAGACTGGTAAGACAGGTAAGACACGAAAGACAGGTAAGACTGGTAAGACAGGTAAGACACGAAAGACAGGTAAGACAGAAAAAACAGGTAACACAGGTAAGACAGACAAGACCGATAAGAAAGGTTAAAATGATAAGACAGGTAAGACAGATAATACATGTAAAAAAGGTAAGACAGATAAGACAGTTAAGACAGGTAAAACAGGTAACACAGGTAAAACAGGTAAGACAGAAAAGACAGATAAGACAGGTAAGACCGAAAAGACAGAAAAGACATGTAAGACAGAAAAGACAAATAAGACATGTAAGACAGAAAATTAAGATAAGACATGTAAGAAAGACACGACAAAAAATTAAGATAAGACAGGCAAAACAGGTAAGACTTAAAAGACAGAAAAGACAGATAAGACAGGTAGGACAGAACAGACAGGTAAAACAGGTAAAACAGAAAAGACAGACAAGACAGACAAGACAGGTAAGAAAGAAAAGACAGGTAAGACAGGTAACACAGGTAAGACTGGTAACACAGAACAGACAGAAAAGACAGGTAAGACTGGTAAGGCAGGAAAGACAGAAAAGAAAGGTAAGAGAGGTAAGAAAGGTAAGACAGGTAAGACAGGTAAGACAGGTAAGACATGTAAAAAAGGTAAGACAGGTAAGACAGGTAAGACAGGAAAGACAGGTAAAACAGAAAGAACAGTTAAGACAGGAAGACAGATAAGACAGATAAGACAGGTAAAAATGATAAGACAGCTAAGACAGATAACACAGGTAGCACCGATAATACATGTAAAACAGGTAAGACAGAGAAGACAGTTAAGACAAGTAAAACAGGTAACACAGGAAAGACAGGAAAGACGGGAAAGACAGGTAAGACAGAAAAGACAGTAAAGACGGAAAAGACTGGAAAGACAGAAAAGACAGGTAAGACAGAAAAGAATGGTAAGACTGGTAAGACAGAAAAGACAGGTAAGACTGAAAAGACATTAAGACAGAAAGAACAGGTAAGAAAAAAAAGACAGGTGAGGCATGTAAGACAGAAAAGACAGGTAAGAAAGAAAAGACAGGTAAAACAGAAAAAAAAAGATAAGACAGAAAAGAACTGTAAAACAGGTAAGAAAGGTAAGACAGATAAGACAGGTAAGACACGTAAGAAAGGTAAGACAGGTAAACAGGTAAGACAGGTAAGACAGGTAAGACACGAAAGAAATGTAAGTCAGAAAGAACAGGTAACACAGGTAAGACAGACAAGACAGATAAGAAAGGTAAAAATGATAAGACAGGTAAGACAGATAATACATGTAAAAAACGTAAGACAGATAAGACAGTTAAGACAGGTAAAACAGGTAACACAGGTAAGACAGGTAAGACAGAAAAGACAAATAAGACATGTAAGACAGAAAATCAAGATAAGACATGTAAGAAAGACAAGACAAAAAATTAAGATAAGACAGGCAAAAAAGGTAAGACTTAAAAGACAGAAAAGACAGATAAAACAAGTAAGAAAGAAAAGACAGGTAAAACAGGTAAAACAGAAAAGACAGACAAGACAGGTAAGAAAGAAAAGACAGGTAAGACAGGTAACACAGGTAAGACTGGTAAGACAGAAGAGACAGAAAAGACAGGTAAGACAGGTAAGGCAGGTAAGACAGAAAAGAAAGGTAAGATAGGTAAGAAAGGTAAGACAGGTAAGACAGGTAAGACAGGTAAAAAAGGTAAGACAGGTAAGACAGGTGAGACAGGAAAGACAGGTAAGACAGAAAGAACAGGTAAGACACGTAAGACAAATAAGACAGATAAGACAGGTAAAAATGATAAGACAGGTAAGACAGATAAAACAGGTAGCACAGATAATACATGTAAAACATGTAAGACAGAGAAGACAGTTAAGACAAGTAAAACAGGTAACACAGGTAAGACAGGAAAGACGGGAAAGACAGGTAAGACAGAAAAGACAGGAAAGACGGGAAGGACAGGAAAGACAGAAAAGACAGGTAAGACAGAAAAGAATGGTAAGACTGGTAAGACAGAAAAGACAGGCATGACTGAAAAAACATTAAGAAAGAAAGGACAGGTAAGACAGAAAAGACAGGTGAGGCATGTAAGACAGAAAAGACAGCTAAGAAAGAAAAGACAGGTAAGACAGAAAAAACAGATAAGACAGAAAAGGCAGATAAGACAGGTAAGCCAGAAAAGAAAGGTAAAACAGGTAAAAAAGAAAAGAGAGATAAGACAGGTAAGACAGAAAAGACAGGTAAGACAGGTAAGATAAGTAAGACAGGTAAGACACAAAAGACAGGTAAGACAGGTAAGACAGGTAGGACAGGTAACACCGGTAAGACAATAGGACAGGTAAAGCAGGTAAAACCATTAAGACAGGTAAGACAGGTAAGGCAGGTAAGACAGGTAAGACTGGTAAGACAGGAAAGAAATGTGAGACAGGTAAGACGGGTAACACAGAAAAAGCAGGTAAGACAGGTAGACAGGTAAAACAGGTAAGACAGAAAAGACAGGTAATACATGTACAGGTAAGACAGAGAAGACAGGTAAAATAGATAAGACAGGTAAGACAGATAAGACAGGTAACACAGGTAAGACAGAAAAGACAGGTAGGGAAGAAAAGACAGGTAAGACAGAAAAGAATATTTAGACAGGTAAAACAGGTAACACAGAAAAGACAGATAAGACAGGTAAAACCTAAAAGACAGAAAAGACAGGTAAGACAGGTAAGACAGAAAAGACCAATAGGACATGTAAGACAGAAAATTAAGATAAGACAGGCGAAACAGGTAAAACAGAAAAGACAGAAAAGACAGATAAGACAGGTAAGACAGAAAAGGAAGGTAAAACAGGTAAAACCGAAAAGACAGCCAAGACAGGTAAGACAGAAAAGACAGGTAAGACAGGTAAGACAGGTAAGACTTGTAAGACAGAAAAGACAGAAAAGATAGGTAAGACAGGTAAGACAGGTAAGACAGGTAAGACAGGTAAGACAGAAAAGAAATGTAAAACAGGTAAGAAAGGTAAGACAGATAAGAGAGGTAAGACACGTAAGAAAGGTAAGACAGGTAAACAGGTAAGACTGGTAAGACAGGTAAGACACGAAAGATAGGTAAGACTGGTAAGACAGGTAAGACACGAAAGACAGGTAAGACAGAAAAAACAGGTAACACAGGTAAGACAGACAAGACCGATAAGAAAGGTTAAAATGATAAGACAGGTAAGACAGATAATACATGTAAAAAAGGTAAGACAGATAAGACAGTTAAGACAGGTAAAACAGGTAACACAGGTAAAACAGGTAAGACAGAAAAGACAGGTAAGACCGAAAAGACAGAAAAGACATGTAAGACAGAAAAGATAAATAAGACATGTAAGACAGAAAATTAAGATAAGACATGTAAGAAAGACAAGACAAAAAATTAAGATAAGACAGGCAAAACAGGTAAGACTTAAAAGACAGAAAAGACAGATAAGACAGGTAGGACAGAACAGACAGGTAAAACAGGTAAAACAGAAAAAACAGACAAGACAGAAAAGACAGGTAAGAAAGAAAAGACAGGTAAGACAGGTAACACAGGTAAAACTGGTAAGACAGAACAGACAGAAAAGACAGGTAAGACAGGTAAGGCAGGTAAGGCAGGTAAGACAGAAAAGAAAGGTAAGACAGGTAAGAAAGGTAAGACAAGTAAGACAGGTAAGACTGGTAAGACAGGTAAAAAAGGTAAGACAGGTAAGACAGGTGAGACAGGAAAGACAGGTAAGACAGAAAGAACAGGTAAGACACGTAAGACAGATAAGACAGATAAGACAGGTAAAAATGATAAGACAGGTAAGACAGATAAGACAGGTAGCACAGATAATACATGTAAAACATGTAAGACAGAGAAGACAGTTAAGACAAGTAAAACAGGTAACACAGGTAAGACAGGAAAGACGGGAAAGACAGGTAAGACAGAAAAGACGGGAAGGACAGGAAAGGCAGAAAAGACAGGTAAGACAGAAAAGAATGGTAAGACTGGTAACACAGAAAAGACAGGTATGACTGAAAAAACATTAAGAAAGAAAGGACAGGTAAGACAAAAAAGACAGGTGAGGCATGTAAGACAGAAAAGACAGGTAAGAAAGAAAAGACAGGTAAGACAGAAAAAACAGATAAGACAGAAAAGGCAGATAAGACAGGTAAAACAGGTAAAACAGAAAAGAGAGATAAGACAGGTAAGACAGAAGAGAAAGGTAAGACAGGTAAGATAGGTAAGTCAGGTAAGACAGAAAAGACTGGTAAGACAGGTAAGACAGGTAAGACAGGTAGGACAGGTAAGACAGGTAAGACAAATAGGACAGGTAAAACAGGTAAAACCGATAAGACAGGTAATGCAGGTAAGACTGGTAAGAGTGGTAAGACAGGCAAGAAATGTAAGACAGGTAAGACGGTTAAGACAGGTAAAGCAGGTAAGACAGGTAAAACAGGTAAGACAGGTAAGACAGAAAAGACAGGTAATACATGTACAGGTAAGACCGATAAGACAGGTAAAACAGATAAGACAGGTAAGACAGATAAAACAGGTAAGACACATGATAAATGTAGGACAGAAAAGACAGATAAGACAGGTAAGACAGATAAGACAGGTAACACAGGTAAAACAGGTAAGACAGAAAAGACAGGTAAGGAAGAAAAGACAGGTAAGACCGAAAAGACAGGAAAGACCGAAAAGACAGGTAAGACAGAAAAGAATGGTAAGACAGGTAAAACAGGTAAGAAAGAAAAGACAGATAAGACAGGTAAGACCTAAAAGACAGAAAAGACAGAAAAGACAGGTAAGACAGGTCCACCAAATAAGACAGGAAAGACAGGTAAGACAGAAAGCACAGGTAAGACAGGTAAGATAGGTAAGACATATAAGACAATTAAGACAGGTAAGCCAGAAAAGAAAGAATAGACATGTAAGAAAGAAAAGAAAGAAAATTAAGATAAGACAGGCAAGACAGAAAAGACAGGTAAGACAGAAAAGAAAGGTAAGACAGAAAAAACAAATTAGACAGAAAAGGCAGATAAGACAGGTAAGACAGAAAAGACAGGTAAAACAGGTAAAACAGAAAAGAGAGATAAGACAGGTAAGACAGAAAAGACCGCTAAGACAGGTAAGATAGGTAAGACAGGTAAGACAAAAAAGATAGGTAAGACAGGTAAGACAGGTAAGATAGGTAGGACAAGTAAGACAGGTAAGACAAATAGGACAGGTAAAGCACGTAAAACCGGTAAGACAGGTAAGACAGGTAACACAGGTAAGACAGGTAAGACTGGAAAGACAGGCAAGAAATGTAAGACAGGTAAGACGGGTAAAACAGGTAAAGCAGGTAAGACAGGTAAGACAGGTAAAACAGATAAGACAGGTAAGACAGAAAAGACAGGTAATACATGTACAGGTAAGACAGATAAGAGATGTAAAACAGATAAGACAGGTAAGACAGATAAGACAGGTAAGACACATGATACATGTAAGACAGGTAAGACAGATAAGAGAGGTAAGAAAGATAAGACAGGTAACACAAGTAAGAGAGGTAAGACAGAAAAGAGAGGTAAGGAAGAAAAGACAGGTAAAACCGAAAAGACAGGTAAGACAGAAAAGACCAATAGGAGATGCAAGACAGAAAATTAAGATAAGAATGGCGAAACAGGTAAGACAGAAAAGACAGAAAAGGCAGATAAGACAGGTAAGACAGAAAACACAGGTAAAACAGGTAAAACCGAAAAGACAGACAAGACAGGTAGGACAGAAAAGACAGGTAAGACAGGTAAGACTGGTAAGACAGAAAAGACAGAAAAGATAGGTAAGACAGCTAAGACAGGTAAGACAGGTAAGACAGAAAAGAAACGTAAAACAGGTAAGAAAGGTAAGACAGATAAGACAGGTAAGACACGTAAGAAAGGTAAGACAGGTAAACAGGTAAGACAGGTAAGACAGGAAGGACAGAAAAGACAGAAAGAACAGGTAACACAAGTAAGACAGATAAGACAGATAAGACAGGTAAAAATGATAAGACAGGTAAGACAGATAAGATAGGTAAGACAGATAATACATGTAAAAAAGGTAAGAGAGATAACACAGTTAAGACAGGTAAAAAAGGTAACACAGGTAACACAGGTAGAACAGGTAAGACAGTAAAGACAGATAAGACAGGTAAGACCGAAAAGACAGAAAAGACATGTAAGACAGAAAAGACAAATAAGACATGTAAGACAGAAAATTAAGATAAGACATGTAAGACAGAAAAGACAGAAAATTAAGATACGACAGGCAAAACAGGTAAGACTGAAAAGACAGAAAAGACAGATAAGACAGGTAAGACAGAAAAGACAGGTAAAACAGGTAACACAGAAAAGACAGACAAGACAGGTAAGAAAGAAAAGACAGGTAAGACAGGTAACACAGGTAAGACTGGTAACACAGAACAGACAGAAAAGACAGGTAAGACAGGTAAGGCAGGAAAGACAGAAAAGAAAGGTAAGAGAGGTAAGAAAGGTAAGACAGGTAAGACAGGTAAGACAGGTAAGACACGTAAAAAAGGTAAGACAGGTAAGACAGGTAAGACAGGAAAGACAGGTAAAACAGAAAGAACAGTTAAGACAGGTAAGACACATAAGACAGATAAGACAGGTAAAAATGATAAGACAGCTAAGACAGATAAGACAGGTAGCACCGATAATACATGTAAAACAGGTAAGAAAGAGAAGACAGTTAAGACAAGTAAAACAGGTAACACAGGAAAGACAGGAAAGACGGGAAAGACAGGTAAGACAGAAAAGACAGTAAAGACGGAAAAGACTGGAAAGACAGAAAAGACAGGTAAGACAGAAAAGAATGGTAAGACTGGTAAGACAGAAAAGACAGGTAAGACTGAAAAGACATTAAGACAGAAAGAACAGGTAAGAAAAAAAAGACAGGTGAGGCATGTAAGACAGAAAAGACAGGTAAGAAAGAAAAGACAGGTAAAACAGAAAAAAAAAGATAAGACAGAAAAGAACTGTAAAACAGGTAAGAAAGGTAAGACAGATAAGACAGGTAAGACACGTAAGAAAGGTAAGACAGGTAAACAGGTAAGACAGGTAAGACAGGTAAGACACGAAAGAAATGTAAGACAGAAAGAACAGGTAACACAGGTAAGACAGACAAGACAGATAAGAAAGGTAAAAATGATAAGACAGGTAAGACAGTTAATACATGTAAAAAACGTAAGACAGATAAGACAGTTAAGACAGGTAAAACAGGTAACACAGGTAAGACAGGTAAGACAGAAAAGACAAATAAGACATGCAAGACAGAAAATCAAGATAAGACATGTAAAAAAGACAAGACAAAAAATTAAGATAAGACAGGCAAAAAAGGTAAGACTTAAAAGACAGAAAAGACAGATAAAACAAGTAAGAAAGAAAAGACAGGTAAAACAGGTAAAACAGAAAAGACAGAAAAGACAGGTAAGAAAGAAAAGACAGGTAAGACAGGTAACACAGGTAAGACTGGTAAGACAGAAGAGACAGAAAAGACAGGTAAGAAAGGTAAGGCAGGTAAGACAGAAAAGAAAGGTAAGATAGGTAAGAAAGGTAAGACAGGTAAGACAGGTAAGACAGGTAAAAAAGGTAAGACAGGTAAGACAGGTGAGACAGGAAAGACAGGTAAGACAGAAAGAACAGGTAAGACACGTAAGACAGATAAGACAGATAAGACAGGTAAAAATGATAAGACAGGTAAGACAGATAAGACAGGTAGCACAGATAATACATGTAAAACATGTAAGACAGAGAAGACAGTTAAGACAAGTAAAACAGGTATTACAGGTAAGACAGGAAAGACGGGAAAGACAGGTAAGACAGAAAAGACAGGAAAGACGGGAAGGACAGGAAAGACAGAAAAGACAGGTAAGACAGAAAAGAATGGTAAGACTGGTAAGACAGAAAAGACAGGCATGACTGAAAAAACATTAAGAAAGAAAGGACAGGTAAGACAGAAAAGACAGGTGAGGCATGTAAGACAGAAAAGACAGCTAAGAAAGAAAAGACAGGTAAGACAGAAAAAACAGATAAGACAGAAAAGGCAGATAAGACAGGTAAGCCAGAAAAGAAAGGTAAAACAGGTAAAAAAGAAAAAAGAGATAAGACACGTAAGACAGAAAAGACAGGTAAGACAGGTAAGATAGGTAAGACAGGTAAGACAGAAAAGACAGGTAAGACAGGTAGGACAGGTAACACAGGCAAGACAATAGGACAGGTAAAGCAGGTAAAACCATTAAGACAGGTAAGACAGGTAAGACAGGTAAGGCAGGTAAGACAGGTAAGACTGGTAAGACAGGAAAGAAATGTGAGACAGGTAAGACGGGTAACACAGAAAAAGCAGGTAAGACAGGTAGACAGGTAAAACAGGTAAGACAGAAAAGACAGGTAATACATGTACAGGTAAGACAGATAAGACAGGTAAAACAGATAAGACAGGTAAGACAGATAAGACAGGTAACACAGGTAAGACAGAAAAGACAGGTAGGGAAGAAAAGACAGGTAAGGCAGAAAAGAATATTTAGACAGGTAAAACAGGTAACACAGAAAAGACAGATAAGACAGGTAAAACCTAAAAGACAGAAAAGACAGGTAAGACAGGTAAGACAGAAAAGACCAATAGGACATGTAAGACAGAAAATTAAGATAAGACAGGCGAAACAGGTAAAACAGAAAAAACAGAAAAGACAGATAAGACAGGTAAGACAGAAAAGGAAGGTAAAACAGGTAAAACCGAAAAGACAGCCAAGACAGGTAAGACAGAAAAGACAGGTAAGACAGCTAAGACAGGTAAGACTTGTAAGACAGAAAAGACAGAAAAGATAGGTAAGACAGGTAAGACAGGTAAGACAGGTAAGACAGGTAAGACAGAAAAGAAATGTAAAACAGGTAAGAAAGGTAAGACAGATAAGAGAGGTAAGACACGTAAGAAAGGTAAGACAGGTAAACAGGTAAGACTGGTAAGACAGGTAAGACACGAAAGACAGGTAAGACTGGTAAGACAGGTAAGACACGAAAGACAGGTAAGACAGAAAAAACAGGTAACACAGGTAAGACAGACAAGACCGATAAGAAAGGTTAAAATGATAAGACAGGTAAGACAGATAATACATGTAAAAAAGGTAAGACAGATAAGACAGTTAAGACAGGTAAAACAGGTAACACAGGTAAAACAGGTAAGACAGAAAAGACAGATAAGACAGGTAAGACCGAAAAGACAGAAAAGACATGTAAGACAGAAAAGACAAATAAGACATGTAAGACAGAAAATTAAGATAAGACATGTAAGAAAGACACGACAAAAAATTAAGATAAGACAGGCAAAACAGGTAAGACTTAAAAGACAGAAAAGACAGATAAGACAGGTAGGACAGAACAGACAGGTAAAACAGGTAAAACAAAAAAGACAAACAAGACAGACAAGACAGGTAAGAAAGTAGAGACAGGTAAGACAGGTAACACAGGTAAAACTGGTAAGACAGAACAGACAGAAAAGACAGGTAAGACAGGTAAGGCAGGTAAGGAAGGTAAGACAGAAAAGAAAGGTAAGACAGGTAAGAAAGGTAAGACAAGTAAGACAGGTAAGACAGGTAAGACAGGTAAAAAAGGTAAGACAGGTAAGACAGGTGAGACAGGAAAGACAGGTAAGACAGAAAGAACAGGTAAGACACGTAAGACAGATAAGACAGATAAGACAGGTAAAAATGATAAGACAGGTAAGACAGATAAGACAGGTAGCACAGATAATACATGTAAAACATGTAAGACAGAGAAGACAGTTAAGACAAGTAAAACAGGTAACACAGGTAAGACAGTAAAGACGGGAAAGACAGGTAAGACAGAAAAGACGGGAAGGACAGGAAAGGCAGAAAAGACAGGTAAGACAGAAAAGAATGGTAAGACTGGTAACACAGAAAAGACAGGTATGACTGAAAAAACATTAAGAAAGAAAGGACAGGTAAGACAAAAAAGACAGGTGAGGCATGTAAGACAGAAAAGACAGGTAAGAAAGAAAAGACAGGTAAGACAGAAAAAACAGATAAGACAGAAAAGGCAGATAAGACAGGTAAAGCAGGTAAAACAGAAAAGAGAGATAAGACAGGTAAGACAGAAGAGAAAGGTAAGACAGGTAAGATAGGTAAGTCAGGTAAGACAGAAAAGACTGGTAAGACAGCTAAGACAGGTAAGACAGGTAGGACAGGTAAGACAGGTAAGACCAATAGGACAGGTAAAGCAGGTAAAACCGATAAGACAGGTAATGCGGGTAAGACTGGTAAGAGTGGTAAGACAGGCAAGAAATGTAAGACAGGTAAGACGGTTAAGACAGGTAAAGCAGGTAAGACAGGTAAGACAGGTAAAACAGGTAAGACAGGTAAGACAGAAAAGACAGGTAATACATGTACAGGTAAGACCGATAAGACAGGTAAAACAGATAAGACAGGTAAGACAGATAAAACAGGTAAGACACATGATAAATGTAGGACAGAAAAGACAGATAAGACAGGTAAGACAGATAAGACAGGTAACACAGGTAAGACAGGTAAGACAGAAAAGACAGGTAAGGAAGAAAAGACAGGTAAGACCGAAAAGACAGGAAAGACCGAAAAGACAGGTAAGACAGAAAAGAATGGTAAGACAGGTAAAACAGGTAAGAAAGAAAAGACAGATAAGACAGGTAAGACCTAAAAGACAGAAAAGACAGAAAAGACAGGTAAGACAGGTCTACCAAATAAGACAGGAAAGACAGGTAAGACAGAAAGCACAGGTAAGACAGGTAAGATAGGTAAGACATATAAGACAATTAAGACAGGTAAGCCAGAAAAGAAAGAATAGACATGTAAGAAAGAAAAGAAAGAAAATTAAGATAAGACAGGCAAGACAGAAAAGACAGGTAAGACAGAAAAGAAAGGTAAGACAGAAAAAACAGATTAGACAGAAAAGGCAGATAAGACAGGTAAGACAGAAAAGACAGGTAAAACAGGTAAAACAGAAAAGAGAGATAAGACAGGTAAGACAGAAAAGACCGCTAAGACAGGTAAGATAGGTAAGACAGGTAAGACAAAAAAGATAGGTAAGACAGGTAAGACAGGTAAGATAGGTAGGACAAGTGAGACAGGTAAGACAAATAGGACAGGTAAAGCACGTAAAACCGGTAAGACAGGTAAGACAGGTAACACAGGTAAGACAGGTAAGACTGGAAAGACAGGCAAGAAATGTAAGACAGGTAAGACGGGTAAAACAGGTAAAGCAGGTAAGACAGGTAAGACAGGTAAAACAGGTAAGACAGGTAAGACAGAAAAGACAGGTAATACATGTACAGGTAAGACAGATAAGAGATGTAAAACAGATAAGACAGGTAAGACAGATAAGACAGGTAAGACACATGATACATGTAAGACAGGTAAGACAGATAAAGACAGGTAAGAAAGATAAGACAGGTAACACAAGTAAGAGAGGTAAGACAGAAAAGAGAGGTAAGGAAGAAAAGACAGGTAAAACCGAAAAGACAGGAAAGACAGAAAAGACAGGTAAAACAGAAAAGAATGGTAAGACAAGTAAAACAGGTAACACAGAAAAGACAGATAAGACAGGTAAAACCTAAAAGACAGAAAAGACAGGTAAGACAGAAAAGACCAATAGGAGATGCAAGACAGAAAATTAAGATAAGAATGGCGAAACAGGTAAGACAGAAAAGACAGAAAAGGCAGATAAGACAGGTAAGACAGAAAACACAGGTAAAACAGGTAAAACCGAAAAGACAGACAAGACAGGTAGGACAGAAAAGACAGGTAAGACAGGTAAGACAGGTAAGACTGGTAAGACAGAAAAGACAGAAAAGATAGGTAAGACAGCTAAGACAGGTAAGACAGGTAAGACAGAAAAGAAACGTAAAACAGGTAAGAAAGGTAAGACAGATAAGACAGGTAAGACACGTAAGAAAGGTAAGACAGGTAAACAGGTAAGACAGGTAAGACAGGAAGGACAGAAAAGACAGAAAGAACAGGTAACACAAGTAAGACAGATAAGACAGATAAGACAGGTAAAAATGATAAGACAGGTAAGACAGATAAGACAGGTAAGACAGATAATACATGTAAAAAAGGTAAGAGAGATAACACAGTTAAGACAGGTAAAAAAGGTAACACAGGTAACACAGGTAAGACAGGTAAGACAGTAAAGACAGATAAGACAGGTAAGACCGAAAAGACAGAAAAGACATGTAAGACAGAAAAGACAAATAAGACATGTAAGACAGAAAATTAAGATAAGACATCTAAGACAGAAAAGACAGAAAATTAAGATAAGACAGGCAAAACAGGTAAGACTGAAAAGACAGAAAAGACAGATAAGACAGGTAAGACAGAAAAGACAGGTAAAACAGGTAACACAGAAAAGACAGACAAGACAGGTAAGAAAGAAAAGACAGGTAAGACAGGTAACACAGGTAAGACTGGTAACACAGAACAGACAGAAAAGACAGGTAAGACAGGTAAGGCAGGAAAGACAGAAAAGAAAGGTAAGAGAGGTAAGAAAGGTAAGACAGGTAAGACAGGTAAGACAGGTAAGACACGTAAAAAAGGTAAGACAGGTAAGACAGGTAAGACAGGAAAGACAGGTAAAACAGAAAGAACAGTTAAGACAGGTAAGACAGATAAGACAGATAAGACAGGTAAAAATGATAAGACAGCTAAGACAGATAACACAGGTAGCACCGATAATACATGTAAAACAGGTAAGACAGAGAAGACAGTTAAGACAAGTAAAACAGGTAACACAGGAAAGACAGCAAAGACGGGAAAGACAGGTAAGACAGAAAAGACAGTAAAGACGGAAAAGACTGGAAAGACAGAAAAGACAGGTAAGACAGAAAAGAATGGTAAGACTGGTAAGACAGAAAAGACAGGTAAGACTGAAAAGACATTAAGACAGAAAGAACAGGTAAGAAAAAAAAGACAGGTGAGGCATGTAAGACAGAAAAGACAGGTAAGAAAGAAAAGACAGGTAAAACAGAAAAAAAAAGATAAGACAGAAAAGAACTGTAAAACAGGTAAGAAAGGTAAGACAGATAAGACAGGTAAGACACGTAAGAAAGGTAAGACAGGTAAACAGGTAAGACAGGTAAGACAGGAAGGACAGAAAAGACAGAAAGAACAGGTAACACAAGTAAGACAGATAAGACAGATAAGACAGGTAAAAATGATAAGACAGGTAAGACAGATAAGACAGGTAAGACAGATAATACATGTAAAAAAGGTAAGAGAGATAACACAGTTAAGACAGGTAAAAAAGGTAACACAGGTAACACAGGTAAGACAGGTAAGACAGTAAAGACAGATAAGACAGGTAAGACCGAAAAGACAGAAAAGACATGTAAGACAGAAAAGACAAATAAGACATGTAAGACAGAAAATTAAGATAAGACATCTAAGACAGAAAAGACAGAAAATTAAGATAAGACAGGCAAAACAGGTAAGACTGAAAAGACAGAAAAGACAGATAAGACAGGTAAGACAGAAAAGACAGGTAAAACAGGTAACACAGAAAAGACAGACAAGACAGGTAAGAAAGAAAAGACAGCTAAGACAGGTAACACAGGTAAGACTGGTAACACAGAACAGACAGAAAAGACAGGTAAGACAGGTAAGGCAGGAAAGACAGAAAAGAAAGGTAAGAGAGGTAAGAAAGGTAAGACAGGTAAGACAGGTAAGACAGGTAAGACACGTAAAAAAGGTAAGACAGGTAAGACAGGTAAGACAGGAAAGACAGGTAAAACAGAAAGAACAGTTAAGACAGGTAAGACAGATAAGACAGATAAGACAGGTAAAAATGATAAGACAGCTAAGACAGATAACACAGGTAGCACCGATAATACATGTAAAACAGGTAAGACAGAGAAGACAGTTAAGACAAGTAAAACAGGTAACACAGGAAAGACAGCAAAGACGGGAAAGACAGGTAAGACAGAAAAGACAGTAAAGACGGAAAAGACTGGAAAGACAGAAAAGACAGGTAAGACAGAAAAGAATGGTAAGACTGGTAAGACAGAAAAGACAGGTAAGACTGAAAAGACATTAAGACAGAAAGAACAGGTAAGAAAAAAAAGACAGGTGAGGCATGTAAGACAGAAAAGACAGGTAAGAAAGAAAAGACAGGTAAAACAGAAAAAAAAAGATAAGACAGAAAAGAACTGTAAAACAGGTAAGAAAGGTAAGACAGATAAGACAGGTAAGACACGTAAGAAAGGTAAGACAGGTAAACAGGTAGGACAGGTAAGACAGGTAAGACACGAAAGAAATGTAAGACAGAAAGAACAGGTAACACAGGTAAGACAGACAAGACAGATAAGAAAGGTAAAAATGATAAGACAGGTAAGACAGATAATACATGTAAAAAACGTAAGACAGATAAGACAGTTAAGACAGGTAAAACAGGTAACACAGGTAAGACAGGTAAGACAGAAAAGACAAATAAGACATGTAAGACAGAAAATCAAGATAAGACATGTAAGAAAGACAAGACAAAAAATTAAGATAAGACAGGCAAAAAAGGTAAGACTTAAAAGACAGAAAAGACAGATAAAACAAGTAAGAAAGAAAAGACAGGTAAAACAGGTAAAACAGAAAAGACAGACAAGACAGGTAAGAAAGAAAAGACAGGTAAGACAGGTAACACAGGTAAGACTGGTAAGACAGAAGAGACAGAAAAGACAGGTAAGACAGGTAAGGCAGGTAAGACAGAAAAGAAAGGTAAGATAGGTAAGAAAGGTAAGACAGGTAAGACAGGTAAGACAGGTAAAAAAGGTAAGACAGGTAAGACAGGAAAGACAGGTAAGACAGAAAGAACAGGTAAGACACGTAAGACAGATAAGACAGATAAGACAGGTAAAAATGATAAGACAGGTAAGACAGATAAGACAGGTAGCACAGATAATACATGTAAAACATGTAAGACAGAGAAGACAGTTAAGACAAGTAAAACAGGTAACACAGGTAAGACAGGAAAGACGGGAAAGACAGGTAAGACAGAAAAGACAGGAAAGACGGGAAGGACAGGAAAGACAGAAAAGACAGGTAAGACAGAAAAGAATGGTAAGACTGGTAAGACAGAAAAGACAGGCATGACTGAAAAAACATTAAGAAAGAAAGGACAGGTAAGACAGAAAAGACAGGTGAGGCATGTAAGACAGAAAAGACAGCTAAGAAAGAAAAGACAGGTAAGACAGAAAAGGCAGATAAGACAGGTAAGCCAGAAAAGAAAGGTAAAACAGGTAAAAAAGAAAAGAGAGATAAGACACGTAAGACAGAAAAGACAGGTAAGACAGGTAAGATAGGTAAGACAGGTAAGACAGAAAAGACAGGTAAGACAGGTAAGACAGGTAGGACAGGTAACACCGGTAAGACAATAGGACAGGTAAAGCAGGTAAAACCATTAAGACAGGTAAGACAGGTAAGACAGGTAAGGCAGGTAAGACAGGTAAGACTGGTAAGACCGGAAAGAAATGTGAGACAGGTAAGACGGGTAACACAGAAAAAGCAGGTAAGACAGGTAGACAGGTAAAACAGGTAAGACAGAAAAGACAGCTAATACATGTACAGGTAAGACAGATAAGACAGGTAAAACAGATAAGACAGGTAAGACAGATAAGACAGGTAACACAGGTAAGACAGAAAAGACAGGTAGGGAAGAAAAGACAGGTAAGACAGAAAAGAATATTTAGACAGGTAAAACAGGTAACACAGAAAAGACAGATAAGACAGGTAAAACCTAAAAGACAGAAAAGACAGGTAAGACAGGTAAGACAGAAAAGACCAATAGGACATGTAAGACAGAAAATTAAGATAAGACAGGCGAAACAGGTAAAACAGAAAAGACAGAAAAGACAGATAAGACAGGTAAGACAGAAAAGGAAGGTAAAACAGGTAAAACCGAAAAGACAGCCAAGACAGGTAAACAGAAAAGACAGGTAAGACAGGTAAGACAGGTAAGACTTGTAAGACAGAAAAGACAGAAAAGATAGGTAAGACAGGTAAGACAGGTAAGACAGGTAAGACAGGTAAGACAGGTAAGACAGAAAAGAAATGTAAAACAGGTAAGAAAGGTAAGACAGATAAGAGAGGTAAGACACGTAAGAAAGGTAAGACAGGTAAACAGGTAAGACTGGTAAGACAGGTAAGACACGAAAGACAGGTAAGACAGAAAAAACAGGTAACACAGGTAAGACAGACAAGACCGATAAGAAAGGTTAAAATGATAAGACAGGTAAGACAGATAATACATGTAAAAAAGGTAAGACAGATAAGACAGTTAAGACAGGTAAAACAGGTAACACAGGTAAAACAGGTAAGACAGAAAAGACAGATAAGACAGGTAAGACCGAAAAGACAGAAAAGACATGTAAGACAGAAAAGACAAATAAGACATGTAAGACAGAAAATTAAGATAAGACATGTAAGAAAGACAAGACAAAAAATTAAGATAAGACAGGCAAAACAGGTAAGACTTAAAAGACAGAAAAGACAGATAAGACAGGTAGGACAGAACAGACAGGTAAAACAGGTAAAACAGAAAAGACAGAAAAAACAGACAAGACAGGTAAGAAAGAAAAGACAGGTAAGACAGGTAACACAGGTAAAACTGGTAAGACAGAACAGACAGAAAAGACAGGTAAGACAGGTAAGGCAGGTAAGGCAGGTAAGACAGAAAAGAAAGGTAAGACAGGTAAGAAAGGTAAGACAAGTAAGACAGGTAAGACAGGTAAGACAGGTAAAAAAGGTAAGACAGGTAAAACAGGTGAGACAGGAAAGACAGGTAAGACAGAAAGAACAGGTAAGACACGTAAGACAGATAAGACAGATAAGACAGGTAAAAATGATAAGACAGGTAAGACAGATAAGACAGGTAGCACAGATAATACATGTAAAACATGTAAGACAGAGAAGACAGTTAAGACAAGTAAAACAGGTAACACAGGTAAGACAGGAAAGACGGGAAAGACAGGTAAGACAGAAAAGACGGGAAGGACAGGAAAGGCAGAAAAGACAGGTAAAACAGAAAAGAATGGTAAGACTGGTAACACAGAAAAGACAGGTATGACTGAAAAAACATTAAGAAAGAAAGGACAGGTAAGACAAAAAAGACAGGTGAGGCATGTAAGACAGAAAAGACAGGTAAGAAAGAAAAGACAGGTAAGACAGAAAAAACAGATAAGACAGAAAAGGCAGATAAGACAGGTAAAACAGGTAAAACAGAAAAGAGAGATAAGACAGGTAAGACAGAAGAGAAAGGTAAGACAGGTAAGATAGGTAAGTCAGGTAAGACAGAAAAGACTGGTAAGACAGGTAAGACAGGTAAGACAGGTAGGACAGGTAAGACAGGTAAGACAAATAGGACAGGTAAAGCAGGTAAAACCGATAAGACAGGTAATGCAGGTAAGACTGGTAAGAGTGGTAAGACAGGCAAGAAATGTAAGACAGGTAAGACGGTTAAGACAGGTAAAGCAGGTAAGACAGGTAAGACAGGTAAAACAGGTAAGACAGGTAAGACAGAAAAGACAGGTAATACATGTACAGGTAAGACCGATAAGACAGGTAAAACAGATAAGACAGGTAAGACAGATAAAACAGGTAAGACACATGATAAATGTAAGACAGAAAAGACAGATAAGACAGGTAAGACAGATAAGACAGGTAACACAGGTAAGACAGGTAAGACAGAAAAGACAGGTAAGACAGAAAAGAATGGTAAGACAGGTAAAACAGGTAAGAAAGAAAAGACAGATAAGACAGGTAAGACCTAAAAGACAGAAAAGACAGAAAAGACAGGTAAGACAGGTCTACCAAATAAGACAGGAAAGACAGGTAAGACAGAAAGCACAGGTAAGACAGGTAAGATAGGTAAGACATATAAGACAGATAAGACAGGTAAAAATGATAAGACAGGTAAGACAGATAAGACAGGAAAGACAGATAATACATGTAAAACAGGTAAGACAGATAAGACAGTTAAGACAGGTAAAAAAGGTAACACAGGTAAGAAAGGTAAGACAGAAAAGACAGGTAAGACAGAAAAGACAGGTAAGACAGAAAAGACAGGAAAAACAGAAAAGAAAGGTAAGACAGGTAAGACATGTAAGAACGGTAAGACAGGTAAGAATGGTCAGACTGGTAAGACTAGTAAGACAGGTAAGACAGAAAAGAAAGTTAAGACAGGTAAGACAGAAAAGACAGAAAAGACAGGTAAGACAGAAAAAAATGGTAAGACTGGTAAGACAGAAAACACAGGTAAGACTGAAAAGACAGGTAAGACAGGTAAGAACGCTAAGACAGGTAAGAATGGTCAGACTGGTAAGACTGGTAAAACAGGTAAGACAGAAAAGACTGATAAGGCAGGTAAGAAAGAAAAGAGAGAAAAGACAGTAAGACAGGTAAGCCAGAAAAGACACAATAGACATGCAAGACAGAAATTTAAGATAAGTCATGTAAGACAGAAAAGACAGAAAATTAAGATAAGACAGGCAAGACAGAAATAATAGCTAAGACAGAAAAAAAAGGTAATAGAGAAAAGACAAATAAAACAGAAAAGGCAGATAAGACAAGTAAGACAGAAAAGACAGGTAAGAAGGAAAAGACTGGTAAGACAGGTAAGACAGGTAAAAATGGTAAGATAGGTAAAACAGGTAAGACAGAAAAGACAGGTAAGAAAGAAAAGACAGGTAAGACAGGTAATACAGGTAAGAATGGTAAGATAGGTAAGACAGGTACGACAGAAAAAACAGGTAAGACAGGTAAGGCAGGTAAGAACGGTAAGACAGGTAAGAATGGTCAGACTGGTAAGATTGGTAAGACAGGTAAGACAGAAAAGACAGATAAGACAGGTAAGACAGCTAAGAGAGAAAACACAGAAAAGACAATAACACAGGTAACCCAGAAAAGACACAAAAGAAATGTAAGGCAGAAAATTAAGATAAAACATGTAAGACAGAAAAGACAGAAAATTAAGATAAGACAGGCAAGACAGAAATAACAGGTAAGACAGAAAAAAAAGGTAATACAGAAAAGATAGATAAAACAGAAAAGGCAGATAAGGCAGGTGAGGCAGAAAAGACAAGTAAGAAAGAAAAGACAGGTAAGACGGATAAGAATGGTCAGACTGGTAAGACTGGTAAGACAGGGAAGACAAAAAAGGCAGAAAAGACAGGTAAGAGAGAAAAGACAGAAAAGACAGTAAGGAAGGTAAGCCAGAAAAGACACAATAGACATGTAAGACAAAAATTTAAGATAAGTCATGTGAGACACAAAAGACAGAAAATTAAGATAAGACAGGCAAGACAGAAATAACAGGTAAGACAGAAAAAACAAATAATAATAAAAGACAAATAAAACAGAAAAGGCAGATAAGACAAGTAAGACAGAAAAGACAGGTAAGAAAGAAAAGACTGGTAAGACAGGTAAGACAGGTAAGAATGGTATGATAGGGAAAACAGGTAAGACAGAAAAGACAGGTAAGACAGGTAAGACAGGTACAACTGGTAAGACAGAAAAGACAGAAAACATAGGTAAAACAGGTAAGATAGGTAAGACAGAAAAGAAATGTAAAACAGGTAAGAAAGGTAAGACAGATAAGACAAATAAGACACGTAAGAAAGGTGAGACAGGTAAGACAGGAAAGACAGGTAAGACAGAAAGAACAGGTAACACAGGTAAGAAAGAGAAGACAGATAAGACAGGTAAAATGATAAGACAGGTAAGACAGATAAGACAGGTAAGACAGATAATACATGTAAAACAGGTGAGACAGATAAGACAGTTAAGACAGGTAAAACAGGTAAGACAGGTAAGACAGAAAAGACAGATAAGACAGGTAAGACCAAAAAGACAGAAAAGAAAGGTAAGGCAGAAAAGACAAATAATACATGTAAGACAGAAAATTAAGATAAGACATGTAAGACAGAAAAGACAAAAAATTAACATAAGACAGGCAAAACAGGTAAGACTGAAAAGACAGAAAAGACAGATAAGACAGGTAAGACAGATAAGACAGGTAAGACAGATAATACATGTAAAAAAGGTAAGACAGATAAGACAGTTAAGACAGGTAAAACAGGTAACACAGGTAAAACAGGTAAGACAGAAAAGACAGATAAGACAGGTAAGACCGAAAAGACAGAAAAGACATGTAAGACAGAAAAGACAAATAAGACATGTAAGACAGAAAATTAAGATAAGACATGTAAGAAAGACAAGATTAAAAATTAAGATAAGACAGGCAAAACAGGTAAGACTTAAAAGACAGAAAAGACAGGTAAGACAGAACAGACAGGTAAAACAGAAAAGACAGACAAGACAGACAAGACAGGTAAGAAAGAAAAGACAGGTAAGACAGGTAACACAGGTAAAACTGGTAAGACAGAACAGACAGAAAAGACAGGTAAGACAGGTAAGGCAGGTAAGGCAGGTAAGACAGAAAAGAAAGGTAAGACAGGTAAGAAAGGTAAGACAAGTAAGACAGGTAAGACTGGTAAGACAGGTAAAAAAGGTAAGACAGGTAAGACAGGTGAGACAGGAAAGACAGGTAAGACAGAAAGAACAGGTAAGACACGTAAGACAGATAAGACAGATAAGACAGGTAAAAATGATAAGACAGGTAAGACAGATAAGACAGGTAGCACAGATAATACATGTAAAACATGTAAGACAGAGAAGACAGTTAAGACAAGTAAAACAGGTAACACAGGTAAGACAGGAAAGACGGGAAAGACAGGTAAGACAGAAAAGACGGGAAGGACAGGAAAGGCAGAAAAGACAGGTAAGACAGAAAAGAATGGTAAGACTGGTAAGACAGAAAAGACAGGTATGACTGAAAAAACATTAAGAAAGAAAGGACAGGTAAGACAAAAAAGACAGGTGAGGCATGTAAGACAGAAAAGACAGGTAAGAAAGAAAAGACAGGTAAGACAGAAAAAACAGATAAGAAAGAAAAGGCAGATAAGACAGGTAAGACAGAAAAGACAGGTAAAACAGGTAAAACAGAAAAGAGAGATAAGACAGGTAAGACAGAAGAGAAAGGTAAAACAGGTAAGATAGGTAAGTCAGGTAAGACAGAAAAGACTGGTAAGACAGGTAAGACAGGTAAGACAGGTAGGACAGGTAAGACAGGTAAGACAAATAGGACAGGTAAAGCAGGTAAAACCGATAAGACAGGTAATGCAGGTAAGACTGGTAAGAGTGGTAAGACAGGCAAGAAATGTAAGACAGGTAAGACGGTTAAGACAGGTAAAGCAGGTAAGACAGGTAAGACAGGTAAAACAGGTAAGACAGGTAAGACAGAAAAGACAGGTAATACATGTACAGGTAAGACCGATAAGACAGGTAAAACAGATAAGACAGGTAAGACAGATAAAACAGGTAAGACACATGATAAATGTAAGACAGAAAAGACAGATAAGACAGGTAAGACAGATAAGACAGGTAACACAGGTAAGACAGGTAAAACAGAAAAGACAGGTAAGGAAGAAAAGACAGGTAAGACCGAAAAGACAGGAAAGACCGAAAAGACAGGTAAGACAGAAAAGAATGGTAAGACAGGTAAAACAGGTAAGAAAGAAAAGACAGATAAGACAGGTAAGACCTAAAAGACAGAAAAGACAGAAAAGACAGGTAAGACAGGTCTACCAAATAAGACAGGAAAGACAGGTAAGACAGAAAGCACAGGTAAGACAGGTAAGATAGGTAAGACATATAAGACAGATAAGACAGGTAAAAATGATAAGACAGGTAAGACAGATAAGACAGGAAAGACAGATAATACATGTAAAACAGGTAAGACAGATAAGACAGTTAAGACAGGTAAAAAAGGTAACACAGGTAAGAAAGGTAAGACAGAAAAGACAGTAAGACTGAAAAGACATTAAGGAGAAAGGACAGGTAAGACAGAAAAGACAGGTGAGGCATGTAAGACAGAAAACACAGGTAAGACTGAAAAGACAGGTAAGACAGGTAAGAACGCTAAGACAGGTAAGAATGGTCAGGCTGGTAAGACTGGTAAAACAGGTAAGACAGAAAAGACTGATAAGGCAGGTAAGAAAGAAAAGAGAGAAAAGACAGTAAGACAGGTAAGCCAGAAAAGGCACAATAGAGATGCAAGACAGAAATTTAAGATAAGTCATGTAAGACAGAAAAGACAGAAAATTAAGATAAGACAGGCAAGACAGAAATAATAGCTAAGACAGAAAAAAAAGGTAATACAGAAAAGACAAATAAAACAGAAAACGCAGATAAGACAAGTAAGACAGAAAAGACAGGTAAGAAGGAAAAGACTGGTAAGACAGGTAAGACAGGTAAAAATGGTAAGATAGGTAAAACAGGTAAGACAGAAAAGACAGGTAAGAAAGAAAAGACAGGTAAGACAGGTAATACAGGTAAGAATGGTAAGATAGGTAAGACAGGTACGACAGAAAAAACAGGTAAGACAGGTAAGGCAGGTAAGAACGGTAAGACAGGTAAGAATGGTCAGACTGGTAAGATTGGTAAGACAGGTAAGACAGAAAAGACAGATAAGACAGGTAAGACAGCTAAGAGAGAAAACACAGAAAAGACAATAACACAGGTAACCCAGAAAAGACACAATAGAAATGTAAGGCAGAAAATTAAGATAAAACATGTAAGACAGAAAAGACAGAAAATTAAGATAAGACAGGCAAGACAGAAAAGACAGGTAAGACAGAAAAGACAGGTAAAACAGAAAAGATAGATAAAACAGAAAAGGCAGATAAGGCAGGTGGGACAGAAAAGACAGGTAAGAAAGAAAAGACAGGTAAGACAGATAAGAATGGTCAGACTGGTAAGACTGGTAAGACAAGTAAGACAAAAAAGGCAGATAAGACAGGTAAGAGAGAAAAGACAGAAAAGACAGTAAGACAGGTAAGCCAGAAAAGACACAATAGACATGTAAGACAGAAATTTAAGATAAGTCATGTAAGACAGAAAAGACAGAAAATTAAGATAAGAAATGCAAGACAGAAATAACAGGTAAGACAGAAAAAACAGGTAATAACAAAAAACAAATAAAACAGAAAAGGCAGATAAGACAAGTAAGACAGAAAAGACAGGTAAGAAAGAAAAGACTGGTAAGACAGGTAAGACAGGTAAGAATGGTAAGATAGGTAAAACAGGTAAGACAGAAAAGACAGGTAAGACAGGTAAGACAGGTAAGACTGGTAAGACAGAAAAGACAGAAAAGATAGGCAAGACAGGTAAGACACGTAACACAGAAAAGAAATGTAAAACAGGTAAGAAAGGTAAGACAGATAAGACAGGTAAGACACGTAAGAAAGGTAAGACAGGTAAGACAGGAAAGACAGGTAAGACAGAAAGAACAGGTAACACAGGTAAAACAGATAAGACAGATAAGACAGGTAAAAATGATAAGACAGGTAAGACAGATAAGACAGGTAAGACAGATAATACATGTAAAAAAGGTAAGACAGATAAGACAGTTAAGACAGGTAAAACAGGTAAGACAGGTAAGACAGAAAAGACAGATAAGACAGGTAAGACCGAAAAGACAGAAAAGAAACGTAAGGCAGAAAAGACAAATAAGACATGTAAGACAGAAAATTAAGATAAGACATGTAAGACAGAAAAGACAGAAAATTAACATAAGACAGGCAAAACAGGTAAGACTGAAAAGACAGAAAAGACAGATAAGACAGGTAAGACAGAAAAGACAGGTAAAACAGGTAAAAAAGAAAAGACAGACAAGACAGGTAAGAAAGAAAAGACAGGTAAGACAGGTAACACAGGTAAGACTGGTAAGACAGAACAGACAGAAAAGACAGGTAAGACAGGTAAGACAGGTAAGACAGGTAAGACAGGTAAGGCAGGTAAGACAGAAAAGACAGGTAAGACAGAGGTAAGAAAGGTAAGACAGGTAAGACAGGTAAGACAGGAAAGACAGGTAAGACAGAAAGAACAGGTAACACAGGTAAGACAGATAAGACAGATAAGACAGGTAAAAATGATAAGACAGGTAAGACAGATAAGAGATGTAGCACAGATAATACATGTAAAACAGGTAAGACAGATAAGACAGTTAAGACAAGTAAAACAGGTAACACAGGTAAGACAGGTAAGACAGGTAAGACAGAAAAGACAGGTAAGACAGAAAATACAGGAAAGACAGGAAAGACAGAAAAGACAGGTAAGACAGAAAAGAATGGTAAGACTGGTAAGACAGAAAAGTCAGGTAAGACTGAAAAGACATTAAGGAGAAAGGACAGGTAAGACAGAAAAGACAGGTGAGGCATGTAAGACAGAAAAGACAGGTAAGACAGGTAAGAACGGTAAGACAGGTAAGAATTGTCAGACTGGTAAGACTGGTAAAACAGGTAAGACAAAAAAGACTGATAAGACAGGTAAGAGAGAAAAGACAGAAAAGACAGTAAGACAGGTAAGCGAGAAAAGACACAATAGACATGAGAGGTAGAAATTTAAGATAAGTCATGTAAGACAGAAAAGACAGAAAATTAAGATAAGACAGGCAAGACAGAAATAACAGGTAAGACAGAAAAAAAAGGTAATACAGAAAAGATAGATAAAACAGAAAAGGCAGATAAGGCAGGTGAGACAGAAAAGACAAGTAAGAAAGAAAAGACAGGTAAGACGGATAAGAATGGTCAGACTGGTAAGACTGGTAAGACAGGGAAGACAAAAAAGGCAGAAAAGACATGTAAGAGAGAAAAGACAGAAAAGACAGTAAGGAAGGTAAGCCAGAAAAGACATAATAGACATGTAAGACAAAAATTTAAGATAAGTCATGTGAGACAGAAAAGACAGAAAATTAAGATAAGACAGGCAAGACAGAAATAACAGGTAAGACAGAAAAAACAGGTAATAATAAAAGACAAATAAAACAGAAAAGGCAGATGAGACAAGTAAGACAGAAAAGACAGGTAAGAAAGAAAAGACTGGTAAGACAGGTAAGACAGGTAAGAATGGTATGATAGGGAAAACAGGTAAGACAGAAAAGACAGGTAAGACAGGTAAGACAGGTACAACTGGTAAGACAGAAAAGACAGAAAACATAGGTAAAACAGGTAAGATAGGTAAGACAGAAAAGAAATGTAAAACAGGTAAGAAAGGTAAGACAGATAAGACAAATAAGACACGTAAGAAAGGTAAGACAGGTAAGACAGGAAAGACAGGTAAGACAGAAAGAACAGGTAACACAGGTAAGAAAGAGAAGACAGATAAGACAGGTAAAATGATAAGACAGGTAAGACAGATAAGACAGGTAAGACAGATAATACATGTAAAACAGGTGAGACAGATAAGACAGTTAAGACAGGTAAAACAGGTAAGACAGGTAAGACAGAAAAGACAGATAAGACAGGTAAGACCGAAAAGACAGAAAAGAAAGGTAAGGCAGAAAAGACAAATAAGACATGTAAGACAGAAAATTAAGATAAGACATGTAAGACAGAAAAGACAAAAAATTAACATAAGACAGGCAAAACAGGTAAGACTGAAAAGACAGAAAAGACAGATAAGACAGGTAAGACAGATAAGACAGGTAAGACAGATAATACATGTAAAACAGGTAAGACAGATAAGACAGTTAAGACAGGTAAAACAGGTAAGACAGGTAAGACAGAAAAGACAGATAAGACAGGTAAGACCGAAAAGACAGAAAAGAAAGGTAAGGCAGAAAAGACAAATAAGACATGTAAGACAGAAAATTAAGATAAGACATGTAAGACAGAAAAGACAAAAAATTAACATAAGACAGGCAAAACAGGTAAGACTGAAAAGACAGATAAGACAGGTAAGACAGAAAAGACAGATAAGACAGGTAAGAGCGAAAAGACAGAAAAGACATGTAAGACAGAAAAGACAAATAAGACATGTAAGACAGAAAATTAAGATAAGACATGTAAGAAAGACAAGACAAAAAATTAAGATAAGACAGGCAAAACAGGTAAGACTTAAAAGACAGAAAAGACAGATAAGACAAGTAAGACAGAAAAGACAGGTAAAACAGAAAAGACAGACAAGACAGGTAAGAAAGAAAAGACAGGTAACACAGGTAAGACTGGTAAGACAGAACAGACAGAAAAGACAGGTAAGACAGGTAAGGCAGGTAAGACAGAAAAGAAAGGTAAGACAGGTAAGAAAGGTAAGACAGGTAAGACAGGTAAGACAGGTAAGACAGGTAAAAAAGGTAAGACAGGTAAGACAGGTGAGACAGGAAAGACAGGTAAGACAGAAAGAACAGGTAAGACACGTAAGACAGATAAGACAGATAAGACAGGTAAAAATGATAAGACAGGTAAGACAGATAAGACAGGTAGCACAGATAATACATGTAAAACATGTAAGACAGAGAAGACAGTTAAGACAAGTAAAACAGGTAACACAGGTAAGACAGGAAAGACGGGAAAGACAGGTAAGACATAAAAGACAGGAAAGACGGGAAGGACAGGAAAGACAGAAAAAACAGGTAAGACAGAAAAGAATGGTAAGACTTGTAAGACAGAAAAGACAGGTATGACTGAAAAAACATTAAGAAAGAAAGGACAGGTAAGACAGAAAAGACAGGTGAGGCATGTAAGACAGAAAAGACAGGTAAGAAAGAAAAGACAGGTAAGACAGAAAAAACAGATAAGACAGAAAAGGCAGATAAGACAGGTAAGCCAGAAAAGACAGGTAAAACAGGTAAAACAGAAAAGAGAGATAAGACACGTAAGACAGAAAAGACAGGTAAGACAGGTAAGATAGGTAAGACAGGTAAGACAGAAAACACAGGTAAGACAGGTAAGACAGGTAGGACAGGTAACACAGGTAAGACAATAGGACAGGTAAAGCAGGTAAAACCGGTAAGACAGGTAAGACAGGTAAGACTGGTAAGACAGGAAAGAAATGTGAGACAGGTAAGACGGGTAAGACAGAAAAAGCAGGTAAGACAGGTAGACAGGTGAAACAGGTAAGACAGAAAAGACAGGTAATACATGTACAGGTAAGACAGATAAGACAGAAAAGGAAGGTAAAACAGGTAAAACCGAAAAGACAGACAAGACAGGTAAGACAGAAAAGACAGGTAAGACAGGTAAGACAGGTAAGACTTGTAAGACAGAAAAGACAGAAAAGATAGGTAAGACAGGTAAGACAGGTAAGACAGGTAAGACAGAAAAGAAATGTAAAACAGGTATGAAAGGTAAGACAGATAAGACAGGTAAGACACGTAAGAAAGGTAAGACAGGTAAACAGGTAAGACAGGTAAGACAGGTAAGACACGAAAGACAGGTAAGACAGAAAGAACAGGTAACACAGGTAAGACAGACAAGACAGATAAGAAAGGTAAAAATGATAAGACAGGTAAGACAGATGATACATGTAAAAAAGGTAAGACAGATAAGACAGTTAAGACAGGTAAAACAGGTAACACAGGTAAAACAGGTAAGACAGAAAAGAC
Source organism: Muricea muricata (assembly GCA_963855995.1). Lineage (NCBI taxonomy): Eukaryota > Metazoa > Cnidaria > Anthozoa > Malacalcyonacea > Plexauridae > Muricea > Muricea muricata. The sequence goes on along the minus strand of OY979724.1, from coordinate 6,721,582 downwards.
AGATAAGACAGGTAAGACCGAAAAGACAGAAAAGACATGTAAGACAGAAAAGACAAATAAGACATGTAAGACAGGAAATTAAGATAAGACATGTAAGAAAGACAAGACAAAAAATTAAGATAAGACAGGCAAAACAGGTAAAACTTAAAAGACAGAAAAGACAGATAAGACAGGTAAGACAGAAAAGACAGGTAAAACAGGTAAAATAGAAAACACAGACAAAAATGATAAGACAGGTAAGACAGATAAGACAGGTAGCACAGATAATACATGTAAAACAGGTAAGACAGATAAGACAGTTAAGACAAGTAAAACAAGTAACACAGGTAAGACAGGTAAGACAGAAAAGACAGGTAAGACAGAAAATACAGGAAAGACAGGAAAGACAGGAAAGACAGAAAAGACAGGTAAGACAGACAAGAATGGTAAGACTGGTAAGACAGAAAAGACAGGTAAGACTGAAAAGACATTAAGGAGAAAGGACAGGTAAGACAGAAAAGACAGGTGAGGCATGTAAGAAAGAAAACACAGGTAAGACAGAAAAAACAGGTAAGACAGGTAAGAACGGTAAGACAGGTAAGAATGGTCAGACTGGTAAGACTGGTAAAACAGGTAAGACAGAAAAGACTGATAAGACAGGTAAGAGAGAAAAGACAGAAAAGACAGTAAGACAGGTAAGCCAGAAAAGGCACAATAGACATGCAAGACAGAAATTTAAGATAAGTCATGTAAGACAGAAAAGACAGAAAATTAAGATAAGACAGGCAAGAAAGAAATAACAGGTAAGACAGAAAAAAAAGGTAATACAGAAAAGATAGATAAAACAGAAAAGGCAGATAAGGCAGGTGAGACAGAGAAGACAAAAAAGAAAGAAAAGATAGGTAAGAATGGTCAGACTGGTAAGACTGGTAAGACAGGGAAGACAAAAAAGGCAGATAAGACAGGAAAGAGAGAAAAGACAGAAAAGACAGTAAGACAGGTAAGCCAGAAAAGACACAATAGACATGTAAGACAGAAATTTAAGATAAGTCATGTAAGACAGAAAAGACAGAAAATTAAGATAAGAATGGCAAGACAGAAATAACAGGTAAGACAGAAAAAACAGGTAATAATAAAAGGCAAATAAACAGAAAAGGCAGATAAGACAAGAAAGACAGAAAAGACAGGTAAGAAAGAAAAGACTGGTAAGACAGGTAAGACAGGTAAGAATGGTAAGATAGGTAAAACAGGTAAGACAGAAAAGACAGGTAAGAAAGAAAAGACAAATAAGACAGGTAATACAGGTAAGAATGGTAAGATAGGTAAGACAGGTACGACAGAAAAGACAGGTAAGACAAGTAAAGCAGGTAAAAACGGTAAGACAGGTAAGAATGGTCAGACTGGTAAGACTGGTAAGACAGGCAAGACAGGTAAGACAGAAAAGACCGATAAGACAGGTAAGAGAGAAAAGACAGAAAAGACAGTAACACAGGTAAGCCAGAAAGGACACAATAGACATGTAAGACCGAAAATTGAGATAAGACATGTAAGACAGAAAAGACAGAAAATAAAGATAAGACAGGCAAGACAGAAAAGACTGGTAAGACAGAAAAGATAGATAAAAAAGAAAAGGCAGATAAGACACGTGAGACAGAAAAGACAGGTAAGAAAAAAAGACAGGTAAGACAGGTAAGAATGGTAAGATAGGTAAAACAGGTAAGAGAAAAGACAAGTAAGAAAGGTAAGACAGGTAAGACAGGTAAGAAAGGTAAGACAGGAAAGACAGGTAAGACAGAAAGAACAGGTAAGACAGGTAATATAGGTATGACAGATAAGACAGATAAGACAGGTAAAAATGATAAGACAGGTAAGACTGATAACACAGGTAAAACAGGTAAAACAGTAAAGAGAGATAAGAAGGGTAAGACAGAAAAGACAGGTAAGACAGGTAAGATAGGTAAGACAGGTAAGACAGAAAAGACAGGTAAGACAGGTAAGATAGGTAAGACAGGTAGGACAGGTAAGACAGGTAAGACAAATAGGACAGGTAAAGCAGGTAAAACCGGTAAGACAGGTAAGACAGGTAAGACTGGTAAGACAGGCAAGAAATGTGAGACAGGTAAGACGGGTAAGACAGGTAAAGCAGGTAAGACAGGTAAGACAGAAAAGACAGGTAATACATGTACAGGTAAAACATATAAGACAGGTAAAACAGATAAGACAGGTAAGACAGATAAGAGAGGTAAGACACATGATACATGTAAGACAGGTAAGACAGATAAGGCAGGTAAGACAGATAGGAAAGGTAACACAAGTCAGACAGGTAGGACAGAAAAGACAGGTAAGGAAGAAAAGACAGGTAAGACCGAAAAGACACGAAAGACAGAAAGGACAGGTAAGACAAAAAAGAATGGTAAGACAGATAAAACAGCTAACACAGAAAAGACAGATAAGACAGGTAAAACCTAAAAGACAGGTAAGACAGGTAAGACAGAAAAGACCAATAGGACATGTAAGACAGAAAATTAAGATAAGACAGGCGAAACAGGTAAGACAGAAAAGACAGAAAAGACAGAAAAGACAGATAAGACAGGTAAGACTGGTAAGACAGGCAAGAAATGTGAGACAGGTAAGACGGGTAACACAGGTAAAACAGGTAAGAAAGGTAAAACAGGTAAGACAGGTAAGAAAGGTAAGACAGGAAAGACAGGTAAGACAGAAAGAACAGGTAAGACAGGTAAGACAAATAAGAAATATAAGACAGGTAAAAATGATAAGACAAATAAGACAGATAAGACAAGTAAGACAGATAATACATGTAAAACAGGTAAGACAGATAAGACAGTTAAGACAGGTAAAACAAGTAACACAGGTAAAACAGGTAAGACAGAAAAGACAGATAAGACAGGTAAGACCGAAAAGACAGAAAAGACATGTAAGACAGAAAAGACAAATAAGACACGTAAGACAGGAAATTAAGATAAGACATGCAAGAAAGACAAGACAAAAAATTAAGATAAGACAGGCAAAACAGGTAAGACTTAAAAGACAGAAAAGACAGATAAGACAGGTAAGACAGAAAAGACAGGTAAAACAGGTAAAATAGAAAACACAGACAAAAATGATAAGACAGGTAAGACAGATAAGACAGGTAGCACAGATAATACATGTAAAACAGGTAAGACAGATAAGACAGTTAAGACAAGTAAAACAAGTAACACAGGTAAGACAGGTAAGACAGAAAAGACAGGTAAGACAGAAAATACAGGAAAGACAGGAAAGACAGAAAAGACAGGTAAGACAGACAAGAATGGTAAGACTGGTAAGACAGAAAAGACAGGTAAGACTGAAAAGACATTAAGGAGAAAGGACAGGTAAGACAGAAAAGACAGGTGAGGCATGTAAGAAAGAAAACACAGGTAAGACAGAAAAGACAGGTAAGATAGGTAAGAATGGTAAGACAGGTAAGAATGGTCAGACTGGTAAGACTGGTAAAACAGGTAAGACAGAAAAGACTGATAAGACAGGTAAGAGAGAAAAGACAGAAAAGACAGTAAGACAGGTAAGCCAGAAAAGGCACAATAGACATGCAAGACAGAAATTTAAGATAAGTCATGTAAGACAGAAAAGACAGAAAATTAAGATAAGACAGGCAAGAAAGAAATAACAGGTAAGACAGAAAAAAAAGGTATTACAGAAAAGATAGATAAAACAGAAAAGGCAGATAAGGCAGGTGAGACAGAGAAGACAAAAAAGAAAGAAAAGATAGGTAAGAATGGTCAGACTGGTAAGACTGGTAAGACTGGTAAGACAGGGAAGACAATAAAGGCAGATAAGACAGGAAAGAGAGAAAAGACAGAAAAGACAGTAAGACAGGTAAGCCAGAAAAGACACAATAGACATGTAAGACAGAAATTTAAGATAAGTCATGTAAGACAGAAAAGACAGAAAATTAAGATAAGAATGGTAAGACAGAAATAACAGGTAAGACAGAAAAAACAGGTAATAATAAAAGGCAAATAAAACAGAAAAGGCAGATAAGACAAGAAAGACAGAAAAGACAGGTAAGAAAGAAAAGACTGGTAAGACAGGTAAGACAGGTAAGAATGGTAAGATAGGTAAAACAGGTAAGACAAAAAAGACAGGTAAGAAAGAAAAGACAAATAAGACAGGTAATACAGGTAAGAATGGTAAGATAGGTAAGACAGGTACGACAGAAAAGACAGGTAAGACAAGTAAAGCAGGTAAAAACGGTAAGACAGGTAAGAATGGTCAGACTGGTAAGACTGGTAAGACAGGCAAGACAGGTAAGACAGAAAAGACCGATAAGACAGGTAAGAGAGAAAAGACAGAAAAGATAGTAAGACAGGTAAGCCAGAAAGGACACAATAGACATGTAAGACCGAAAATTGAGATAAGACATGTAAGACAGAAAAGACAGAAAATTAGATAAGACAGGCAAGACAGAAAAGACTGGTAAGACAGAAAAGATAGATAAAAAAGAAAAGGCAGAGAAGACAGGTGAGACAGAAAAGACAGGTAAGAAAGAAAAGACAGGTAAGACAGGTAAGAATGGTAAGATAGGTAAAACAGGTAAGAGAAAAGACAAGTAAGAAAGGTAAGACAGGTAAGACAGGTAAGAAAGGTAAGACAGGAAAGACAGGTAAGACAGAAAGAACAGGTAAGACAGGTAATATAGGTATGACAGATAAGACAGATAAGACAGGTAAAAATGATAAGACAGGTAAGACTGATAACACAGGTAAAACAGGTAAAACAGTAAAGAGAGATAAGAAGGGTAAGACAGAAAAGACAGGTAAGACAGGTAAGATAGGTAAGACAGGTAAGACAGAAAAGACAGGTAAGACAGGTAAGATAGGTAAGACAGGTAGGACAGGTAAGACAGGTAAGACAAATAGGACAGGTAAAGCAGGTAAAACCGGTAAGACAGGTAAGACAGGTAAGACTGGTAAGACAGGCAAGAAATGTGAGACAGGTAAGACGGGTAAGACAGGTAAAGCAGGTAAGACAGGTAAGACAGGTAAAACAGGTAAGACAGGTAAGACAGAAAAGACAGGTAATACATGTACAGGTAAAACATATAAGACAGGTAAAACAGATAAGACAGGTAAGACAGATAAGAGAGGTAAGACACATGATACATGTAAGACAGGTAAGACAGATAAGGCAGGTAAGACAGATAGGAAAGGTAACACAAGTCAGACAGGTAGGACAGAAAAGACAGGTAAGGAAGAAAAGACAGGTAAGACCGAAAAGACACGAAAGACAGAAAGGACAGGTAAGACAAAAAAGAATGGTAAGACAGATAAAACAGCTAACACAGAAAAGACAGATAAGACAGGTAAAACCTAAAAGACAGGTAAGACAGGTAAGACAGAAAAGACCAATAGGACATGTAAGACAGAAAATTAAGATAAGACAGGCGAAACAGGTAAGACAGAAAAGACAGAAAAGACAGATAAGACAGGTAAGACTGGTAAGACAGGCAAGAAATGTGAGACAGGTAAGACGGGTAACACAGGTAAAACAGGTAAGAAAGGTAAAACAGGTAAGACAGGTAAGAAAGGTAAGACAGGAAAGACAGGTAAGACAGAAAGAACAGGTAAGACAGGTAAGACAAATAAGAAATATAAGACAGGTAAAAATGATAAGACAAATAAGACAGATAAGACAGGTAAGACAGATAATACATGTAAAACAGGTAAGACAGATAAGACAGTTAAGACAGGTAAAACAGGTAACACAGGTAAGACAGGTAAGACACAAAAGACAGATAAGACAGGTAAGACCGAAAAGACAGAAAAGAAAGGTAAGACAGGTAAGACAGAAAAGACAAATAAGACATGTAAGACAGAAAATTAAGATAAGACATGTAAGACAGAAAAGGCAGAAAATTAAGATAAGACAGGCAAGACAGAAAAGACAGGTAAGACAGAAAAGACAGGTAAGACAGAAAAGACAGATAAGACAGAAAAGGCAGGTAAGACAGAAAAGACAGGTAAGAAAGGAAGGAAGTGTAAGACAGGTAGGACAGGTAAGACAGGTAAGACAAATAGGACAGGTAAAGCAGGTAAAACCGGTAAGACAGGTAAGACAGGTAAGACAGGTAAGTCAGAAAAGAAAGTTAAGACAGGTAAGAAAGAAAAGACACATAAGACAATGAAGACAGGTAAGCCAGAAAAGACAGAATAGACATGTAAGAAAGAAAAGAAAGAAAATTAAGATAAGACAGGCAAGACAGAAATAACAGGTAAGACAGAAAAAAAAGGTAATACAGAAAAGTTAGATAAAACAGAAAAGGCAGAAAAGGCAGGTGAGACAGAGAAGACAAAAAAGAAAGAAAAGACAGGTAAGAATGGTCAGACTGGTAAGACTGGTAAGACAGGGAAGACAAAAAAGGCAGATAAGACAGGAAAGAGAGAAAAGACAGAAAAGACAGTAAGACAGGTAAGCCAGAAAAGACATAATAGACATGTAAGACAGAAATTTAAGATAAGTCATGTAAGACAGAAAAGACAGAAAATTAAGATAAGAATGGCAAGACAGAAATAACAGGTAAGACAGAAAAAAAAGGTAATACAGAAAAGATAGATAAAACAGAAAAGGCAGATAAGGCAGGTGAGACAGAGAAGACAAAAAAGAAAGAAAAGACAGGTAAGAATGGTCAGACTGGTAAGACTGGTAAGACAGGGAAGACAAAAAAGGCAGATAAGACAGGAAAGAGAGAAAAGACAGAAAAGACAGTAAGACAGGTAAGCAAGAAAAGACACAATAGACATGTAAGACAGAAATTTAAGATAAGTCATGTAAGACAGAAAAGACAGAAAATTAAGATAAGAATGGCAAGACAGAAATAACAGGTAAGACAGAAAAAACAGGTAATAATAAAAGGCAAATAAAACAGAAAAGGCAGATAAGACAAGAAAGACAGAAAAGACAGGTAAGAAAGAAAAGACTGGTAAGACAGGTAAGACAGGTAAGAATGGTAAGATAGGTAAAACAGGTAAGACAGAAAAGACAGGTAAGAAAGAAAAGACAAATAAGACAGGTAATACAGGTAAGAATGGTAAGATAGGTAAGACAGGTACGACAGAAAAGACAGGTAAGACAAGTAAAGCAGGTAAGAACGGTAAGACAGGTAAGAATGGTCAGACTGGTAAGACTGGTAAGACAGGTAAGACAGGTAAGACAGAAAAGACCGATAAGACAGGTAAGAGAGAAAAGACAGAAAAGACAGTAAGACAGGTAAGCCAGAAAAGACACAATAGACATGTAAGACAGAAAATTGAGATAAGACATGTGAGACAGAAAAGACAGAAAATTAAGATAAGACAGGCAAGACAGAAAAGACTGGTAAGACAGAAAAGATAGATAAAAAAGAAAAGGCAGATAAGACAGGTGAGACAGAAAAGACCGGTAAGAAAGAAAAGACAGGTAGGACAGGTAAGAATGGTAAGATAGGTAAAACAGGTAAGAGAAAAGACAGGTAAGAAAGGTAAGACAGGTAAGACAGGTAAGAAAGGTAAGACAGGAAAGACAGGTAAAACAGAAAGAACAGGTAAGACAGGTAATATAGGTAAGACAGATAAGACAGATCAGACAGGTAAAAATGATAAGACAGGTAAGACTGATAACACAGGTAAAACAGGTAAAACAGTAAAGAGAGATAAGAAGGGTAAGACAGAAAAAACAGGTAGGACAGGTAAGATAGGTAAGACAGGTAGGACAGGTAAGACAGGTAAGACAAATAGGACAGGTAAAGCAGGTAAAACCGGTAAGACAGGTAAGACAGGTAAGACTGGTAAGACAGGCAAGAAATGTGAGACAGGTAAGACGGGTAAGACAGGTAAAGCAGGTAAGACAGGTAAGACAGGTAAAACAGGTAAGACAGGTAAGACAGAAAAGACAGGTAATACATGTACAGGTAAGACATATAAGACAGGTAAAACAGATAAGACAGGTAAGACAGATAAGAGAGGTAAGACACATGATACATGTAAGACAGGTAAGACAGATAAGGCAGGTAAGACAGATAAGAAAGGTAACACAAGTCAGACAGGTAGGACAGAAAAGACAGGTAAGGAAGAAAAGACAGGTAAGACCGAAAAGACACGAAAGACAGAAAGGACAGGTAAGACAAAAAAGAATGGTAAGACAAATAAAACAGCTAACACAGAAAAGACAGATAAAACAGGTAAAACCTAAAAGACAGGTAAGACAGGTAAGACAGAAAAGACCAATAGGACATGTAAGACAGAAAATTAAGATAAGACAGGCGAAACAGGTAAGACAGAAAAGACAGAAAAGACAGATAAGACAGGTAAGACTGGTAAGACAGGCAAGAAATGTGAGACAGGTAAGACGGGTAAGACAGGTAAAACAGGTAAGAAAGGTAAAACAGGTAAGACAGGTAAGAAAGGTAAGACAGGAAAGACAGGTAAGACAGAAAGAACAGGTAAGACAGGTAAGACAAATAAGAAATATAAGACAGGAAAAATGATAAGACAAATAAGACAGATAAGACAGGTAAGACAGATAATACATGTAAAACAGGTAAGACAGATAAGACAGTTAAGACAGGTAAAACAGGTAACACAGGTAAGACAGGTAAGACACAAAAGACAGATAAGACAGGTAAGACCGAAAAGACAGAAAAGAAAGGTAAGACAGGTAAGACAGAAAAGACAAATAAGACATGTAAGACAGAAAGTTAAGAGAAGACATGTAAGAGAGAAAAGACAGAAAATTAAGATAAGACAGGCAAGACAGAAAAGACAGGTAAGACAGAAAAGACAGGTAAGACAGAAAAAACAGATAAGACAGAAAAGGCAGATAAGGCAGGTAAGACAGAAAAGACAGGTAAGAAAGGAAGGAAGTGTAAGACAGGTAGGACAGGTAAGACAGGTAAGACAAATAGGACAGGTAAAGCAGGTAAAACCGGTAAGACAGGTAAGACAGGTAAGACAGGTAAGTCAGAAAAGAAAGTTAAGACAGGTAAGAAAGAAAAGACACATAAGACAATTAAGACAGGTAAGCCAGAAAAGACAGAATAGACATGTAAGAAAGAAAAGAAAGAAAATTAAGATAAGACAGGCAAGACAGAAAAGACAGGTAAGACAGAAAAGAAAGGTAAGACAAAAAAAACAGATTAGACAGAAAAGGCAGATAAGACAGGTAAGACAGAAAAGACAGGTAAAACTGGTAAAACAGAAAAGAGAGATAAGACAGGTAAGACAGAAAAGACAGGTAAGACAGGTAAGATAGGTAAGACAGGTAGGACAAAAAAGATAGGTAAGACAGGTAAGACAGGTAAGATAGGTAGGACAGGTAAGACAGGTAAGACAAATAGGACAGGTAAAGCAGGTAAAACCGGTAAGACAGGTAAGACAGGTAACACAGGTAAGACAGGTAAGACTGGAAAAACAGGCAAGAAATGTAAGACAGGTAAGACGGGTAAGACACGTAAAGCAGGTAAGACAGGTAAGACAGGTAAAACAGGTAAGACAGGTAAGACAGAAAAGACAGGTAATACATGTACAGGTAAGACATATAAGACAGGTAAAACAGATAAGACAGGTAAGACAGATAAGAGAGGTAAGACACATGATACATGTAAGACAGGTAAGACAGATAAGGCAGGTAAGACAGATAAGAAAGGTAACACAAGTCAGACAGGTAGGACAGAAAAGACAGGTAAGGAAGAAAAGACAGGTAAGACCGAAAAGACACGAAAGACAGAAAGGACAGGTAAGACAAAAAAGAATGGTAAGACAAATAAAACAGCTAACACAGAAAAGACAGATAAGACAGGTAAAACCTAAAAGACAGGTAAGACAGGTAAGACAGAAAAGACCAATAGAACATGTAAGACAGAAAATTAAGATAAGACAGGCGAAACAGGTAAGACAGAAAAGACAGAAAAGACAGATAAGACAGGTAAGACTGGTAAGACAGGCAAGAAATGTGAGACAGGTAAGACAGGTAAGACAGGTAAAACAGGTAAGAAAGGTAAAACAGGTAAGACAGGTAAGAAAGGTAAGACAGGAAAGACAGGTAAGACAGAAAGAACAGGTAAGACAGGTAAGACAAATAAGAAATATAAGACAGGAAAAATGATAAGACAAATAAGACAGATAAGACAGGTAAGACAGATAATACATGTAAAACAGGTAAGACAGATAAGACAGTTAAGACAGGTAAAACAGGTAACACAGGTAAGACAGGTAAGACACAAAAGACAGATAAGACAGGTAAGACCGAAAAGACAGAAAAGAAAGGTAAGACAGGTAAGACAGAAAAGACAAATAAGACATGTAAGACAGAAAGTTAAGAGAAGACATGTAAGAGAGAAAAGACAGAAAATTAAGATAAGACAGGCAAGACAGAAAAGACAGGTAAGACAGAAAAGACAGGTAAGACAGAAAAAACAGATAAGACAGAAAAGGCAGATAAGACAGGTAAGACAGAAAAGACAGGTAAAACAGGTAAAACAGAAAAGAGAGATAAGACAGGTAAGACAGAAAAGACAGGTAAGACAGGTAAGATAGGTAAGACAGGTAGGACAAAAAAGATAGGTAAGACAGGTAAGACAGGTAAGATAGGTAGGACAGGTAAGACAGGTAAGACAAATAGGACAGGTAAAGCAGGTAAAACCGGTAAGACAGGTAAGACAGGTAAGACTGGTAAGACAGGCAAGAAATGTGAGACAGGTAAGACGGGTAAGACAGGTAAAGCAGGTAAGACAGGTAAGACAGGTAAAACAGGTAAGACAGGTAAGACAGAAAAGACAGGTAATACATGTACAGGTAAGACATATAAGACAGGTAAAACAGATAAGACAGGTAAGACAGATAAGAGAGGTAAGACACATGATACATGTAAGACAGGTAAGACAGATAAGGCAGGTAAGACAGATAAGAAAGGTAACACAAGTCAGACAGGTAGGACAGAAAAGACAGGTAAGGAAGAAAAGACAGGTAAGACCGAAAAGACACGAAAGACAGAAAGGACAGGTAAGACAAAAAAGAATGGTAAGACAAATAAAACAGCTAACACAGAAAAGACAGATAAGACAGGTAAAACCTAAAAGACAGGTAAGACAGGTAAGACAGAAAAGACCAATAGGACATGTAAGACAGAAAATTAAGATAAGACAGGCGAAACAGGTAAGACAGAAAAGACAGAAAAGACAGATAAGACAGGTAAGACTGGTAAGACAGGCAAGAAATGTGAGACAGGTAAGACGGGTAAGACAGGTAAAACAGGTAAGAAAGGTAAAACAGGTAAGACAGGTAAGAAAGGTAAGACAGGAAAGACAGGTAAGACAGAAAGAACAGGTAAGACAGGTAAGACAAATAAGAAATATAAGACAGGAAAAATGATAAGACAAATAAGACAGATAAGACAGGTAAGACAGATAATACATGTAAAACAGGTAAGACAGATAAGACAGTTAAGACAGGTAAAACAGGTAACACAGGTAAGACAGGTAAGACACAAAAGACAGATAAGACAGGTAAGACCGAAAAGACAGAAAAGAAAGGTAAGACAGGTAAGACAGAAAAGACAAATAAGACATGTAAGACAGAAAGTTAAGAGAAAACATGTAAGAGAGAAAAGACAGAAAATTAAGATAAGACAGGCAAGACAGAAAAGACAGGTAAGACAGAAAAGACAGGTAAGACAGAAAAAACAGATAAGACAGAAAAGGCAGATAAGGCAGGTAAGACAGAAAAGACAGGTAAGAAAGGAAGGAAGTGTAAGACAGGTAGGACAGGTAAGACAGGTAAGACAAATAGGACAGGTAAAGCAGGTAAAACCGGTAAGACAGGTAAGACAGGTAAGACAGGTAAGTCAGAAAAGAAAGTTAAGACAGGTAAGAAAGAAAAGACACATAAGACAATTAAGACAGGTAAGCCAGAAAAGACAGAATAGACATGTAAGAAAGAAAAGAAAGAAATTTAAGATAAGACAGGCAAGACAGAAAAGACTGGTAAGACAGAAAAGATAGATAAAAAAGAAAAGGCAGATAAGACAGGTGAGACAGAAAAGACAGGTAAGAAAGAAAAGACAGGTAAGACAGGTAAGAATGGTAAGATAGGTAAAACAGGTAAGAGAAAAGACAGGTAAGAAAGGTAAGACAGGTAAGACAGGTAAGAAAGGTAAGACAGGAAAGACAGGTAAGACAGAAAGAACAGGTAAGACAGGTAATATAGGTAAGACAGATAAGACAGATAAGACAGGTAAAAATGATAAGACAGGTAAGACTGATAACACAGGTAAAACAGGTAAAACAGTAAAGAGAGATAAGAAGGGTAAGACAGAAAAAACAGGTAAGACAGGTAAGATAGGTAAGACAGGTAAGACAGAAAAGACAGGTAAGACAGGTAAGACAGGTAAGACAGGTAGGACAGGTAAGACAGGTAAGACAAATAGGACAGGTAAAGCAGGTAAAACCGGTAAGACAGGTAAGACAGGTAAGACTGGTAAGACAGGCAAGAAATGTGAGACAGGTAAGATGGGTAAGACAGGTAAAGCAGGTAAGACAGGTAAGACAGGTAAAACAGGTAAGACAGGTAAGACAGAAAAGACAGGTAATACATGTACAGGTAAGACATATAAGACAAGTAAAACAGATAAGACAGGTAAGACAGATAAGAGAGGTAAGACACATGATACATGTAAGACAGGTAAGACAGATAAGGCAGGTAAGACAGATAAGAAAGGTAACACAAGTCAGACAGGTAGGACAGAAAAGACAGGTAAGGAAGAAAAGACAGGTAAGACCGAAAAGACACGAAAGACAGAAAGGACAGGTAAGACAAAAAAGAATGGTAAGACAAATAAAACAGCTAACACAGAAAAGACAGATAAGACAGGTAAAACCTAAAAGACAGGTAAGACAGGTAAGACAGAAAAGACCAATAGGACATGTAAGACAGAAAATTAAGATAAGACAGGCGAAACAGGTAAGACAGAAAAGACAGAAAAGACAGATAAGACAGGTAAGACTGGTAAGACAGGCAAGAAATGTGAGACTGGTAAGACGGGTAAGACAGGTAAAACAGGTAAGAAAGGTAAAACAGGTAAGACAGGTAAGAAAGGTAAGACAGGAAAGACAGGTAAGACAGAAAGAACAGGTAAGACAGGTAAGACAAATAAGAAATATAAGACAGGAAAAATGATAAGACAAATAAGACAGATAAGACAGGTAAGACAGATAATACATGTAAAACAGGTAAGACAGATAAGACAGTTAAGACAGGTAAAACAGGTAACACAGGTAAGACAGGTAAGACACAAAAGACAGATAAGACAGGTAAGACCGAAAAGACAGAAAAGAAAGGTAAGACAGGTAAGACAGAAAAGACAAATAAGACATGTAAGACAGAAAGTTAAGAGAAGACATGTAAGAGAGAAAAGACAGAAAATTAAGATAAGACAGGCAAGACAGAAAAGACAGGTAAGACAGAAAAGACAGGTAAGACAGAAAAAACAGATAAGACAGAAAAGGCAGATAAGGCAGGTAAGACAGAAAAGACAGGTAAGAAAGGAAGGAAGTGTAAGACAGGTAGGACAGGTAAGACAGGTAAGGCAAATAGGACAGGTAAAGCAGGTAAAACCGGTAAGACAGGTAAGACAGGTAAGTCAGAAAAGAAAGTTAAGACAGGTAAGAAAGAAAAGACACATAAGACAATTAAGACAGGTAAGCCAGAAAAGACAGAATAGACATGTAAGAAAGAAAAGAAAGAAAATTAAGATAAGACAGGCAAGACAGAAAAGACAGGTAAGACAGAAAAGAAAGGTAAGACAGAAAAAACAGATTAGACAGAAAAGGCAGATAAGACAGGTAAGACAGAAAAGACAGGTAAAACAGGTAAAACAGAAAAGAGAGATAAGACAGGTAAGACAGAAAAGACAGGTAAGACAGGTAAGATAGGTAAGACAGGTAGGACAAAAAAGATAGGTAAGACAGGTAAGACAGGTAAGATAGGTAGGACAGGTAAGACAGGTAAGACAAATAGGACAGGTAAAGCAGGTAAAACCGGTAAGACAGGTAAGACAGGTAACACAGGTAAGACAGGTAAGACTTGAAAAACAGGCAAGAAATGTAAGACAGGTAAGACGGGTAAGACACGTAAAGCAGGTAAGACAGGTAAGACAGGTAAAACAGGTAAGACAGGTAAGACAGAAAAGACAGGTAATACATGTACAGGTAAGACAGATAAGACAGGTAAGACAGATAAGACAGGTAAGACACATGATACATGTAAGACAGGTAAGACAGATAAGACAGGTAAGAAAGATAAGACAGGTAACACAAGTAAGAGAGGTAAGACAGAAAAGACAGGTAAGGAAGAAAAGACAGGTAAAACTGAAAAGACAGGAAAGACAGAAAAGACAGGTAAGACAGAAAAGAATGGTAAGACAAGTAAAACAGGTAACGCAGAAAAGACAGATAAGACAGGTAAAACCTAAAAGACAGAAAAGACAGGTAAGACAGAAAAGACCAATAGGAGATGTAAGACAGAAAATTAAGATAAGACAGGCGAAACAGGTAAGACAGAAAAGGCAGATAAGACAGGTAAGACAGAAAACACAGGTAAAACAGATAAAACCGAAAAGACAGACAAGACAGGTAGGACAGAAAAGACAGGTAAGACAGGTAAGACTGGTAAGACTGGTAAGACAGAAAAGACAGAAAAGATAGGTAAGATAGGTAAGACAGGTAAGACTGGTAAGACAGAAAAGAATTTTAAAACAGGTAAGAAAGGTAAGACAGATAAGACAGGTAAGACAGAAAAGACAGGTAAAACAGGTAAAACCGAAAAGACAGACAAGACAGGTAAGACAGAAAAGACAGGTAAGACTGAAAAGACATTAAGCACCTAGCACTGACAGAATGAGGTTGATGTTTTCAGATACTGTTATCATATCTTCAAGATTGTAATAGTAATATCTTAGAGATCTATAAAAAAATACTTTCATGGTTAACTAGTAGAGGAATTGATTTACTTCAGGTTATTGGGGGGGGGTCTGAGTTAATCTCCAGGCAATTATCAAAGAAAAAAAATAAAATATTTGGCCCTTATGACCATATAGGCAATTTTGCTTTGATGTCAACATGCTTGGCTCCTTTAGCCTGTCTTGTGTCTTTACTAGTAACGCATACTGCCTCAGTTGACTGTCAGGCCCTGCTTTATGACCAGTCCTGGTTCAGCAACCTTCCTACCAGATTGTTGCATCCATTATGCTGGGGTAATTCAAAACTTTACAGTAAACATTTGACTGAAAATTTTATTTTCATTCCTAAAAAGGGCTTTTCAGATTATATAGCGTATGGCATGAAGTTGTATACTGAATGCCTGTAAACGAGTAAAAAACTGAATGCCTGTAAAATTAGTAAATTGAAGAAAAGGGATTTGAAATTACAAATACTCAAATTTTCCATAAAAATGACTTACCACGTTATCCTTCTTTATATTTAGCAATGTTTTGCCTCATGACATAAACAAAAATCCAGTAAAATTCTGTTTTTCTTCGCAAATATTTTTAGAAAACTTTCAAAACAAAAGATGGCGCCAGAGCATATTTTCGCGAAGGCTTGGTCGCTAAGTTTTGAGCGGTTTTCGCGAGAAATACGCGACTTTCTAAAAAATCTCCTCTTAAATATAATTATTAATTAGCCTTTCTCACGACCTGCGAACAGGTGCATGTTCGCCATGTTTGGGTACCGAGTAGCGCGAAGAGCGAGATGGAAAACACGACAAAAGTTGTTTTTTTTAAAGCAAACTACAATGTTGGAGTTGAAGTTTTAAATGGTTAAAAATGAGCAGGCAGTTTATCTTTTGTTGGTAAGTAAAAAGTATAGTTAATTTCATCCTGGAGAAATTCTGGTGTCAAACTTGCAAAATATAAAGAGAAAAATGATTTTGAACGAGCGAGGAGCCAACTCAAGGTGAGAACATTTTTGTATTCAATTGCTGGGTTTTCAAATCCGAGCTATGTCAATTCTACTACACGTAAGGTCATATAATTTGGTACATGTTATAATGGACCGTTTCTGCATCTGGATTCGTTAAAACAAGACACTAGTACAAAAATTTAAAAGTTTTTTTTGTTGTTTTTAAAACATGATCGAGACACGGCTGTATTGACTCAACAAGTTTCATGATGATTTGACTCTGGCTACAGTAAACATTAGCTAAAACTTAACAAAAACAAAACTAAAATAGAAATAAACAAGGCTGCTGACTTTCCTTTGTTAAAATACTATAAATTACCTGCCTACTTAGTCATAAATCTGCACTTTTAGGAGTAAGTGTACGAAATTTTAGACGTTCGAAAACGGGCTTTTGTAGTAATAAGGCCAGCAATTATAATCTTTGCAGTAGGCGGTACATGTACTGCTTTTGAAAGTGCTCAAATTTGATGTACGTGCAGTAGCTCACATTTAAGAATTTATAGAAATTTTACAAAACCAATTACAACCTTTTTTGGTGTTTATTTTGCTTGGGTTCAGAAAATATTACTATACAAGGAACAAAACGTTAAATCGTCGAGTCAATATAGCGATTATGTTTTAAAAACAACACAAAAACCTTTAAATTTTTGTACTAGTGTCTTGTTTTTACCGAATCCAGATGCAGAAACGGTCCATGATAACATGTACCAAATTATATGACCTTAGGTGTAGTAGAATTGACATAGATCGGATTTGAAAACCCAGCAATTGAGTAGAAAGATGTTCTCATCTTGAGTTGGCTCCTCGCTCGTTCAAAATCATTTTTCTCTTTATATTTTGCAAGTTTGACACCAGAATTTCTTCAGGATGAAAGTAACTATACTTTTTACTTACCAACAAAAGATCAAACTGCCTGCTCATTTTTAACCATTTAAAATTTCAACTCCAACATTGTAGTTTGCTTAAAAAAAACAACTTTTGTCGTGTTTTCCATCTCGCTCTTCGCGCTACTCGGTACCCAAACATGGCGGACATGCACCTGTTCGCAGGTCCAATCTCGTTTCCCGAGCCTGCGATCCCATGGGAAGAAAACGGAGGCTCTGGGATAATCCGTGATCGACATACAAAAAACTGTATGTCGCCCGTATTGCGCATGCGTTGCAAATAAATAGATTCAATAAGCCGCAATAGGGAAGAAGCTGGTATATAAGTGACTTTCCATGACCAATAGGCAATATACAAATCGTATCTTTCCGGTCGACAACAACAGCCTTTACCGCTTCGTATTGACACTCCTTCAACTTGAGATTCTTCTTACCCAGTCGCTCTAACGCTTGGTCCAACACCGAATGAAATAAAATAATATTTTCCACTGACATTACAAACAAAATAGTACAAATACTGTTCCAAAAAATAAGTTTCTTGTACGTTTGCATGGTGAATACAATATACTTGTCAAGCTTTGTGGAAACACCACGTAAATTTATTATTGCAGAGCTTTCGATCCTTAAGCTCGGATCTTCATCAGTGCTATAATAATATGGCTATTTGAATTCACACGCCCCTTTTTATACATAAAGTGTCGTGATTGTATGCTCGCGTGATTTAAAAGTTAATTAAACGGTCAAATCAGCTAGGTCATTTCTAACGTAGCGAAATGGTTCTAATTAACCCGCATGCGTGCGCAAAGAAGAAAGAGAAATTTAATTTTGCACAGTAAAGAGAGCACGCCACGTACTGTCTAGTGGCTTACCCTCTTGGTCTATCGTACTATGTTTTTCAATTTCAATTGACTCTCTCATTTTGCGAGAGAACTTATGACTTTCAGTCGCTAAAATGGACGCTTCATTCCATTTCATGCGATGGTCATATGTCCAAGAGTGTTTAGCCACTGCTGATTTTTCTAGCTCCGCTTTCTCGATTTTTATTAAAAGCCCTTTAGGGCAACACAATATGTACAATTAAAAATACTTATTTACAATAAACACACAAATTTACTGCCGGTAACTCTCCCTAAGACTCCATTCACACACCAAAGAGTTTCAAATTGTGTTCTGTCCATATAAAAAAATTCTAAGTTCAATCTGTTCGATACGTATGTCTTAAAGTATTGCAAACACGGAGTCTTCATAGCAGTGTTAAACTGGTGAGAGTTCCTTTCCTTCCAGGCGGCGAATTTTGCAGCTGAAATAATATACCTCGTCAGGTCACTAGTTGTATTCAATCCAGTTTCACCCAATAAAATCACTCGTTCGGAAAGTGTCGTGATAGACGGATCAATTCTGTTACAGACGTCAAGCACGAAACGCCATAGTGCTGCAACGAAGGAACAATTAATGAGCGCATGCGACAAATTTTCCCATCGCTTTTTACACCGCAAACATGTAGCAGGAATCCGGGGATTACGGCTGTTGAGCAAAGAATTAACATTAAGTACGAGATGTACGGTTCGCCAGTAAAAGTCACGTAGGACTGGATCCTCCAAACCCGAATGAATCCTGCTCCAAATATCACTCCAAATTAACCCTCGGAAGTGCTGATCCCACTTGATTTGACAGGCTGGTCGAACAGGAGTAATTCTGTTACTAATTGCCTTCGAGTAATAAAATCGAGCTGGCTGTGCGTACGTCAGATCAACATCGAATTCCCTCAAGACACGAAGAACAATGCTGTAAAAAGTAGATGGAGTATCTGCATTAGGTTTGCTGTTATCGTTGACACCAATAGATCGACCAATGTAGTATCGCATCAAATCTTTCCACGGGGCCGATGCTTCTTCAAGAAATTTGAATACACGCGGAATCAACAGACACTTGCTCTGCACTTCGATGTCGATTACATTTAAGCCACCAGACGTGATGGCAGAAATACAAACTTCTCGTCTTACGAGCTCGGGTTTATTGGACCAAATGAATTTCCACATCGCCGTCTTTAGCCTATCTATGACGGCTCGCTCAGGTGGGTAGATCCGTACTAAATGCCAGATGGATGATGCAGCCAAAGATCGGAGGACAGTGCATTTACCATGCAAGGTCAGGAATCTCGACTGCCATTCCGACAAGACTTTGCAAAACTTCGCTACTCCCGTATCCCATGTTTTGTGTGCGGCGCTCATATCACCAAAGTGAAAGCCAACAATTTTGATAGTGCTGTCTGACCACATCAATCCTCCAGGAGAATCTGGTCGCTGCCTCCACCGACCAAGCCAGAGACCTTTTGACTTTGTTCGATTCAGCTTCGCTCCACTTGCACGACCATATTTTTCAAATACATCTAGCACCTTGAGAAGACCACAGTCGTTGGTCACAAAGCAGGTGTTGTCGTCGGCGTATTGACTGGTCTTGCATTCACGACCGCCTGGGAGCTTGATACCTCGTATTTTGTTGCAAGTCCGAATTAGTTGACCAAAGCATTCTGAAACGAGCACAAATAGTAGGGTAGACAAGAGACAGCCTTGTCTCACTCCTCGCGTAACATCAAAGAATTCCGATAAAGTACCGTTGCTGAGTATCGCACTTTGAACATGAGTGTACAGACATCGGATGATGCCCCGAATGATAGGACCAAAGTTCATACGAGCTAAAACCTTGTGTATGAATTTCCAGTCAACATAATCGAAAGCCTTTTCCCGATCAATTGCAATGAAGGCACATTGGAGATTGTTCGAATGGACATAATCCGAAATGTCTCTTAATAGTGTCGCATTGTCGTCAGAGGATCTACCAGGGATAGCACACGATTGGTCAGGATGAATAACAGACGGCATGACCACACGAAGGCGTTGAGCGATCACCTTAGCAATTAATTTATAATCGACATTCAACAACGAGATGGGCCGCCAGTTCTTAAGGTTTTCAGGGTCATCCTTTTTGAAGATCAGAGTAATGATTGCCCGTCGGAGTGAGAGAGGTAATTCACCTTTATCTAGACAATAGTTAGCCATTGCCACGAAGTCACTCGCTAGGATGTCCCAGAAACAAACGTAAAACTCTTTGGGTAAGCCGTCAGAACCCGGCGTGCGGTTTGCTGGCATTGCGTGGAGAGCAAGCAGACACTCTTCTTCGGAAAGAAGTGTTTCTAAGGATAGTTTCTCTTCTTCGGAAAGGCGGCGGTCAATAACTTTGAGAACTTCTTCCTGATCACGATCGTCTAGAAGCTGAGAAGTATATAGCTGTTTGTAGAAGCGTACTTGCTCTTGCATAATAGCTGTTGAATCCGTAACCCGTCCACAGTCGGTCTTAAGCGCACTGACCAATTTTTTGGAGCCATTGGATCTTTCTCGGCGAAAAAAGAAACGAGAAGGCTTCTCTCGATTGCGGATAATACGGACACGACTTCGGATTCTAACTCCCTCCAATCGTTTACAATCAAGATCACATAGTTCTGTACGAACTCGTTGTAATTGAGCCAACTCCTCGGGTGACAAATTGCATTTCCCACTTAGACGGTGAAATTGATTCATAAGGTGAGCTCGCTGTTCATTGGATTTTTTCTTAACAGATTGGCTATACTCAATAATAATATTTCGCATTTCAGATTTGCCTTCGTCCCACCACTCACCAATATCCTGGAAAAGTGCTTTTGACTCAGACCAGTCCGCCCAAAAGGATTTGATTGCATCACGTAATTTCGCATGACCAAGTAGAGACGTATTGAGTTTCCAAACACCCCCTCCCCATGTAATGACATGATCCGTATCAAATAAGGTAAGAGAAATCAAGTCATGATCCGATAAATGGCACGGGTGGATTCCAGAGAGTGCCCGATCATCCGCTAATTCGGAAGATATATAAAATTTGTCTAGTCGAGACATTATGGAACGATCTGCGTTGGACCACGTACACGTTTTCAGTTTTGGGTGTTGTTTACGCCAAATATCCACCAGGTGATATCTTGATAGTAAGCGCTTCATTTCCGGACTACCAATGCTTCCATGCGAAGGGTTGCCACCAAACCGATCCATAGCTACGTCTAAGACGAAATTGAAGTCTCCACCGATGATGATTTTTCGACTGGTTAGCAAATATCTATCCAGATTGGACAAAAACTCTAAGCGATCAGCACCAATTGTAGGGACATAGACATTAACGATCCGCGAAGGTGTTCCATTAAACTTCAAATCACAAACACACACTCGGCCATCATAGTCAACATCAAACTTCGCCGGGTCGCAAATCAAGATTCCAACACCACCACAGTAAATCGTACCCACGCTCCAAAAACATCAGCAGTTCACATCGGCTTTCGGCAGACCATTGCAAACACTCACGCTTATTTAGAATTCTTGTGTCTTGTAAGATAAGTAATCAAACATTAGGCGACGCCGCTTTGGATCACGCATACTATTAACGATGAGGGAAATTACCGATAAGGAGTTATCACCGACCGGGGCTTTCGAGGTTTCTTCGACTGAACTAAGGTCCACTCTGCCTTCTCACGATTCCGCTTTAGTGGATCGGAATCTAGATCCATATCTCCTTTTTCCGTCATCAAGGCACGTTGGGAAGAACTAACCACACTGGTATCTAACAGCTCAGGTGAACTTTGAGTATCTGGAGGAGGCCGGGACGTAGGAGGAACTCGGGACGTAGAGGGATTATGTGGCGGGGGATGGTCTTGAGACTCGATAGTATCTTGAGAATTTGACTGTGGCGGTTCATTGTGTGACTCAGGCTGCGACCGTATTTCCTGTGAAGATTCGCCATTCCAATCAGTATCCATTACCACAGCTATCTCACGAGGTACTTCCTGAGGAGGGCGCAACTCAGGGCAGTTTGCCCGAACATGGCCAAACTTGCCACAGCGAAAACACTTAAAACATTAATCACGCGTGTGACCAGCAATGCCACATTTAAAACATACCACGTCATTTGGACACTCATTCGCACGATGACCTAATTGACGGCATCGAAAACATTGAGGAAGCTGCCCTTTATGACGAATTTCCACTGGAAATTCGGCTATACGCGATTTCCGTGGTATATCGGATTTAATATCCATCATCTTTGCAATCCGAGTCCCAGTTTCGATCGTTGGTAAACCTTGTTCGGTCAGCATTTCACGCTCTATAGTTTCGACTGTGCCATATTGAGCAAGAGATTCAGCAACCACTTTATTAGGCACTTCACTTGGAACATACAGTATTCTGACATCTAAAATCGGACTTTCGATTGGTTGTACGCCAATTTCTACGTCTTTGATTGTAAAAGGCTGCGATAAAAAATTCATCTTAGCCTCGTTGGTACGAAATGTGACACGGTAGCGATCATGTGGCATGGATTGCACAGCCTTGACTACCTTTACATCAACAAGACGAATAACGGCTTCGATAACTTCCTTAACCGACACAGTGTCTAACGCCTTAGTATGTAAAACAACCGTATTGGGACGACGAGTCCTCGGCTCATTTGATCGAACACGATGACTTCGTTGTTCTCTCACGCCGGAATCACGGGCAGTTGCGGCAAAATCCATCTCTGAAACCACACCAGGGGCACCAACACCAGGAACACCAACACCAGGAACACCAACACCAGGAACACTAACACCAGGAACACCAACACCAGGAGCTCCAACACCAGGAGCACCAGCACCAGGAACACCAACACCAGGAGCACCAGCACCAGGAACACCAACACCAACACCAGGAGCACCAACACCGACTCGCTCGTCTGTCTGCTCCACTTCTTCTTGGGTATCCACCACGATAAGATTAAAGATTTGCTTCTATTGCTTCTCTTCGTTTGTTCTTTCTCGCAGTTAGTCTTATGTTCTTTAAAACGTAATGAGAGATTTCGGCCAGTTTCACCAATATATACCAAACCACATTCACATGGAATGCGGTACACACCGGGTTTCTGAAATTCATTAACGGTATCCTTATGTGTGCAGAGAGCTCGAAACAATTTGTTTTCACTAGAATGGTATAACTGAATGCCAGCTTCTTTTAAAATTCTTTCGATTTTATGTGAAGCTGAACCAATATACGGTAGACTAACAGAGGACTGATATTATTATTATTATCATTATTATCTTTATATTTAACCAGGATACCCACATCACCGCAGTGCTTTTCAGTGGGGTCCTGCATTAATAAATTACATCATTACAGTTACATAAAACATAGGAATATATATACATTACATATATATATATACATTACATATATACACATTACATATACACACATATATACATACATACATTACATATATATACATTACATATATACATACATACATTACATACATGCATGTTTATTTTGAGAGGAATCGGGAAGTGAAGAGGAGGAAACAGAATGAATTGGAAGATTTAGAAAGAGCGAGAGGTTAGATAACTGAGGATATAAATATGCCTATACTTGTTGTATACATCGTCTTTTTAATAGGGTCTTGAACTTCGGTAATGATTCAGCGTTTTTAAGTTCAGTTTCAAGGTTATTAAAGTCCAGTGAAGCTTGGTATGCTGGTCGATGTTTCCCCTTGTTGGTTCTTGCTTTTGGTAGATGTAGATTGCTGCGTCTTCTCGTGTCGTGATCGTGGATGTTTTCGTTCTTCACTAAGTCAAAATTGAAGTCAATGAAACCGTTCATACACTTATAGATGAAAGTGCACCTATGATTATGTCTTCTTGTCTGCAGTTTTGTCCAATTAAGTCGTCGTAAGGCTTCAGTAGCCGAATACCACGGAAGTTCGTCCAAAATTATCTTTGCAGCCTTATTCTCAAGGGTTTGAAGAGAGTTCATTAACACCACGTTATTCTTATCGCCCCAAATCGTATCCGCATAATCAAATAATGGCAGTATTAGCGACGTGTATAAGGTACAGCGAGTGTCTAAATCCAAGAACTGCTTTATCCTACGTAGCACCCCAAGTCTTTGATTGATCTTTGTGATCATGTTGTCTATATGCTCTTGCCAAGATAGATCTGGGGTAAGAGTTAATCCAAGATACTTAAATGATGTTGCTTGTAGTACTGTTTTATTATTAATGGTTATGTTTATGTCGGATGGTGTAGACCGCTGTCTGTTGGTGAAGATCATAAACTTTGTTTTATCATAATTCAAAGTGAGGAGGCTGTCATTGAGCCAGTGAGATAATGACTGTAAATCATCGTTAATAATGGCTTGAAGATCTTTCACTGATTTCGCAGAATAATACAGTAACGTATCATCAGCATACAAAATTGATTTACAGTTATTCAGGCAGTCAGGCAGGTCATTAATGTATATCAAGAAAAGTAGAGGTCCCAGTATACTTCCCTGTGGCACACCTACAGTCACTGGCTTTGGTGTTGAAGTAGAGTTGTTGATGGAGGTAACTGCTGTTCGTGACGACAAATATGACGTGAACCAGTTCAGGACAGAAGTTGAGAATCCGAGGTTTCTTAACTTCATTATTAGTAGGGTGTGGTCCACTGTGTCGAAAGCCTTTCTTAAGTCAATGAAAACTGCACCAGTGGTCAGATTGTTGTCGAGATTCAGTAAAATTTCCTCAGTAAGCCTTGTCAATGCAATGCTTGTAGATAAATTCGGTCGAAAACCAAATTGTTCTGAGGTGATTAGGTTGTGCTCTTTCAGATATTCGTAGGTCTGTAGGTGAGCTATTCGTTCCATTATTTTGCTTAGGATAGGCAAAATAGTTATCGGTCTGTAGTTGTTTGGTGATGTTGGGTCATTGGATTTGAAGATGGGAACAATTTTGCCCTTTTTCCAGATATCGGGAAAGGTTTGAGAAAGTAACGAGTAATTAAAAATTTGCGTTAAACCGACTGTAATGGTAAAAGCTGAATCTTTCAGCAGCTTTGCACTGATTTGATCTAGACCGGTTGCTTTGTTGGTATTTAGGGTTCTGAGCTCTTGGGAAACGAAGGATTCATCTACTTCTTTAAACTCGAAACTGTACGGAAGGTCAGTGGGTGGTTGAGGTAGTCTTGGCTTAAACGCACTTCTAATTTTATCAGCTAGTGTTCGCCCAATGGATGTAAAATAGTCGTTTAAAATTGTTGCAATGGCTTTTTGATCTGTGATGGGTTTTTCCTCAGAGATTACGCATGTCAGGTTTGTTCCTGATTTATTACGCGATGTTAATTCATTTAATGTTTTCCAGAGGTCAGAAGGATTATCTTTATTAGCCTTCACAGTATCTTGATAGTACTTGGTTTTAGCGAGTTTCATTTGGTTATTGATATAGTTTCGAAGTTCCCGAAATTTTTGCCAATGGTAATCAGAATTTGTTTTATGTGCTTGTTTTTGATGGTAGTCACGTTCGCGCATTAACTGGGTAAGCTCCTGTGTGATCCAGGGGGATTTTGATGTACATTTAACTCGTCTGGTTTTGATGGGTGCGTGTTTATCAGCAGTTTCGGAGAATGTTTGGCACCAGGTGTTTACAGTGTCATTTATGTCAGATATCGAATCCAAAAACGACCAGTCAACATTCTCAAGATCACGATTAAAATTGGCTGAATTGTAATTTTTGTAACAACGATAGCTGATGTCGCGATAATTTCCACCTGACTTAGCAACACCAGCTTTAATCACACAGAATATCAATGAATGATCACTGATATCCAACGGGAAAACTCCGCTTTCAACCACGCGATGAACGTTGTTGACAAATATAAGATCTATAATTGATTGACTGGATTGCGTTATTCTAGTTGCCGACGTGATAAGTTGTTCAAAACTGAATGTGCGCGCAAATGTTTGTAGTCGTGACTTGGCCGTTGATCGCTGATTGTAATCGACATTTAAATCGCTCAACAACATTACTTCAGCCTTTTCTTGAATTTTAGAAATGTCATTTTCCAGCTTTTCTATAAAATTTTCAATATTAAAGTTAGGTGGTTTATAAACTGAACATATAAATAGTGACTTTGTGTTCGGACATATGATTTCAATCCAGCAAGTTTCGATGTCATTCTGCAAATCCGCACGCGTGCGATATGGTAAACCGTCGCGAATGTAAAGCGCCGTTCCCCCGCCAGATTTGGCCGTCCGATCATGTCGAGTAATGGTATAATTAGGAATCCTTAGTTCAGCATCTGTTATTGAAGGTTTTAGCCAAGTTTCTGTCACAGCAATAACGTCAAACGGGTTCTTGTTGATGAACAAGCGTAGGCTGTCAATTTTGGGAAGCAGACTTCTGATATTCAAGTGGCATACCTTTAGTCCTCTTTTGCAACATTGTTTAATCTCGAAGTTTATAGGACCAGGATTACTTTCAACATCTCCAGACAAACATATTAGGATACCAGCAAGCGAAGTATTTAGGAAAAGCCTTGTTCCAATAAGAAATAGCGTAGTGTTTGGTAACGGTTTTTGTGTGAGATATAGTTTGCGTGCCTTTCCGTAAAACTGAGGTTTCTTACTCGCTAGCTCTGTAGACACAAAAGTGATTGTTCGATTGCAATCAGTATGCTTTAGTCCATTGTTTTTTGTTGTTGTTCCTCCCAGAATTAAGTAAATGTACAAAATTACCACTAAATTGTACGAACGCAAAAATCCGCGTCCTACCGCCATCGCGGCGCACCTGTTGTCGTGTTTTCATAGCATTGTCTATGAATTTCTTAGGATAACTATTCATTTTTAAAACACTTCTCAAATGTTCAAGTTCTCCTTCAATGTTGTCCACCTCACAAATTGTTTTCGCTCGGATAATAAGTGTCTTACACACTGAGTTCTTTATGCTAGGATGGTGAAATGAATTATAGTGCAGATACCTGTCCGTGTGTGTTTGTTTTCTGTACACCCTATGTCCTAATGACCCATCTTCCTGAATTAACAGTACATCTAAGAAAGGTATAGTTTTATCTTCCTTCTGCATTTCTAATGTGAACTTAATAGAAGGATGTAAACTATTAATGTGTTCCAGAAATCGATGGAGATTTTCTAGACCACGTGCCCAGCTGCTTAATGTGTCATCAACGTATCTAAACCAGAATCCTGGTTTTAACGTTGAGGTGGCTAAAGCTTTCTTCTCAAATTCTTCCATGAACAAATTGGCCATAACAGGTGACAATGGACTTCCCATTGGGGCACCATGTGTCTGTTCATAGAATTTCTCCCTCCACTGAAAACATGTCGTAGTTAAACATAGTTTCAGCAGATCATATATATTCTCAGGAGAAAGGGTAGTTCTTAGATGAAGTGTCTTATCTAAAAGTAATCGTTCTTTTGCGATATTACAGGCTTCATCAATTGGAACATTTGTGAACAAACTATATAACCACATCAAAACTTACCAGAATTTCATCTTCATCTAATTTAGTTTGTTCAATTTTTGTAATAAATTCTTTAGAATTTACTACGTGATGTTCAGAATTTCCAACAAGGGGTTTTAATATTTCAGCAAGATATTTAGCTAAATCATAAGTTGGAGAACCTTGGGAAGCAACAATGGGTCTTAGGGGGACATCAGGTTTATGAATTTTAGGTGAACCATAAAATTTTGGACAGACAGTAGCAGACGGTCTCAAATGATCATAAACTTTTTGAGACAACTTATCTGACTTTTTAAGATCAGATAATTTCGAACATATTTTACGTTCAATTTTAGCTGTAGGGTCGCTTTTAAGCTCTTTGTAAGTTTGCGTGTTTAAAAGGGCCAAGACTTTGTTGTCATATTCTACACGATCTAAGACAACTGTAGCGTTACCCTTATCAGCTTTTAAAATATGTATGGACTTATCTGCTCTTAAATTCCTCACAGCATCCTTCATATTCTTGATTAAATTCGACCTTGGAAGCTTTGCAGGTCGTAGAACCTCGGTGATCTGGACGCGAATGTTACTAGCTACATCGTTCTTCAGATGGAAAAGTTTCGCCTCAGACGTTGAACAATTTCTTCTTTAGGTAGGACGCGCGGTACAACAGCGAAATTTAAGCCAACAGCCAAGACATTTTCTTCAACCGGCGTAAGATTTCTTGCACTTCTGTTAATGACGGTGCGTCTTTGCGGATGACTAGCCAAATCTTCTTTTTGTTCTCCTGAGAATATATATGATCTGCTGAAACTATGTTTAACTACGACATGTTTTCAGTGGAGGGAGAAACTCTATGAACAGACACATGGTGCTCCAATGGGAAGTCCATTGTCACCTGTTATGGCCAATTTGTTCATGGAAGAATTTGAGAAGAAAGCTTTAGCCACCTCAACGTTAAAACCAGGATTCTGGTTTAGATACGTTGATGACACATTAAGCAGCTGGGCACATGGTCTAGAAAATCTCCATCGGTTTCTAGAACACATTAATAGTTTACATCCTTCTATTAAGTTCACATTAGAAATGCAGAAGGAAGATAAAACTATACCTTTCTTAGATGTACTGTTAATTCAGGAAGATGGGTCATTAGGACATAGGGTGTACAGAAAACAAACACACACGGACAGGTATCTGCACCATAATTCATTTCACCATCCTAGCATAAAGAACTCAGTGTGTAAGACACTTATTATCCGAGCGAAAACAATTTGTGAGGTGGACAACATTGAAGGAGAACTTGAACATTTGAGAAGTGTTTTAAAAATGAATAGTTATCCTAAGAAATTCATAGACAATGCTATGAAAACACGACCACAGGTACGGGAAAAGACCGAATATCAGTCCTCTGTTAGTCTACCGTATATTGGTTCAGCTTCACATAAAATCGAAAGGATTTTAAAAGAAGCTGGCATTCAGTTATACCATTCTAGTGAAAACAAATTGTTTCGAGCTCTCTGCACACATAAGGATACCGTTAATGAATTTCAGAAACCCGGTGTGTACCGCATTCCATGTGAATGTGGTTTGGTATATATTGGTGAAACTGGCCGAAATCTCTCATTACGTCTTAAAGAACATAAGACTAACTGCGAGAAAGAACAAACGAAGAAAAGCAATAGAAGCAAATCTTTAATCTTATCGTGGTGGATACCCAAGAAGAAGTGGAGCAGACAGACGAGCGAGTCGGTGTTGGTGCTCCTGGTACTGGTGCTCCTGGTGTTGGTGTTGGTGTTCCTGGTGCTGGTGCTCCTGGTGTTGGAGCTCCTGGTGTTGGTGTTCCTGGTGTTGGTGTTCCTGGTGTTGGTGTTCCTGGTGTTGGTGCCCCTGGTGTGGTTTCAGAGATGGATTTTGAAGCAGCTGCCCGTGATTCCGGCGTGGGAGAACAACGAAGTTATCGTGTTCGATCAAATGAGCCTAGGACTCGTCGTCCCAATACAGTTGTCTTACATACTA
This sequence comes from Muricea muricata, assembly GCA_963855995.1. Classification (NCBI taxonomy): domain Eukaryota; kingdom Metazoa; phylum Cnidaria; class Anthozoa; order Malacalcyonacea; family Plexauridae; genus Muricea; species Muricea muricata. The sequence goes on along the minus strand of OY979724.1, from coordinate 6,692,400 downwards.
AGGCGTTAGACACTGTGTCGGTTAAGGAAGTTATCGAAGCCGTTATTCGTCTTGTTGATGTAAAGGTAGTCAAGGCTGTGCAATCCATGCCACATGATCGCTACCGTGTCACATTTCGTACCAACGAGGCTAAGATGAATTTTTTATCGCAGCCTTTTACAATCAAAGACGTAGAAATTGGCGTACAACCAATCGAAAGTCCGATTTTAGATGTCAGAATACTGTATGTTCCAAGTGAAGTGCCTAATAAAGTGGTTGCTGAATCTCTTGCTCAATATGGCACAGTCGAAACTATAGAGCGTGAAATGCTGACCGAACAAGGTTTCCCAACGATCGAAACTGGGACTCGGATTGCAAAGATGATGGATATTAAATCCGATATACAACGGAAATCGCGTATAGCCGAATTTCTAGTGGAAATTCGTCATAAAGGGCAGCTTCCTCAATGTTTTCGATGCCGTCGACTAGGTCATCGTGCGAATGAGTGTCCAAATGACGTGGTATGTTTTAAATGTGGCATTGCTGGTCACACGCGTGATCAATGTTTTAAGTGTTTTCGCTGTGGCAAGTTTGGCCATGTTCGGGCAAACTGCCCTGAGTTGCGCCCTCCTCAGGAAGTACCTCGTGAGACAGCTGTGGTAATGGATACTGATCGAAATGGCGAATTTTCACAGGAAATACGGTCGCAGCCTGAGTCACACAATGAACAGCCACAGTCAATTTCTCAAGATACTCCCGAGTCTCAAGACCATCCCCCGCCACATAATCCCTCTACGTCCCGAGTTCCTCCTACGTCCCAGCCTCCTCCAAATACTCAAAGTTCACCTGAGCTGTTAGATACCAGTGTGGTTAGTTCTTCCCAAGGTGCCTTGATGACGGAAAAAGGAGATATGGATCTAGATTCCGATCCACTAAAGCGGAATCGTGAGAAGGCAGAGTGGACCTTAGTTCAGTCGAAGAAACCTCGAAAGCCCCGGTCGGTGATAACTCCATATCGGTAATTTCCCTCAACGTTAATGGTATGCGTGATCCAAAGCGGCGTCGCCTAATGTTTGATTACTTATCTAAACATTTGTATGACATTGCATTACTACAAGACACAAGAATTCTAAATAAGCGTGAGTGTTTGCAATGGTCTGCCGAAAGCCGATGTAAAGGTTTTTGGAGCGTGGGTACGATTTACAGTGGTGGTGTTGGAATCTTAATTCGCGACCCGGCGAAGTTTGAAGCCACAAAGTTTGATGTTGACTATGATGGCCGAGTGTGTGTTTGTGATTTGAAGTTTAATGGAACACCTTTGCGGATCGTTAATGTCTATGTCCTTACAGTTGGTGCTGATCGCTTAGAGTTTTTGTCCAATCTGGATAGATATTTGCTAACCAGTCGAAAAATCATCATCGGTGGAGACTTCAATTTCGTCTTAGACGTAGCTATGGATCGGTTTGGTGGCAACCCTTCGCATGGAAGCATTGGTAGTCCGGAAATGACGCGCTTATTATCAAGATATCACCTGATGGATATTTGGCGTAAACAACACCCAAAACTGAAAACGTGTACGTGGTCCAACGCAGATCGTTCCATAATGTCTCGACTAGACAAATTTTACATATCTTCCGAATTAGCGGATGATCGGGCACTCTCTGGAATCCACCCGTGCCATTTATCGGATCATGACTTGATTTCTCTTACCTTATTTGATACGGATCATGTCATTACATGGGGAGGGGGTGTTTGGAAACTCAATACGTCTCTACTTGGTCATGCGAAATTACGTGATGCAATCAAATCCTTTTGGGCGGACTGGTCTGAGTCAAAAGCACTTTTCCAGGATATTGGTGAGTGGTGGGACGAAGGCAAATCTGAAATGCGAAATATTATTATTGAGTATAGCCAATCTGTTAAGAAAAAATCCAATGAACAGCGAGCTCTCCTTATGAATCAATTTCACCGTCTAAGTGGGAAATGCAATTTGTCCCCCGAGGAGTTGGCTCAATTACAACGAGTTCGTACAGAACTATGTGATCTTGATTGTAAACGATTGGAGGGAGTTAGAATCCGAAGCCGTGTTCGTATTATCCGCAATCGAGAGAAGCCTTCTCGTTTCTTTTTTCGCCGAGAAAGATCCAATGGCTCCAAAAAATTGGTCAGTGCGCTTAAGACCGACTGTGGACGGGTTACGGACTCAGCAGCTATTATGCAAGAGCAAGTACGCTTCTACAAACGGCTATATACTTCTCAGCTTCGAGACGATCGTGATCAGGAAGAAGTTCTCAAAGTTATTGACCGCCGCCTTTCCGAAGAAGAGAAACTATCCTTAGAAACACTTCTTTCCGAAGAAGAGTGTCTGCTTGCTCTCCACGCAATGCCAGCAAACCGCACGCCGGGTTCTGACGGCTTACCCAAAGAGTTTTACGTTTGTTTCTGGGACATCCTAGCGAGTGACTTCGTGGCAATGGCTAACTATTGTCTAGATAAAGGTGAATTACCTCTCTCACTCGGACGGACAATCATTACTCTGATCTTCAAAAAGGATGACCCTGAAAACCTTAAGAACTGGCGGCCCATCTCGTTGTTGAATGTCGATTATAAATTAATTGCTAAGGTGATCGCTCAACGCCTTCGTGTGGTCATGCCATCTGTTATTCATCCTGACCAATCGTGTGCTGTCCCTGGTAGATCCTCTGACGACAATGCGACACTATTAAGAGACATTTCGGATTATGTCCATTCGAACAATCTCCAATGTGCCTTCATTGCAATTGATCAGGAAAAGGCTTTCGATTATGTTGACTGGAAATTCATACACAAGGTTTTAGCTCGTATGAACTTTGGTCCTATCATTCGGGGCATCATCCGATGTCTGTACACTCATGTTCAAAGTGCGATACTCAGCAACGGTACTTTATCGGAATTCTTTGATGTTACGCGAGGAGTGAGACAAGGCTGTCCCTTGTCTACCCTACTATTTGTGCTCGTTTCAGAATGCTTTGGTCAACTAATTCGGACTTGCAGCGAAATACGAGGTATCAAGCTCCCAGGCGGTCGTGAATGCAAGACCAGTCAATACGCCGACGACAACACCTGCTTTGTGACCAACGACTGTGGTCTTCTCAAGGTGCTAGATGTATTTGAAAAATATGGTCGTGCAAGTGGAGCGAAGCTGAATCGAACAAAGTCAAAAGGTCTCTGGCTTGGTCGGTGGAGGCAGCGACCAGATTCTCCTGGAGGATTGATGTGGTCAGACAGCACTATCAAAATTGTTGGCTTTCACTTTGGTGATATGAGCGCCGCACACAAAACATGGGATACGGGAGTAGCGAAGTTTTGCAAAGTCTTGTCGGAATGGCAGTCGAGATTCCTGACCTTGCATGGTAAATGCACTGTCCTCCGATCTTTGGCTGCGTCATCCATCTGGCATTTAGTACGGATCTACCCACCTGAGCGAGCCGTCATAGATAGGCTAAAGACGGCGATGTGGAAATTCATTTGGTCCAATAAACCCGAGCTCGTAAGACGAGAAGTTTGTATTTCTGCCATCACGTCTGGTGGCTTAAATGTAATCGACATCGAAGTGCAGAGCAAGTGCCTGTTGATTCCGCGTGTATACAAATTTCTTGAAGAAGCATCGGCCCCGTGGAAAGATTTGATGCGATACTACATTGGTCGATCTATTGGTGTCAACGATAACAGCAAACCTAATGCAGATACTCCATCTACTTTTTACAGCATTGTTCTTCGTGTCTTGAGGGAATTCGATGTTGATCTGACGTACGCACAGCCAGCTCGATTTTATTACTCGAAGGCAATTAGTAACAGAATTACTCCTGTTCGACCAGCCTGTCAAATCAAGTGGGATCAGCACTTCCGAGGGTTAATTTGGAGTGATATTTGGAGCAGGATTCATTCGGGTTTGGAGGATCCAGTCCTACGTGACTTTTACTGGCGAACCGTACATCTCGTACTTAATGTTAATTCTTTGCTCAACAGCCGTAATCCCCGGATTCCTGCTACATGTTTGCGGTGTAAAAAGCGATGGGAAAATTTGTCGCATGCGCTCATTAATTGTTCCTTCGTTGCAGCACTATGGCGTTTCGTGCTTGACGTCTGTAACAGAATTGATCCGTCTATCACGACACTTTCCGAACGAGTGATTTTATTGGGTGAAACTGGATTGAATACAACTAGTGACCTGACGAGGTATATTATTTCAGCTGCAAAATTCGCCGCCTGGAAGGAAAGGAACTCTCACCAGTTTAACACTGCTATGAGACTCCGTGTTTGCAATACTTTAAGACATACGTATCGAACAGATTGAACTTAGAATTTTTTTATATGGACAGAACACAATTTGAAACTCTTTGGTGTGTGAATGGAGTCTTAGGGAGAGTTACCGGCAGTAAATTTGTGTGTTTATTGTAAATAAGTATTTTTAATTGTACATATTGTGTTGCCCTAAAGGGCTTTTAATAAAAATCGAGAAAGCGGAGCTAGAAAAATCAGCAGTGGCTAAACACTCTTGGACATATGACCATCGCATGAAATGGAATGAAGCGTCCATTTTAGCGACTGAAAGTCATAAGTTCTCTCGCAAAATGAGAGAGTCAATTGAAATTGAAAAACATAGTACGATAGACCAAGAGGGTAAGCCACTAGACAGTACGTGGCGTGCTCTCTTTACTGTGCAAAATTAAATTTCTCTTTCTTCTTTGCGCACGCATGCGGGTTAATTAGAACCATTTCGCTACGTTAGAAATGACCTAGCTGATTTGACCGTTTAATTAACTTTTAAATCACGCGAGCGTACAATCACGACACTTTATGTATAAAAAGGGGCGTGTGAATTCAAATAGTCATATTATTATAGCACTGATGAAGATCCGAGCTTACGGATCGAAAGCTCTGCAATGATAAATTTACGTGGTGTTTCCACAAAGCTTAACAAGTGCTCCAAAAAACTTTAGAAAAATGCTTTTGTGGCTTATTTCCTACGCATGCGCAGTACGGGCGACATACACTTTTTTGCATAGAGATTATAAAAGAATAGAGGGGGCATCGTAGGATAAATTCAGTCAAACGAAAGGGACAAATTGAAGCTTGCTCTAATGGGGGCCAAATTCAAGATTCGGATGTGTGGTTGTGCGCTTATTGGCTGGTTATCGACTTTTCACGACAAGAGATCGAGAAAGCTCGAGAAAAACTTTTTTCGATTTTTTCGCACTCAAAGTTTTTTATGTAAAACAAAGGCGAAAATGTTAAAGATTAATGCGGGATTGCCTTGAACGTTTTGAATTTTGTGTTTTGAATACAGGATAAAGTTGGGTATGTTCGTTCACGGGTGAACGATGACTTTGCCGTGGTATAGCTCGGTTTTTATGCAACGCAAAAGAAAACGAGTACCACCAATGGAATCAGCATATAAAAATCTATTAGAATATCTTTTTAGATTTTTTATACAGTGCAATAAAGCCGATTTATGGCCGTTTAGATATATGAAATTTGATATATTGTAGTAAAATGTTGTAAATTGCATTGTCAATTAACATACAGTGTAAACAGTCACCTTTGATTGAAAATATCTCCGCTTCTTCTAGGGTTTACTTTTTGGCAATTGTACCAGCAGAATCGCCTTGAAAAGCTCTTTTTAGTGATCTATATTTTGTAACTATACGCACCCAATTCGCTGAGAACAAAGACGCATTCCATTGTAGCAAGAAAACCGGAAGTAAAATGTTTTGTGACCCCAAAGTATACGAACAATGACCCCTAGACACTCAAACACACCGGCAATCGATTCTACCGGTCAATTTACCCCATATAGCATGTATTTCACGTGATTCTATCTATTGCATAACCAAATATAAGCCAAATGTGATAGAGCAAAGGTCAAGAGCGAAATTCCGGACATAAAAATGCTTGTAAATAAGCTTCTATTTGGCGTATTGAAACGAAATTTTCAGTACAAAAGCGCTTCAATATAAGCCTTATTTCTTAACTAATAACCATTGGAAGATGTTTCACAGAATCAGTGTAATTTTCCCATAACTCGAGTAAATGACGGTAAGTTTCAATCAAATCTTAAATATATTTGCAAGTATAGCGTTTGACAATAATATTAAGCCCTCAATCGAAAGCTTTTTATCTGAGGAATACAATGATACTTGATTCATTTCTTAGGGGCTTACACAGCGATAGAAAATTAGATTTAAGTGCATTTTATTCACTTCCGACCGACGAAAAAGATTTTCGATACTGAGTATTTGTGAGCGAAAATGCAATTTTTGGATTCGAAATTTCAGATGAACACACTAGAAAAGTCCTTAAAGCTTAAATACATCGCAGTATTGTGGTTGCACACCTTGTTGCTCATCTAAAACAATTTTGATAACTGTTTGAAGGCAAATAAGTTCAATTTGTATCGAGATGTTGGATAATTTAGCAGATATTTTGCAAAATCTCGCTGCAAAAAGCCGGTCAAAAACTGGTTGCTATGCGTTGCTAAGGAGAACCTAAGGTTGAAAAACTTCAATATTTACACAAAAATTTGGCTGTCTGCACCTAAAATTACAAAAACTAGAAAGCTACAACATATTTTTTCATTATAGCCAATACCTGTGTGCATCATGGTCATAAAAACAAGCAAAAATTGACAAAAACTGTGTTTTCAGTATACCTCCGGGACTTAAATTCCGGGGCCCCCATTGGATTTGTTCAATTTGTCCCGCGATTCGTCATCCGATGCCGCCTCTATTCTTTTATAATCTCTATGGTTTTTTGTATGTCAATCAAAGTCGATCACGGATTATCCCAGAGCCTCCGTTTCCTTCCCAAAGAATCGCAGGCTCGGGGAACGAGATTGTTCGCAGGTCGTGAGAAAGGTAGATACGTAAGTGACCCCCCCCCCATTATAATGTATCATCATAGTTTATATACTAACATATACAGTGCGAACCATGGTATTAGTTTCATAAGATATTTATGCCGTACGCATTCAAAACGAGCAGTGTTATTCATTAAAACTTACGAACATCATAACAAAGTTGTGAGAAGATCCTGGCGATGTTGATATTTGATCATAGGCGGCCCAATTCAGTGCGTAGTTTCATACAGAGATCAGTGCGCACGTAAACACTACACTTCGTAGTTTATGATATAGTTAATTTCCTAAGGTTGGCAACTCTTTGAACTTTTTGAAATACACGGCACGAAATAAACCCGTAGTTTATCAAAACCAGAAAGAAAACAGCTTTAAAAACAACACAAATATAAACTAGGATAATTTTACTAACCTGTTAGCAACTTTTCTTGTGAAAACACGGCTTTAAACGGTCCGTATTTGAACGAAATATAAAGGTATTTTGCCAATTTCTCGTCTGTAACTATGCGGGATGCCCTCATCCTGCTGAAACTACGCACTGAATTGGGTCGCCTATGATTTGATGTTAGTCATATGACTGAAAAAATGTGGCGCTGTTCCATATTTGAGGTTGACCACGCTATTAGTTTTAAAAATATGATGACACGATAAGACATCGTTTTTAACTTAATTGGAAGTGGAAACGATATTCTTTAACCAAAAACAGCATAGGTAACAACAAGGGAATGTTTTGGTTAGAAAACAAATGAACTTGGTGTTATAGTCGAAGGATTTTTCAAAGATTACGTGGAACGGTGGAAAAGACGAATTCGGGATTTCTAAAATGGATAAGAATGGGAGGTATTAGGCGTTTCAAGGAGAACTGTTCGTAAATTATCATGATCAACGTCTATCAACATTTTGAGAAGGTTTGCTTTGCCATATATCTTCAAAACTAGCAATGATGGACTCCTGGTGAGCAATAATAACTCTAAAAGTACCTCCACTGGTGTCGTGGGATAAACGTTTGGAACTGGATTGAGGCAAAAGATGCTTGAGAGCACAACAGAAGTTTGTCCTTTTGACGGGCAGACAAAATCAGTATGATAATGCATGCATGGGTTAGATTATTGATATTCAATGATAGTATGTGACCGGCGAAGCTAAGGAGTCAACAAAAAAGTGGTAAAGTAAACGAATTCTGCTGGTAACAGCGGAAATAGGGATCAGAGGTCTCTTTTGCACGTTTAGGGACATATGAAGACATGTTGGTTGCTAATGATACGGATCTAAATGATCGTCCTACCACTTCTTTGGCAAGTACCTAAAACCTTTCATCAGAAGTTCCTTTTCCCAGCATTAGGGATTATCATGTTGATCTCGACTTGTCTGTCTTGTCTGTCTCGACTTGTTGTGCTTTCATGCACTTTTCGCTTAATCCAGTTTCTTCCATGACAGTAGTCAAGGTATATTTTTAGGATCATTATTGCTTACCAGGAATCCATCATAATTGCTAGTTTTGAAGATGTATGACAAAGCAAACTTTCTCAAACGACGTTGATCATGATAATTTACGAACAGTTCTCCTTCAAACGCCTAATACCTCCCATTCTTATCCATTTCAGAAATCCCGAATCCCTCTTTTCCACCGTTCCATGTAATCTTTGAAAATCCTTCAACTATGACATACTTACCGCTCCCTTCACATGCTTAGCAGTCCTCAAGTATTCTTACACCTCCGTAGACCTCCCTAGACCTCCTTAGCCCTCCTTAGACTTCCTTAGCTATACTTACCGCTCCCTTCACATGCTTAGCAGTCCTCAAGTATTCTTACACCTCCGTAGACCTCCCTAGACCTCCTTAGCCCTCCTTAGACTTCCTTAGCTATACTTACCGCTCCCTTCACATGCTTAGCAGTCCTCAAGTATTCTTACACCTCCCTAGACCTCCTTAGCCCTGCTTAGACTTCCTTGGCTATACTTACCGCTCCCTTCACATGCTTAGCAGTCTTCAAGTATTCTTACACCTGTCTAGACCTTCTTAGGCCTCCTTAGACTTCCTTAGTTGTACTTGGCTATGCTTGGCACTGCCTTGACATGCTTAGTACTGCTCAAATATTCTTACAACTCCTTGGACCTTCTTAGTTTTCCTTAGACTTCCTTTGATATACTTGTCATTCTCTTCAGATGGTTAGCACTGCTCAAATATTCTTACACCTTTTTAGACTTCCTTAGGCCTCCTTAGCTATACTTACTACTCCCTAGACAAGCTTAGCACTGCTCAAATATTCGTAGACCTCTTCAGGCCTACTTGGGGCTACTTAGCCCTCCTTAGGTCTACTTATACCTCCTGAGGTATACTTTGCACTGTGTGGATATGCTTAGCACTGCTCAGATAGCACTGATATTCTTAGACCACCTTAGACATCGTTAGGCCTAGTTGGACCACCTTGTCATGTCAGTGTTCTTTGGCCTGAGTACATACATGAACGTATTTTGTCAAAAGGTAGTAACACATCCTTCAGCATTTTTAAAACTTCTAGCGGTATCTTATTGCTTTGCTTTGACTTAATATGAAATAAAAGGTATGTATGTCATTGTATATTGTGATATTTTATGATGTAAAGTATCATATTGTTTTTATAGGAATTGCAGTTTAAAACGGAAGATCTCGCCGTTAAATTATTGTGATATTGCCGTTTCTAAGAGATATCATGTAACAAGTTTTCTTCTTTCCAGCATTTCAAAAACCTTTGACGATTTTGTTTGTAATAAAAGATCTTTAAGGTACCCTGTGAGGAGAGCCTTGTTTTCCTCCAGTGCTGGGATAGAAAGGAAAATAAGACTCTATATCAATATCGTTCAGGGTACCCTGTGAGTGTGAGCAAAGTGTAGTAGGATGATGAACGATATTATGATGTACTGGAATTTTGGGCATTGTAACACTGGCAAATTCACATGTCACTCATCACAATAATGTCACGATGAGATTAATTTATCACATCTATTTGACAATTTCTATAAAAAATTATACTTTATATCATAAAATAACACATAAACGCATACCTACCTTTATTTCACACTAATACGCAACGTTTGCCGTCATTGTTACTGTTTACAGGGGCGTAAATCCCATGAAGGCATGGGGGGGGGTAGGCTAAACCCCCCCCCCAAAGATTAAAATGAACAGTTTTGTCGGGCAAAACTAAGTGTTTAGTCGGGCAAAAAGCAACCAAGTGTTTTAAAGAAAATTTAATCTGTTTAAGTTAAAAGGTAAAAAAATACTAAATTACGAAGTTGGTGCAATATAATGCGTAATAAAATGATTTTTTTTTACTTTTATTTATTTGACAATAACTTTTATTTGTGAGTAATATCTAATTAGTGTGGGCATAGCATTTCCAACCACGCCCTTTTGTCGGGCAAAATTAGTCCCCCCCCCCAATCTTGAGACCAAAGTTACGCCCCTGACTGTTTAAAATGATCAAAACTGAGTCCGTTTCACGTGTAAGAAACGATTATTTGTATCATTAATTTGAAACCCTGAACAAACTTCTACGCCACGAAATTGGTATGTTTTATAAAAAAATGATAAAACGTGCATCAAAACATGATATTTGCTGTCGGTCCGGTTTTGCATCTAAATGGCTTCCGCTTCAAACGGTCAAACGTCACGCTACAAACATAAAAAACTCGCGAAAATGTTTGCGCTTGGTGCTTCGACGGAAATTGCTGTACCGTTAGAAGATTTAACATGATGAAGCATCGCGCACGTGCTACTTCCTCTTGATAATATACGTTCCATCCCAAGGAGGTGTAAGAACATCTGAGTGTGATAGGCATGTCTAGGGAGTGCTAAGTATAGCTCAGGAGGGCGAAGTAAGTTTAATGAAAAACTGTATTCAGATTAATCTGACACAGAGAACAACGAAAAATCCGTTGTCTCGAGCGGAATTCGAAAATATTTCGTGCATTTAAATTCGATAAAACTCGCTACCAATCACAGTTGGCTCGATAGCCCAATTGGTAGAGCGGCGGTTTAATATCCCGACGATGTGAGTTCGAATACCATTCGAAACAACGAATTTTTCGTTGTTCTCTGCAGTGTAAGATTAATATGAATCTAGTTTTTCATGTCTCTGATGATGGTTCTGAAATAGGTTTAAGGAGGTGTAAGAATGTTTGAACAGTGCTAAGTATAGCTAAGAAAGTCTAAGGAGGGCTAAGCAGGTCTAAGGAGGTCTAGGGAGGTGTAAGAATACTTGAGGACTGCTAAGCACGTGAAGGGATGCTAAGTAAAGCTAACGGAGTGCAAGGATGCCTAAGCAGGTCTAGGAAGGTGTAAGAATATTTGAAAACTGCTAAGCATGTGAAGGGAGCGGTAAGTGTAGCTAAGGATGTCTAAGGAGAGCTAAAAAGGTCTAGGGAGGTGTAAGAATACTTGAGTACTGCTAAGCATGTGAAAGGAGCGGTAAATATAGCTAAGGAAGTCTAAAGAGGGCTAAGGAGGTCTAGGGAGGTCTAGGGAGGTCTAGGGAGGTGTAAGAATAGTTGAGGACTGCTAAGCATGTGAAGGGGGCGGTAAGTATAGCTAAGGAAGTCTAAAGAGGGCTAAGGAGGTCTAGAAAGGTATAAGAATACTTGAGGACTGCTAAGCATATGAAGGGAGCGGTAATTATAGCTAAGGAAGTCTAAGAAGGGCTAAGGAGATCTAGGGAGGTTTAGGAAGGTGTAAGAATACTTGAGGACTGCTAAGCATGTGAAGGAAGCGGTAAGTATAGCTAAGGAAGTCTAAGGAGGGCTAAGGAGGTCTAGGGAGGTGTAAGAATACTTGAGGACTGCTAAGCATATGAAGGGAGCGGTAAGTATAGCTAAGGAAGTCTAAGGAGTGCTAAGGAGGTCTAAGGAGGTCTAGGGAGGTGTAAGAATACTTGAGGACTACTAAGCAAGTGAAGGGAGCGGTAAGTATAGCTAAGGAAGTCTAAGGAGAGCTAAGGAGGTCTAGGGAGGTGAAGAATACTCGCGGATTGCAAAGCATGTGAAGGGAGCGGTAAGTATAGCTAAGGAAGTCTAAGGAGGTCTAGGGAGGTGTAAGAATACTTGAGGACTGCTAAGCATGTGAAGGGAGCGGTAAGTATAGCTAAGGAAGTCTAAGGAGGGCTAAGGAGGTCTAGGGACGTGTAAGAATACTTGAGGACTGCTAAGCATGTGAAGAGAGCGGTAAGTATAGCTAAGGAAGTCGAAGAAGGGCTAAGGAGGTCTAGGGAGGTCTAGGGAGGTGTAAAAATACTTGAGGACTGCTAAGCATGTGAAGGGAGCGGTAAGCATAAGTATAGCTAAGGAAGTCTAAGGAGTTCTAAGGAGTACTAAGGATATCTATGTATGTGTAAGTATATGTTAGTATATAAACTATGATGATACATTATAATGGGGGGTCACTTAAAGTATCTGCCGAAAGGGGGCTAATTTTACATCTGTATACGGGGGGGGGCGTAAACATGCAGCATTCAGTACAGTGTTGCCAGATCGTGAACAAAGTTCACAGATTTGTGAACTTTTTACCCTCTGCATGAACTTTTTTTGAACATTGAAAATTTTTTGAACTTTTTGTAAACTTTTTAAAATATCATGAACAATTCCATGAACTTTGATATTTTCATTTTTCAAGATGAAAATGTTCAATGATTCAACTAAATATGTCTATTTAGAAATATGTTTTGCAGACTTGCAGTGGCTGTAAGAAACAATAGGTGCCATAATTACGGAGCCCCTGAAGTGCCACAATATACACAAGTAAACGTTTCCCAGGAAAAAAACATAAAGTTTTTTATGAAGAAAACCGTACATTTTTTTTCCAAAAAAACGCAAACTTTTTTTTGTAAAAAACACAAAGTTTTTTTAGAAAAAAAACACAAACTTTTTTTAGGAAAAAAAACACAAACTTTTTTCAGAAAAAAAAAACACAAACTTTTTTTCTGAAAAAAACACAAACTTTTTTTCTGAAAAAAACACAAACTTTTTTTAGAAAAAAAAACAAACTTTTTTCAGAAAAAAAGCACAAACTTTTTGAATCGTGGCTCAAGCCTTGGCTGCCATCAGTGCTTGCCGCTCATATCAACATGGCCGCGGAGACGACTAGCTCGAGCGAGACAGAAAAGGCAAAACATTGTTTTATAAAACGTCACATTCGAGACCTGACCTGAATAAATTATTCAATGTTAATCAGTGCTTTTCTTTCCTTCCTCACCTCAGGTTTGTAATTATTTAAATCAACGTTGGCCCACTTGGCCGGATTTAGAAGATGTGACAAATTGTATTCGTGAACAAAAGGTAAATAATATACAAGATAGCACATAAGTAACAGACATCAAATTCAAATAAAGCCGATTGCTATAGACATCACGAATATTGAGAACTATGGTTGATCGAGGAAGTTTGAGCGATTATTTACCCGTATATGATGAGAATGTTGAGCGAGATGAACTTATTGAAACATACTTTCATCTCGGATTAAAGTACAAAGAAATTCTTCTATTTCTACTCGATGTTCACGGCGTAGAAATTAGTATTCGGCAACTGAAGCGAATTTTAAAACAACGTGGACTTGGACGCAGACGAAATCCAAGTCCCGCAAATGATGTTTCGGAAGAAATGCGAAGTGAACTTAATGGAAGTGGAAGTATTATTGGCTACAGAGCGATGCATCAACGACTTCGTGATTGGCACAGGTTGATCATTTCACGAGAAACAGTGAGGCAAGCCTTAAAAATTCTAGATCCGGCTGGTGTTGAAGCACGTTCTAGGCATTGTTTAAGGAGGCGGATATACACATGCAAAGGGCCCAACTACATCTGGCATATTGATGAATATGACAAACTTAAACCGTATGGTTTTTGTATACATGGAGCCATAGATGGCTACACGCGTCGAATTTTGTGGTTAGAAGTTGGTCCATCAAATAACGACCCTGCTATTATTGCGTCATACTTCCTCAAATATGTTATCACACATGGACTTACGGCTCGTGTAATAAGAGCTGACTTGGGAACTGAGAATGTTTTAGTTGCTGCTATACAAAGATTCTTTCGTAGAGCAGACGAAGACGCGTTTGCAGCTGGGAAAAGTTTTATGTACGGAAAAAGTGTGTCGAATCAGAGAATCGAGGCCTGGTGGAGCATACTACGCAGAGGCTGCACTGACTGGTGGATAAACCATATGAAAGATTTACGTGATCGAGGAATTTACGACGATAGCGACAACATCCAAGTAGAGTGCCTGAAATTTTGCTACTGCGACCTGATCCAAAAAGAGCTCCATAAGGTGGCCCAGCTATGGAACCTTCACAATATCCGACCTTGCCGTAATGCTGAATCGCCATCTGGAAGGCCAGATACAATGTACTTTGTTCCAGAGATCACAGGAACACGGGACTATAAAGCGAGTGTTGATTTTGATGATGTTGACGTGGCAGTAGAAATGTTTCCAGTGGAAAGACCTAGGCATGGATGCTCTCCATTATTTAGTGAACTGGCGTTAATGCTGATGGAAGAGAATGAACTATCGTTTCCTAGTGATGCGGAAGAAGCAACGGCACTTTACTTAGCATTACTAATGCTGATAAATCCACTGTTAAATATGTAATTGTAATCGAAATTGACAGAGCGAAATGTAGGTATAATCACAAAATACAACCACTGTCTGTTCAGTAAGCCAAAGGGAATTTTCAGATGGTAGAAAACACGTTTTCAAAATTTGTCTACCACCTGAAGATTCCTCTTCGAAAAAAATAGGCTAAAGTGGTAAGTATTTGAGATCCATTGAACTATAATAAAACTGCAACACCAACTCAATACAACAGTCCTTTACTAAGATAAAGCCAAAGTAGTTTTTCTGAGTTTTGAGTTGAAATACTTATGCCAAAAATTGCATGAGCCGTATATTAAATTTAAGGTATTAAAAAGTTGTATTTAGTATAAATACTAAAGAAATAGTTACATAAAAAATACGAAACTGACAACCGCAATTTTATAAAATACACCAAATTTTCCATACACCAAGTATTTTCTTTTCCCTAAATTCATGAAAATTGTAAATTAAATTCAAGTTTTTAATAGCTTCAATTTGACGGCTTACTTATAGTTCAATGTACTAAACCTAAGAAAACCTTCATAAACTCAATATCAGTTATTTCATAATAGCTAGCTAAAATTTTCGAGAAGCTTACACTTACGTTGCAGAAATATTGTTTCTCGCACTACTATATGCTTCAAATGACATATTTATGAACTTTGATCGTACAATTAGATGTTTGTTTGAAAATTATTACACCACCACTACATACATTTTATATTCTCATTGACGTTGTACATTTATGTCTCCAATTTTCAAATAATACTGTTGCCTTATTGAGTAAGTTGGGTGTCAACTATTTTGCTTGCAAGTTTGTCAAAACAATGAATTTTTATGTAAACATCAATGTCACAATGTGCATGCACTTCTGCACCTTCACGTATATAAAGAAATCCATAAAATATTAACACAACAAAATAAACAGAAAGTTGATCATGCAGCTTCCAATCAATTAGTTTGCGCTACGTCGTCATCTTCACCGCACAGCACTGTCATGCATGACATATTACTGCATGGAAAATAGCTACACTAAAATTAGACTGCATACATTTTTTATGTAAACATCAGTGTCAATTTGCATGCACTTCTGTACCTTCACGTATATAAAAAACCCATAAAATATTAACACAACAAAATAAACAGAAAACTGATCATGCAGCTGGCTTACAATCAATTAGTTTGCGTTACATGGTCACCTTCACCACAGCACTGTTAATGCATGACATATTACTGCATGGAAAATAGCTACACTAAAATTAGACTGCATACATGAATCAACAATTAAAAATATTACTTCTTATCAAGTTAATATTAGTTCTTCTCAAGTCTTTCCCTTTAACAGTACTTGTGAAAAATTTCAAACGTACACATGACAAATTATCTTCCTTGACGCGACCGCGTGACGTATTCCAAACCAACACATTAGTCTATATGGAATAAAAGCGCCACGACTCTGGATTGTTTATGACTTCATCAAACTGCTTTCTAAAGTCACTGAGATTGTCGTACCCAGACGTTGGGAGATCTACAACCGAGGAACAGGTGTGCAACAAAACGTGAGGCAAGTTGCCCGTGTGTAAATGAAATATGACCATGATATGCTCGCCCGAGTACGTTGCACTTCCGATGACGAACCGTAAGAAAGACGGAAGTTCTTTCTCGGTAAGATTCCGAAGGTACCTTTTGAAGTAAGTAAAGACAGTCTCCTTCGCTTTGGTCATGGTCAATGGGTCATCGATTGTGAGAAGGGAGAGGACTTTGTCCGTAGTTACCGATAGGTCGTTGTAAAGGTTGTACACAGATTTTTTTGTGAAAAAGGTACCATCGCTGATGCCACAGAGAAATCCTTCCTTTAAAGCATCCACTGCCATACGTGGTTTACTCGACAGTTCAGTTTTTCCTACACTAATAAGGACACTCTTTTTATTCCCCGTTGTTGGCATTTTAGAGACTGCGTACTCTGACATGAAGTCAAGCAAGAAATTCTTGCTTTCCTGGGAAAGTTTCTCCTCCATCAGTATATGGGATAATTTGACCCTTTCGTACGAGCTGACATATTCCAAAAAACCATCGAGAAAATCTTCGTCGTTTATACTTTCCTTTCCAGCAAGCATTAAAGTAAGGAATACTTTGTTGATTGAAATTGGGAAAACGCCAGATAAGATGTAACCATGCCATAATATTCTTCCAAGTATGGTATACACATTCTCTTCGATACCCGGGCAAATTCGTGGAACAAAAGTGCACGTACCTTCAAAATAACGCGGGATGGCATTTTCCCAAAACAGAGAATATGCTTCTCGTTTTATTCCATCAAAATCAAGGCCACACTCGTCTTTAAACTGTATTGTTATAAAACTTTTTACGATGTCCTGATCTACGTATGCCGACATCATATCTTCTACAATGTTTGAGCGATGAACTGTAACCATTTGTGATCTCCCGTCTCTACGTAGCTTCTCAAGTTCTTGGTGACGGATATCAAGAAACTCCTGTAATGGAAAATTTTAGGTCGTGTTAAATGTACCTTAACATTAGTTTAATAGGGTACGCCCTGTTGCATTTCTCCTCATTGCTTGTTTGCTAGACTGTCTCTGGCTGTCGTATTTAGCCAGAGACTGTAATCTATCTATAGTACAATAAGACGTTTTCAAACAAAATAAAAAATACCGAATTACGCAAATATTTCACTGTAAACGGCTGGGCAAAACTTTATTACACATGACACATTTTACTGGACCTATTTCGCTAACGAAACCTGCACGGTACTATAGGGAAGCTATACATTTTAATCAAGGAATCATGAAAGTCTGGATGTTGAAGCTTGGTTTTTTCTTAAAGAGTCAAATATGCAGTTCGTGCCAGATTATTTTTATAAGAAAGTTCTAAAGGTTTATACGTTGCGATTTGCTAAGTTCTGGTTATTGCCAATATATATGGGTTAAGCGAACATTTGGCCGCTTAGTGCAGATCTCTATTACCATTAGCTGGTAATACAGCTACAATAGCGTATAGATCCGCCATAATTAATTATTTCAGTATATTTCATAATTATCCTGGCATACTGTATGAGAAAAGCATAATTATTAGCAATACTTAATGTGCATGGCAATAAGAAATTTGTACTTACTGCACCAGTTTCACTTTCATCCTCTTCCATAAACTGGTCTGGAAGAAATTCTGACATATTTTCTACAGATAGATCCGCATCTCGAGCTTCGACGACGGGCTTTTCTGGTAACACAATCTCGCCTGACACAGGATAAACGAGTCTAAAATATTCGGGAAGTAGACTCAAAGACCCAACCCAATCATACACTTAGTTCATTGTTGAATTCTTCAGAAACATCCGGCTTATAGTTCCAAGAGTAAGATGGCGAACTAAAACAATCACGTGTTC
Organism: Muricea muricata; assembly: GCA_963855995.1. Taxonomy (NCBI): domain Eukaryota; kingdom Metazoa; phylum Cnidaria; class Anthozoa; order Malacalcyonacea; family Plexauridae; genus Muricea; species Muricea muricata. Next base: position 6,674,519 of record OY979724.1, on the reverse strand, counting down.
TTCTTCAATGTTTGGTTCTGCCTGAACACGCTTAGCCCTCTCATATCTCAAGCATTCTTGTCTTGTGACATCCAGCACTTCTTTCTCCAGCGCTTCTCTCCTTTCTTCAACTTTTCTTGAATCCGTAGCTAGGCTATCAAAGTAAACTTTATCCTGTTCTTCTTGAACTTTCGATCTTTCCTGGGTGGTACCCATAAGACTTGAAGTGGTAGATGTTTCACCAGCCAGTGTTTCTGACCAAGGAGCTATTAGGTCATCCTCATCACTGCTAATGATTCATAAATACTAGCAACCGCGTGCAACCAACTATAATTATGATTTGAACATGGCGACAAGATCTGGGCACCGTGTACGATGAATTTTGAGAGGCTTTTGGGACCGGTTTCCTCAGAACATATGTAAGTTTCTACCATTCTTATGAAAAGCCTAAACATTACAGAAAGCAGCGAAGGCTACGAACCGCGCATCGTGCAAAGGGACTGGTCATCAATTACAGGAGAGGGGGTGGTTGTTTGAAAGAGGGGGTCATGTCTTTTTGTGCATTGAAAGGGAGGACGGTAAAATGTTTTTATGCTCAAATCAAGGCTACTTTTAGCCAAGGATACCAATAAAAGAGGATAAAAAATTGTACCCTGCTCCCTTTTAATGTACGAATTTAAAAAAGACATGACCCACCCCCTCTTTCAACCAGCCCTCTCTCCCCTATAATTATGGACCAGTCCCAAAAAGTTGTCAGCCAAATCGAACTATTTAGCTAGGCTGCTATAAATGATATGGAGACCATCTAGATCTAGCGGTAAGGCGTAAATTTTTTGGTTTAAAAAGTACCTTTACTTATGCGATGCACAAATCGAGCTGTGATCGGGATAAAAATTTGCAATTACACAAAAAAATTTTGGTTTTTTTTACTCTTAAATAATAATAATTAATAATTACTGATATTTATACAGGTTAGTTCGTTCAGAATTGGAATATTCTGGTATCAATCGAAGACCTGTACTTAAGATAATATTATAAAATCCCTATGTTATTACTAATTTTTATATAAATATTAAAAATGTAAATATTAAGAAGTTAAAAGGTTCGTTCAATATCCACAGTCCATAAGAGTTTACTGTATATTAACAGCCCTCAATTTAGTTTTGAGCCTTAGCAAAACTTTTCTCGTCCCTTGTATCTTTGGCTAAGCTATTAAAAATTAAGGCCCCTTGTGTAGCAAAGCGTTTTCTGCCAGTCTCTGTCCTAGACTTAGGTAATTTCAATAGAGATTGATTTCCTCTAGTGTTCTTTTCGTGGTCCATTACTTGAAATTGATTTTCAAATATTTTTGGTGCAAGATCATTAAGAATTTTAAAAACATCAATGTAATTCTTTGTTTACAGGTCATCTCAACACTGTCCCAGTTTACTATTATCCCCGAGTCCATTGCTATTACTCGACTTGCTTTGTCCTGAACGGATTGAAGTTTATCCCTCGCTGCTTTAGGCAAACTGGGTTGCAGAGCAATAAAGCAAGATCGGTCGTATCATTGTCGAATAAATTGTTTAAGCAACATATGGACCAGTGCTTTTGCGTATGCGGGACAACATTTTAACACGTGCTGCTGCCTTTTTGTATAAATCACGAGCATACTTTTGAAGAGTTAAGTGATTGTCAAGGGAAACTCCAAGATACCGACACGTAGTTACTTCGTTAATAAGGGTGATGACTACGGGGGAGGGAAAATTAAAGAAAGTGTTTCACTTTCCTTGATTTTTCATCTCCGGTAGAGACTGGCTAGTTGGGGACAAGTATACTCAGAAACCCAAAATTTCGAGCGTCAATATATCCTGTTTGCAGGTTCGCTGTGATTATAGTAAAGCAACAAAAATTACGAAAAACCATCAACATTGCATTTCAAAAGATGGAAGAAATTAGAAATCAACTCGCATGACCTGAATCCAATTCCCATTTTTGAGGACTTCATTTCCCATTCCCAGCGGCCAAATTCTGGTGCCAGCAACCCCAATCCCATTTTCGGTTATCAATTTATGTTTCGCGCACGAATGTGCCTTCCTTTGATCTTTGACCGAGTCGAAGACTGGGATCAAAGAACGGTACATTCGGGCGCGAAACATAAATTGATAACCCCATTTTCCCAGCCAAAAAATAGGTCAATCCCAGTTGCCATTTTACCCCTTCAGGACCCTCAATTAAATATGCAGCAGCGCGCCGCCATCTTAACCTAAATTTCCAGTGATGTAATAGTTATAAAAAGTAAAGGTAAATAAATGACTTATTTCATGTACTAAACACCAATTTGAATCAGCAGAATGTAAAAATAAACAACTTACATATATATTAATACAATAAAGTAACATTTGTTGCTCTTCGGAGCTGTCGGAAACTTGCAAATAACGTTGCTGCCTCAGTTGCCATAAATGGACTATGGGCTTATATACAGATCGGATGCTTATAATTATACGTGGAAACATATTCGGAATGGCTTAAGCGTTAGTGAATATAGTGGGCTTACACGTTGGGTAGTGACATAGCAAGTTCAATAACTGGGGAGGTACATATATTCGGGTTCAGCACAATTAATGTCTTTTCAAATCAGTTGTTTTGATGGTCTGTGAACCCGTTATAACCTTTGTGCAAGGACTTGAATTCCGCATTAATTAAAAACGGTGTTGAATGTATCCAAAAGACGCATATATTAACTTATATTACCAATATATGATGTCAAAAAATTCTAAAATATAGCATTCAATTTCCTTGGTTATGTGACACAATATTTTTGTATGAGTTCAATTATGTTAAACCAATTTATAAAACTATTGCACCAGCAACATCCTTAAATATGAAGGCAATATTAGCACTGTAAACAATAGGCATTTGCAAGTAACAGATGGGATAAGCACAATAAAAATTATGTATATTTGGTTTGTGGAAAGGCATATGTTTTGAATGCTATATTCCCATATCTTGTATGTGTTGAATGTGTGTTTTTCAAGAAACAAAAACATATTATCACCATGTATGCCTTTTTATGCTATATTTTATACTTTTTATGCTTATTTACTGTATTATTAATGGAAATAATGTTTGTAACTTGGTCTTTGTTTGCCATCGTTTGTAAACTTTGTGATACTTTCCCCCTGTGTATGCTCTTTTATGTTCTTCTTAGCGGTTTAACTTGGTGTGCACGTTACGTCAGCCGCGTATGGAGGGGGATAAGGGACAAAATTGCCGTATAGCAAGGTCGTAAGTCGTACTGGGAAGATATTGGTCGTATCTGGCAGCAGTCGTACTGAAGAAGCAATAGTCGTATTGAAGGGCAATAGTCGTATTGAAGGGGGAAAGTCGTACTGAAGGGGCAATAGTCGTATTGAAGGGGCAATAGTCGTACTGAAGGGGCAGCAGTCGTATTGAAGGGGCTTTGGTCGGACCTGAACGTACTGAAGAGGCATTGGTCGGACCTAAACGTACCGAAAAGGCATTGGTCAGACTGAATAGACAGGTCAGTGGGTTGCCTATTGAAATATTGATCGCGGGCTCACGGTAATCAAATAAAGAACTTAGTTTTGCACGCCATATTGTAGATTCATAAAAATTAAGAGGAGATTTTTTAGAAAGTCGCGTATTTTTTGCGAAAACTGCTCAAAACTTAGCGACCAAGCCTTCGCGAAAAAATGTTCTGCCGCCATTTTCTGTTTTGAAAGTTTTCCAAAAATATTTGCCAAGAAAAACAGAATTTTACTGGATTTTTGGTTATGTCATTAGGCAAAACATTGCTAAATATAAAGAAGGATAACGTGGTAAGTGTAATATCGTATTTAATGGACGTTATTTGAATTATTATTATGTTAATATGCACACGTATCTGACTCAGGAGTGAGCATATTTTAGCTGCAAAATTATCTGTTATTTTAAATTATTAATAAAACTGATTGAAAGCGACTGCTTTCGTCCTCTGGATGATGATCAGCTTGTTCACAACTCGTTAATAACATAAGTACATGGAAAACGTTAAAGGATTTAGCATTTTTAAGGAAAATTTGAGCATTTGTAATTTTAAATCCCTTCACTTCAATTTACTAATTTTACAGGCATTCAGTTTTTTACTCATTTACAGGCATTCAGTATACAACTTCATGCCATAGGCTATATAATCTGAAACGCCCTTTTTAGGAATGAAAATAAAATTTTCAGTCATATGTTTACTGTAAAGTTTTGAATTACACCAGTATCCTGGATGCATGCAACAATCTGGTAGGAAGGTTGCTGAACCAAAACTGGTCATAAAGCAGGGCCTGACAGTCAACTGAGGCAGCATGCGTTATTAGTAAAGACACCACAAAGCTCAAGGAGCCAAGCATGTTGACATCAAAACAAAATTGCCTATATGGTCATAAGGGCCGAATATTTTTTTTTGATAATTGCCTGGGGATTAACTCAGACCCCCCCCCCCCCAGTAACCTGAAGTAAATCAATATTCCTCTACTAGTTAACCACAAAAGTATTTTTTTATAGATCTCTGTGATATTACTATAACAATCTTGAAGATATGATTACAGTATCTGAAAACATCAACCTCATCTGTCAGTGCTGGGTGACAAAAACCTGCACATTGTGGAATATTCTGTCTACTGTATAAAGTTATAAACATTTTCATTATATTCACACAAGAATAGATTGTAGCTTAAATAATAATCTGTGACTTAATAAATATTCATTTTCATCTTTCATTTTTTGTTTTCTTTAATAGCCTGCAAGAAAAGATCTTCTTAGAAATTCTGATATTTTTGCACATTTATTATGATACACTGTATATGCATGATTTAAATTATGCATGGCCAGGCAGAATCCCAATAATTAGGTCCCACCCACCCATGTGTTTATTTTCATGTGTTTTTATCATTTAAAATACAATGACCAAATTAATTTGAAAGGAACATGAGTCATGATTGTTGGTGTGGAGAGTACCTGTTAATGGTAGCACTCAGACATAATTTGGTTGGTTTTAAAAATCATAAAAAATGGCCTAATCAATGAATAATGGTTTAAATTGAAAATACCTTTTCTAGTTCATGCTTAGTTCCAATTCTCTTCCAAGACTGCTGGACTTTATGGCACTTGTAAAATGTCACTGTGAAAGTAATAATACAAATTGAATACAATGTAACACAAATGGTAAATATTACATCATAACAGTATCATGGCTTGCATTTAATGTCAATTTTCTTTTCGGCGTCCACTTCCGAATGACTTCAAATTTGAACTGGATGTGGTTTGTAAAGTCGTTTTGATTTTAAAATGCATTTTAGCATTGAGAAAGACATCCAGGCACAAAAAATAGATAATTTATAAAGGAGGGTTATTTGCAAATATTACATCATAGCAGTAACATGGCTTGCATTCAATGTCAATTTTCTTTTCGGCGTCCACTTCCAAATGACCTCAAATTTGAACTGGATGTGGTTTTTAAAGTCATTTTGATTTTGAAATGCATTTTAGGATTGAGAAAGACATCCAGGCACAAAAAATTGAAATAATGGAAGGTTATTTGCAAATATTGCATCATAACAGTAACATGGCTTGCATTCAATGTCAATTTTCTTTTCGGCGTCCACTTCCAAATGACTTCAAATTTGAACTGGATGTAGTTTGCAAAGTCATTTTGATTTTGAAATGCATTTTAGGACTGAGAAAAACATTCAGGCACACAAAAATTGAAATGATGGAAGGTTATTTGCAAATATTGCATTATATTATGAGTTGAACAATGCTTGGATTCAAAGTAAATTTTCTTTTCGGTGTCCACTTCCGAATGACTTTAGATTTAAGCTGGATGTAGTTTGTGAAGTCATTTTAATTTTTAAAGACATTTTAAGATTGAGAAATAAGAGCAAACACATAAAAAAGGGAATAATGAGGATTGAGGGCATATACCTCAATCTCAATTAACAAGTGTCAAGTAGACCAACTGCCAAGTGTGCAGGACAATAGATATTTATTTCCAATACACATTTGCATAATAGGACTTTTTCCTCATAATATTACAAATATAAGCTTAGATGATTGTTGAAAAAACTAGTGTAGTAGGGCAATAAGATAAAACAAAAGCTTGCCTCTGGCTCTCAATGTATAGATTGTCAGTAGTTGACACAGCGGTAGAAATAAAGTTTTAAATTAAAGAACAACATACAAGTAAAAATTAACTGTATATCTTACCTCGATCATCTCCAAAGCCCCGAGGTAAGTCCATTGTAGGTATTAAAATCTTCGCGCGTGTTGTGAACTGAATGACAGAACTTAAATCGCGTCGTCGAATATCGAGTCAATTTCACGCAATTTTTTATTTCCCTTTCTCTGTCGATAATAAATCAGTATCCTAATATAACACATTTATCAATGAATTCAATTTTTTTCCATATAAATTATTATATACGTCTTTATTTTTAAACATTCATAGTAGAGCAAAACGAACACCGCTCTTTGACAGCCGCCATGTTGGAAAAATTCATTGATAACGACGTCATGGGTTTTGAGCGCGTATTACGCGACATGGAAAAAAATACTATTGTGAAACTGTCCCCCACATTGGTCCCCACATTCGTCATCACATTCCTCCCCACATTCTCCGCACATTCGCCCCTCATTCATTATGAGATTATATAAACAGATTAAGACCACCTGTGGTATGCTTACTATTTCCAATCATTTGAACAGCCGTTACCTGTACATCAAGCTTTAAGCATTCCAAATACTTTCAATTTTCCTCTCTGAAGCAATAATAATTACAGCTCTTGCGACTTATACTATAAAGGTTAAAATGACAAAATTACCATTTCTGGGGAAAAAATTTTCTCCATGTTTCTCTGCAACTTAAATGTCAGTCATTGTAATATGATATTTACTGTACAATCAATGAGCCATCTGCCTACGAGTGCTACCAACTTAATTTTCTAGTTACTTTTACCATAGAATTTTTTTATTTTCACATAAATGATACAGATTTTTATGCTCATTCCAGCAATATATCACAAGTTCTGGGGAATAACTTTTGTCTATGTGTTTTTGCTTCTTAAATATCAGTAAATTTGAAACAATATCAGCATTAAATGTGCAAGACGAGTTCAGCATGAGTAACATCAACTTTATTTTCTAATTACCTATTCTATAGGTCTTTTTTATTTTCACATACTTGGTAAAAATTTTCATGGTCTTTCTAATCATATATCACAATTTCTGTGGAATAACTTTTCTGTATCTGTTTATCCCTCCTAAATATAAGTCTTTCTAATATGATATTTAGTGTAAAATCAATGAGCCAACTGCGTATCAGTGATACCAATCTAATTTTCTAGTTACCTATTCTATAAATTTTCTTTATTTTTGAATATATGATATAGATTTTATGCTTTTTCTAACAATATATCCCAAGTTCTGGGGAATAACTTTTCTGTATGTGTTTATGCATCGTAAATATCAGTCATTGTAATATGATGTTTAGTGTACAATCAATGAGCCAACTGCGTATCATTGCTACCAATCTAATTTTCTACTCACCTATTCTATGCATTTTTTTAATTTTCACATATATGATATAGATTTTCATGCTCTTTCTAACGATGTATCACAAATTCTGGGGAATAACTTTTCTGTATGCGTTTTCGCAACTTAAATGTCAGTCATCGTAATATGATATTTACAATCATTGAGCCAAATACCAACTTAATTTTCTAGTTACCTACTCTATAATTTTTTATTTTCACGTATATTATATAGAACATTGATTCCACAGAACTTGTGGTACATCGTTAGAAAGAGCATGAAATCTATATAATATATGTGAAAACAAAAAATAATTATAGAATAGGTAACTAGAAAATTAAGTAGGTAACGCTGGTACGCATTTGGCTCAATGATTCTAAATATCATATTACTATGACTGACATTTAAGTTGCAAAAACGCATACAGAAAAGTTATTCCTTAGAATTTGTGACATATCGTTAGAAAGAGCATGAAAATCTATACCATATATGTGAAAACAAAAAAAATTTATAGAATAGGTAACTAGAAAATTAAGTTGGTATTTGGCTCAATGATTGTAAATATCAAATTACGATGGCTGATATTTAAGTTGCAAAAACGTATACAGAAAAGTTATTCCCCAGAACTTGTGATATATCGTTAGAAAGAGCATGAAAATCTATATCATATATGTGAAAACAAAAAAAATTTATGGAATAGGTAACTAGAAAATTAAGTTGGTATTTGGCTCAATGATTGTAAATATCATATTACGATTGCTGATATTTAAGTTGAAAAAACGCATACAGAAAAGTTATTTTCCAGAACATGTGATATATCGTTAGAAAGAGCATGAAAATCTATACCATATATGTGAAAACAAAAAAACTTTATAGAATAGGTAACTAAAAAATTAAGTTGGTATTTGGCTCAATCATTGTAAATATCATATTACGATTGCTGATATTTATGTTGCAAAAACGTATACAGAAAAGTTATTCCCCAGAACTTGGGATATATTGTTGGAAAAAGCATAAAATCTATATCATATATGCAAAAATAAAGAAAATTTATAGAATAGGTAACTAGAAAATTAGATTGGTATCACTGATACGCAGTTGGCTCATTGATTTTACACTAAATATCATATTAGAAAGACTGATATTTAGGATGCATAAACAGATACAGAGAAGTTATTCCGCAGAAATAGTGATATGTTATTAGAAACACCATGAAAATTTTTACCATGTATGTGAAAATAAAAAAAATCTATAGAATAGGTAATTAGAAAATAAAGTTGATGTTACTCATGCCCAACTCGTCTGGCACATTTAATGCTGATATTGTTTCAAATTTACTGATATTTAAGATGCAAAAACACATAGACAAAAGTTATTCCTCAGAACTTGTGATATATGGCTGGAATGAGCATAAAAATCTGTATCATTTATGTGAAAATAAAAAAATTCTGTAGAAGAAGTAACTACAAAATTAAGTTGGTAGCACTCGTAGGCAGATGGCTCATTGATTGTGCAGTTAATATCATATATATTACAATGACTGACATTTAAGTTGCAGAGAAACATGGAGAAAATTTGTTCCCCAGAAATGGTAATTTTTTTATTTTAACCTTTAAAGTATAAGTCGCAACAGCTGTAATTATTATTGCTTCAGAGACTAAAATTGAAAGTATTTTGAATGCTAAAAGCTTGATATATGTAAAGTTAAAGGCTTTTCGAATGATTGGAAATAGTAAGGGTATCGCAGGTGGTCTTAATCTGTTTATATAATCTCATAATGAATGTGGGGCAAATGTGGGGAGAATGTGGGGAGGAATGTGAGGACGAATGTGGGGACCAATGTGGGGACAGTTTCACAGTAGTAGCATATTATATGTATATCTGAATTGAACACTTCTGTGAAACTACCACAGGATTCACCACAGGATTCGTTCTTTCTAAAATTAACCAATGCGAAGTTACCACAGGACTCAGCGTCATTCGTTCATCCCCAAATTAGACGAACGCGAACTTAGCACAGGATTCAGATCCGGTCACAGCGTGATTAATTATGACGAACTGAACCATGAGTAAACCAGGCAATGTTTTTTGAAATTAAGGGGCGCGGGAACATCCTATTTACTCGAATAACATATCAAACGAAAGCCCATTCTTCGTACTTCACAAATATATCATTTTTAACATGGCACAAATTAGTGGCTTCACTATACGGGACGGCAAACGAGATGAACGCTCCCTGCACCAGAAACTGCATATTAATTTATATTGCAATATTATTTCACGCAATCGGAAAACGACTGATTTTTGTCGAGAGAAACGGTTCTCATTTGCTTGTTATGCATAGATTACAAAGATGTATTTTTTAGCCTGGCACAAATTCGTGTCTTCATTCTACGGGCCGAGAAACGAGAGGGAACGCACGCTTGATACTTGTAGCTGCATAATAATTATTTTTGCTCAATCGGAAATACAACTGACTTTTGTCAAGAGAAACGGTTCTTATTTGCTTGAATAACATATCTATCGAAAGCCCATATCGCATAGATTACAAGAATATATTTTTTAGCCTGGCACAAATTCGTGTCTTCATTCTACGGGCCGACAAACGAGAGGGAACGCACGCTTGAGACTTGTAGCTGCATAATAATTATTTTTGCTCAATCGGAAAATCAAGTGATTTTTGACAAGAGTAACGGTTCTTATTTGCTTGAATAATATATCTATCGAAAGCCCATAATGCATAGATTACAAATACGTAATTTCTAGCCTGGCACAAATTCGCCGTTTTAATCTACGGGCAGCCAAAGGAGACGGAAGGCATGTTTGACATGTTAATTATTTTCCAGCAATGCTAAATACACGCGATTTTTGCCAAGAGAAACGGTGCGTATCTCCTTGAGTAACATATCGATAGAAAGCCCATGGCCTGTATATTACAAAGATGTAATTTTTAGCCTGGCACAAATTCGTGCCTACATTCTACGAGACGCGAAACCACAAACAATACACGCGTAACAATGTTCGATACTATTGTACGCACTTCCAAAATCAGCAATTTTCGTCCTCAGAAACGGCTTCTTTCCGCTTGAATGAGCTATCAGCAGAAAGCTAATACATAGTAGATTACGATTATGCGACATTTAAACTGGCACAAATTCATCGATACATTTTACAGCACGGGGAACGCAATAAAACGCCCGCCGCCGATTCGGAATTCCATAACATGCCTTCCGTCCCTCGAAAACTGGCCCGGATTTTAGTCCGAAAAACGTCTCCAATCCACTTGAAAACATATCAGTAGACACCCCATGCTCCGTAGATTAGAAATATTTAAAATTCAAGCTGGCACAAATTCGTCGCTCCACTCTATAGACGAGAAAACGATTTTGTGAAGCTACCACAGGATTCGAACGCTCGAAGACGCATACTAATTAACTCTGACACTCTGACAACGTAAACAACAAACGATGATGTCATTGAGGAATACGACATGAAAATGTAGTATTCTATAATAATTGACGCGCACGCGAAAACGTGCGATTTTTGAAAGAGAATCATCCCGAATATAGTCGAATAGCATATCATTAAAAAGCCCACAGCCTATAGATTACAAATATGTAATTTCTAGCCTGGCACAAATTCGCTGTTTTAATCTACGGAAGGTGAAACAAGTAGAACGCTAGCTCGACACGTCAAACTGCATATTAATTGTTTTTGCGCAATCAAAAATATACGCGATTTTTGTCAAGACAAACGGCTTGTATCTGCTTGAATAACATATCGATCGAAAGCCCATATTGCATAGATTACAAGGATATATTTTTTAGCCTGGCACAAATTCGTGTCTTCATTCTACGGGCCGACAAACGAGAGGGAACGCACGCTTGAGACTTGTAGCTGCATAATAATTATTTTTGCTCAATCGGAAAATCAAGTGATTTTTGACAAGAGGAACGGTTCTTATTTGCTTGAATAATATATCTATCGAAAGCCCATAATGCATAGATTACAAATACGTAATTTCTAGCCTGGCACAAATTCGCCGTTTTAATCTACGGGCAGCCAAAGGAGACGGAAGGCATGTTTGACATGTTAATTATTTTCCAGCAATGCTAAATACACGCGATTTTTGCCAAGAGAAACGGTGCGTATCTCCTTGAGTAACATATCGATAGAAAGCCCATGGCCTGTATATTACAAAGATGTAATTTTTAGCCTGGCACAAATTCGTGCCTACATTCTACGAGGCGCGAAACTAGAGACATGTATTGGTTGACCGGATTTTGTCTCCTCGAAAACATACAGTATCAATCAAATGCTCATAGTCAATGTATTACAAATATAAAATAGTTATACCGGTACAAATTGGTGGTTTCGATCTACGGGATGTAAAATCAAAGTGCGATTTAATCTTACTTGGGCAGGCGTAAATGAAAGTAATAAATAGAAGGAATTTTTAAATTTCAGGTGGAAATATGGGTGACGTCATGTTGTAACTAAATTTGAACGCTGTTGTCTGATTGGCGTCTTTTGAGACTGACCGTTGACTTCAACGGTTTGAATTTTTCGTGAGCGAAAAATATCGTATATATCTTAAATATTTGTTGTTGTTTTTTTGTGGAAGATTCCTATTTTTCATAATGAAACGAACTGTTGGTAGACGTTTGAAATTGGCTTTCAACGTTGATGACATATTGGCTGCTATGACAAGAATATGTGGCGATCCAAAGGAGACGTGGAGAGCAGTAAATGGATTTTGGGGAAAACTTGCCACGGAACTTGGTTTAAAGAATAAGATTCTGGTGAGGAAAAATTTAAATACGCGATGGATTGAAGACAGGAGAGGCCTTAGAAGCGAGTATGCGAAAATGTTAAAGGGAGAAGACAGTAGTCTATCCCGTCCGTATGGGATGGGAAGTATTTAGTATGCAAGGCTGTATGTAGAGAAATGACGTCATTGCAAGGATGTGCGCACGCTAGGATGTGCGCACTATCCCGATACACGCGAGGGTGTGTGCACTATCCCGATGCACGCGAGGATGTGTGCACTATCCGATACACGCGAGAATGTTCGCACTATCCGGATGCACGCGAGGATGTGCGCATTATTCGATCCACACGAGGATGTGCGCACGGCGGTATTCGGAAAAAACACGTTTTTAGAAAGATGTATTGACAAAATGAAAATTTTACGTTACCTTAAGTATAAGTATACATATATAGGTTTAGATACTGTTTGTTTTAGATATTAGATACTGTTTGTCCTGCTGGTTTTATGATGTTCACACATCAGTCCCAAGACACCCACAGTATGTAACTTGTCCGCATTCCAGGACGACGTCAAAGCACTGATCGGACTAGCATTATACATTCTGCGTGCACTGTTGTGTGTCAACAATTAGTTATCATAAGCTGTTCGTTGTCGCTCTTTTTTCCAAACATAAAAAACATAGTTGATTGTCCGGGAATAATGTCCAGCAATAGCCACAACGTACTGTCCCGTCGACCACGGACGATGCTGCCCAATGTCTAAAACACTCACAGTGAGCACCTTGGTGACAACACGGTGTATTCATAGCGAGTACCTCTTCGGCCTAGACATAGCTTCAAAACAGAAATGGCATTGCTTTTCTTCTATACCGTTTTCCGATAGTATACCAAATAGATGGATTATGGCTGTTGGCAAAATAACGCCTGGTGAAGGTAAAGCTCCAACTGTTCCCATTTTCGGATGTTGATGTCTTCAAGCGTATTATAAGTAAAGACTGGACAGGTGGCTCATGTGTGCTGCGAAGTATGAAAAGGGAGATAAAGGGGGTATGACGAATACGAAATCGTACTGATTTTGGAGAAAAATATTAGAGCGTTTCTTGGTTTGCATAAATTAACACACGGATTAACGTTTGGAATAATTTAATTTTGTAAGTATTACAGACAGTAGAGCTATATTTTGTTAGTCTCGTACAAGTTTATGCGATGAGCAGATGAGCATCTGCTCATAACTGCTCATGAGCACATGCTCATACGCTCATAAGGCCCTATGTGGCCCGATGGCCGAGCACATATGAAACATACCATATTAAAATCTGATTGGTTTTTAGTTATCCTGCTAATATTATAAAATGATAATTTTGAGTCGGTAAGAGCATACCGCTTGCAACGTTCACAGAGATAAGACTTTTAGATTGCCAATTTAATGGAGGAGAACTTATCGCGGTTACATGACCTGAACTTATCGCGGTTACATGACCTGAACAAGCGTGTGGCAGAGGCAAGAAAAAGAGTTGAATATTGGAAGAAAAAGAGAAATGCTTTATACCTTCGCAAAAGGACGGTTGACGTACAAACCTGGATGTTAAACAATTTTGTAGACGATGCATGCCGTGGCCTCAAAGAAATAATTAAGACTTAGAAACAACCAGGGAACGCTGTGCTTATATTTGTTATGTAGGATAGATCAAATAGAAATTCATCATCTAATGAAAAGCTGTAGTACAGTTTCTAATGAAAAGCTGTAGTAAATAAAGGATACAAACCTGTTGAGTTTGTAGACGTTGTTTTATTTGCTTGTCCTTAATACATTCACCCCACACCGGTCTTACACTGACCCAACATAGACCTTTTGTCGGCCCCACACCACCCTCTAATCAACCTCGTATAAGCAGATGGTCATCTGCATATACCAATAGTTGGGATCTACACAATGGTTATAGCTGTCAATACCTAACAGTTAGGGCCTTATCAGCTTTTGAGCACCTGCTCATAACTGCTCATGAGCACATGCTCATACGCTCATAGGTCCCGATGTGGCTAGCCAAGTTAGTATAGCTATATTTTGTTAGTCTTGTACAAGTTTATGCGATGAGCAGATGAGCGGGTGCTCATAACTGCTCATGAGCACATGCTCATACGCTCATACGTCCCTATGTGGCCCGACAGTTATAACCCTCCCACATATTAAAATAATATCAAACTCGGATATGTATATATAATTTTATTGAGAACAATATGACAAATATTAATGTAGTTAATAATCTTCTTCATCATCACTGTCCTCAGTAAAACTAGTAAAACTGTAGTCTTTTAAATGTCTTTTAATTAGAAATTTTCTCTTATTGACAGCTGCTTCCATAGCCTCTTCTTGATCAAAATGATCATCGTTCACGAGCGCATCCTTTGTTTCCATTATTTTCTTATGCACTGGATCTTTCTTTAGTTGTTGTATTCATTGGAGACGCTGCAAATAGATACTTTCCAATTCCTTTTGGAGCTCAGGCAGAATATTAGAGTAAGCTGTTTCCTCAGCGGTTTCCTCATCCAGACCACTTTGAGTCAAATTCATCTTCATCTCCTGAAAAGCCGCCTTATGCTTTTGTATCGCTTCTTCTACCATGGGCATCCAAGGATCCACTTCTTCCTCCTCAGTTTCCGAGTCTCCTGTTATCGAACTCTGAGACCCGTCAGTTGCAATGCTCGAAGCATCATCTTCTGAGCTCTGAATTTCTGTTTCTGACATATCTCTCTCCTCGCTTTTCAGCGGACAATGCTCGTTTTCGTGTCGACGGAGATTGAAATCACGATTAAATGCTTTCCCGCAAAATTTACAGCTCATTCCGCTAGAACTGACTGTGTAGAAATGCCTTGTCACTGAGCAACACTGTATTTTTATGAGCGTATGAGCATGTGCTCATGAGCAGTTATGAGCACCCGCTCATCTGCTCATCGCATAAACTTGTACAAGACTAACAAAATATAGCTATACTAACTTGGCTAGCCACATCGGGACCTATGAGCGTATGAGCATGTGCTCATGAGCAGTTATGAGCAGGTGCTCAAAAGCTGATAAGGCCCTAACTGTTAGGTATTGACAGCTATAACCATTGTGTAGATCCCAACTATTGGTATATGCAGATGACCATCTGCTTATACGAGGTTGATTAGAGGGTGGTGTGGGGCCGACAAAAGGTCTATGTTGGGTCAGTGTAAGACCGGTGTGGGGTGAATGTATTAAGGACAAGCAAATAAAACAACGTCTACAAACTCAACAGGTTTGTATCCTTTATTTACTACAGCTTTTCATTAGAAACTGTACTACAGCTTTTCATTAGATGATGAATTTCTATTTGATCTATCCTACATAACAAATATAAGCACAGCGTTCCCTGGTTGTTTCTAAGTCTTAATTATTTCTTTGAGGCCACGGCATGCATCGTCTACAAAATTGTTTAACATCCAGGTTTGTACGTCAACCGTCCTTTTGCGAAGGTATAAAGCATTTCTCTTTTTCTTCCAATATTCAACTCTTTTTCTTGCCTCTGCCACACGCTTGTTCAGGTCATGTAACCGCGATAAGTTCAGGTCATGTAACCGCGATAAGTTCTCCTCCATTAAATTGGCAATCTAAAAGTCTTATCTCTGTGAACGTTGCAAGCGGTATGCTCTTACCGACTCAAAATTATCATTTTATAATATTAGCAGGATAACTAAAAACCAATCAGATTTTAATATGGTATGTTTCATATGTGCTCGGCCATCGGGCCACATAGGGCCTTATGAGCGTATGAGCATGTGCTCATGAGCAGTTATGAGCAGATGCTCATCTGCTCATCGCATAAACTTGTACGAGACTAACAAAATATAGCTCTACTGTCTGTAATACTTACAAAATTAAATTATTCCAAACGTTAATCCGTGTGTTAATTTATGCAAACCAAGAAACGCTCTAATATTTTTCTCCAAAATCAGTACGATTTCGTATTCGTCATACCCCCTTTATCTCCCTTTTCATACTTCGCAGCACACATGAGCCACCTGTCCAGTCTTTACTTATAATACGCTTGAAGACATCAACATCCGAAAATGGGAACAGTTGGAGCTTTACCTTCACCAGGCGTTATTTTGCCAACAGCCATAATCCATCTATTTGGTATACTATCGGAAAACGGTATAGAAGAAAAGCAATGCCATTTCTGTTTTGAAGCTATGTCTAGGCCGAAGAGGTACTCGCTATGAATACACCGTGTTGTCACCAAGGTGCTCACTGTGAGTGTTTTAGACATTGGGCAGCATCGTCCGTGGTCGACGGGACAGTACGTTGTGGCTATTGCTGGACATTATTCCCGGACAATCAACCATGTTTTTTATGTTTGGAAAAAAGAGCGACAACGAACAGCTTATGATAACTAATTGTTGACACACAACAGTGCACGCAGAATGTATAATGCTAGTCCGATCAGTGCTTTGACGTCGTCCTGGAATGCGGACAAGTTACATACTGTGGGTGTCTTGGGACTGATGTGTGAACATCATAAAACCAGCAGGACAAACAGTATCTAATATCTAAAACAAACAGTATCTAAACCTATATATGTATACTTATACTTAAGGTAACGTAAAATTTTCATTTTGTCAATACATCTTTCT
Source organism: Muricea muricata (assembly GCA_963855995.1). Taxonomy (NCBI): domain Eukaryota; kingdom Metazoa; phylum Cnidaria; class Anthozoa; order Malacalcyonacea; family Plexauridae; genus Muricea; species Muricea muricata. Next base: position 6,657,557 of record OY979724.1, on the reverse strand, counting down.
AAAAACGTGTTTTTTCCGAATACCGCCGTGCGCACATCCTCGTGTGGATCGAATAATGCGCACATCCTCGCGTGCATCCGGATAGTGCGAACATTCTCGCGTGTATCGGATAGTGCACACATCCTCGCGTGCATCGGGATAGTGCACACACCCTCGCGTGTATCGGGATAGTGCGCACATCCTAGCGTGCGCACATCCTTGCAATGACGTCATTTCTCTACATACAGCCTTGCATACTAAATACTTCCCATCCCATACGGACGGGATAGACTACTGTCTTCTCCCTTTAACATTTTCGCATACTCGCTTCTAAGGCCTCTCCTGTCTTTAATCCATCGCGTATTTAAATTTTTCCTCACCAGAATCTTATTCTTTAAACCAAGTTCCGTGGCAAGTTTTCCCCAAAATCCATTTACTGCTCTCCACGTCTCCTTTGGATCGCCACATATTCTTGTCATAGCAGCCAATATGTCATCAACGTTGAAAGCCAATTTCAAACGTCTACCAACAGTTCGTTTCATTATGAAAAATAGGAATCTTCCACAAAAAAACAACAACAAATATTTAAGATATATACGATATTTTTCGCTCACGAAAAATTCAAACCGTTGAAGTCAACGGTCAGTCTCAAAAGACGCCAATCAGACAACAGCGTTCAAATTTAGTTACAACATGACGTCACCCATATTTCCACCTGAAATTTAAAAATTCCTTCTATTTATTACTTTCATTTACGCCTGCCCAAGTAAGATTAAATCGCACTTTGATTTTACATCCCGTAGATCGAAACCACCAATTTGTACCGGTATAACTATTTTATATTTGTAATACATTGACTATGAGCATTTGATTGATACTGTATGTTTTCGAGGAGACAAAATCCGGTCAACCAATACATGTCTCTAGTTTCGCGCCTCGTAGAATGTAGGCACGAATTTGTGCCAGGCTAAAAAATATATCCTTGTAATCTGTGCAATATGGGCCTTCGATCGATATGTTATTCAAGCAGATACAAGCCGTTTCTCTTGACAAAAATCGCGTATATTCTTGCTTGCGTAAAAATAAGTAACATGCAGCTTGAATAGTCGAGCTAGCGTTCTACTTGTTTCACCTTCCGTAGATTAAAACAGCGAATTTGTGCCAGGCTAGAAATTACATATTTGTAATCTATAGGCTGTGGGCTTTTTAATGATATGCTATTCGACTATATTCGGGATGATTCTCTTTCAAAAATCGCACGTTTTCGCGTGCGCGTCAATTATTATAGAATACTACATTTTCATGTCGTATTCCTCAATGACATCATCGTTTGTTGTTTACGTTGTCAGAGTTAATTAGTATGCGTCTTCGAGCGTTCGAATCCTGTGGTAGCTTCACAAAATCGTTTTCTCGTCTATAGAGTGGAGCGACGAATTTGTGCCAGCTTGAATTTAACATATTTCTAATCTACGGAGCATGGGGTGTCTACTGATATGTTTTCAAGTGGATTGGAGACGTTTTTCGGACTAAAATCCGGGCCAGTTTTCGAGGGACGGAAGGCATGTTATGGAATTCCGAATCGGCGGCGGGCGTTTTATTGCGTTCCCCGTGCTGTAAAATGTATCGATGAATTTGTGCCAGTTTAAATATCGCATAATCGTAATCTACTATGTATTAGCTTTCTGTTGATAGCTTATTCAAGCGGAAAGAAGCCGTTTCTCGGGACGAAAATTGCTGATGTTCGAAGTGCGTACAATAGTATCGAACATTGTTATGCGTGTATTGTTTGTGGTTTCGCGTCTCGTAGAATGTAGGCACGAATTTGTGCCAGGCTAAAAATTACATCTTTGTAATATACAGGCCACGGGCTTTCTATCGATATGTTACTCAAGGACATACGCACCGTTTCTCTTGGCAAAAATCGCGTGTATTTAGCATTGCTGGAAAATAATTAACATGTCAAACATGCCTTCCGTCTCCTTTGGCTGCCCGTAGATTAAAACGGCGAATTTGTGCCAGGCTAGAAATTACGTATTTGTAATCTATGCATTATGGGCTTTCGATAGATATATTATTCAAGCAAATAAGAACCGTTTCTCTTGTCAAAAATCACTTGTTTTTCCGATTGAGCAAAAATAATTATTATGCAGCTACAAGTCTCAAGCGTGCGTTCCCTCTCGTTTGTCGGCCCGTAGAATGAAGACACGAATTTGTGCCAGGCTAAAAAATATATTCTTGTAATCTATGCGATATGGGCTTTCGATAGATATGTTATTCAAGCAAATAAGAACCGTTTCTCTTGTCAAAAATCACTTGTTTTTCCGATTGAGCAAAAATAATTATTATGCAGCTACAAGTCTCAAGCGTGCGTTCCCTCTCGTTTGTCGGCCCGTAGAATGAAGACACGAATTTGTGCCAGGCTAAAAAATATATCCTTGTAATCTAGGCAATATGGGCTTTCGATCGATATGTTATTCAAGCAGATACAAGCCGTTTGTCTTGACAAAAATCGCGTATATTTTTGATTGCGCAAAAACAATTAATATGCAGTTTGACGTGTCGAGCTAGCGTTCTACTTGTTTCACCTTCCGTAGATTAAAACAGCGAATTTGTGCCAGGCTAGAAATTACATATTTGTAATCTATAGGCTGTGGGCTTTTTAATGATATGCTATTCGACTATATTCGGGATGATTCTCTTTCAAAAATCGCACGTTTTCGCGTGCGCGTCAATTATTATAGAATACTACATTTTCATGTCGTATTCCTCAATGACATCATCGTTTGTTGTTTACGTTGTCAGAGTTAATTAGTATGCGTCTTCGAGCGTTCGAATCCTGTGGTAGCTTCACAAAATCGTTTTCTCGTCTATAGAGTGGAGCGACGAATTTGTGCCAGCTTGAATTTAACATATTTCTAATCTACGGAGCATGGGGTGTCTACTGATATGTTTTCAAGTGGATTGGAGACGTTTTTCGGACTAAAATCCGGGCCAGTTTTCGAGGGACGGAAGGCATGTTATGGAATTCCGAATCGGCGGCGGGCGTTTTATTGCGTTCCCCGTGCTGTAAAATGTATCGATGAATTTGTGCCAGTTTAAATATCGCATAATCGTAATCTACTATGTATTAGCTTTCTGTTGATAGCTTATTCAAGCGGAAAGAAGCCGTTTCTCGGGACGAAAATTGCTGATGTTCGAAGTGCGTACAATAGTATCGAACATTGTTATGCGTGTATTGTTTGCGGTTTCGCATCTCGTAGAATGTAGGCACGAATTTGTGCCAGGCTAAAAGTTACATCTTTGTAATATACAGGCCACGGGCTTTCTATCGATATGTTATTCAAGGAGATACGAACCGTTTCTCTTGGCAAAAATCGCGTATATTTAGCATTGCTGGAAAATAATTAACATGTCAAACATGCCTTCCGTCTCCTTTGGCTGCCCGTAGATTAAAACAGCGAATTTGTGCCAGGCCAGAAATTACGTATTTGTAATCTATGCGATATGGGCTTTCGATAGATATGTTATTCAAGCAAATAAGAACCGTTTCTCTTGACAAAAGTCAGTTGTATTTCCGATTGAGCAAAAATAATTATTATGCAGCTACAAGTATCAAGCGTGCGTTCCCTCTCGTTTCTCGGCCCGTAGAATGAAGACACGAATTTGTGCCAGGCTAAAAAATACATCCTTGTAATCTATGCAATATGGGCTTTCGATCGATATGTTATTCAAGCAAATGAGAACCGTTTCTCTCGACAAAAATCAGTCGTTTTCCGATTGCGTGAAATAATATTGCAATATAAATTAATATGCAGTTTCTGGTGCAGGGAGCGTTCATCTCGTTTGCCGTCCCGTATAGTGAAGCCACTAATTTGTGCCACGTTAAAAATGATATATTTGTGAAGTACGAAGAATGGGCTTTCGTTTGATATGTTATTCGAGTAAATAGGATGTTCCCGCGCCCCTTAATTTCAAAAAACATTGCCTGGTTTACTCATGGTTCAGTTCGTCATATTTAATCACGCTGTGGCCAGATCTGAATCCTGTGCTAAGCTCGCGTTCGTCTAATTTGGGGATGAACGAATGACGCTGAGTCCTGTGGTAACTTCGCATTGGTTAATTTTAGAAAGAACGAATCCTGTGGTGAATCCTGTGGTAGTTTCACAGAAGTGAATTGAACATGCATGTTTATAACCGGCATGTAGTATGATATAAATCTGAAATAGGTAAATAAAGCGATAAACTATCATCTGACGATGATCCTTCCTTTGTGAATATTATTTTTTATTCAAAATTCAAACATAAAATGGGTACTGTTAGTTGATTACACAAAATATCCAGTATAAAATATCAGTAATAGAAGTAAACAAACAAATTCCTTTCAGTGCGCAAAATGTCAGTACTAGCAATCGGCTATTGAATCTGATGTCTGTTACTTATGTGCTATCTTGTATATTATTTACCTTTTGTTCACGAATACAATTTGTCACATCTTCTAAATCCGGCCAAGTGTGCCAACGTTGTTTTAAATAATTACATACCTGAGGTGAGGAAGGAAAGAAAAGCATTGATTAACATTGATTAATTCATTCACATCAGGTCTCGAATGTGACGGTTTTATAAAACAATGTTTTACCTTTTCTGTCTCGCTCGAGCTACTCGTCTCCGCGGCCATGTTGCTATGAGCGGCAAGCACTGATGGCAGTCAAGGCTTGAGCTCACGATTCAAAAAGTTTGTGTTTTTTTTTCTAGACTTGCTACAAGTCGACTCTTATCGTACAAGTTGGACAAGTCGACTATTTGCGCGCTCCCTCGCTTTCGCTCCCTCGCTGCGCTCAGTCGCTCAAGCTCGCGCGCTGCGTTCGTGTGTGTTCGCGCACTGCGTTCGTGTGTGTTTTATCATAGGGCCTTTAAGAGTCGACTTGTAGCAAGTCTATTTTTTTTCCTGAAAAAAGTTTGTGTTTTTTTCAGAAAAAAAGTTTGTGTTTTTTTTCCAGAAAAAAGTTTGTGTTTTTTTTCCTAAAAAAAGTTTGTGTTTTTTTTCTAAAAAAAGTTTGTGTTTTTTACAGAAAAAAGTTTGCGTTTTTTTGGAAAAAAAATGTACGGTTTTCTTCATAAAAAACTTTATGTTTTTTTCCTGGGAAACGTTTACTTGTGTATATTGTGGCACTTCAGGGGCTCCGTACATAATAGAAGTATAGAACACAATTTGTATAATTTATGTTAAATTAAATTTCCCGCCTTTTTTGTGCCGTTCGCTGTGTTTTTAAAAAATCAAAATGTCGGATTGGTCGGAAAGCAATAGTAGCGATGATTATGGATTTGCTCGCATAAAAATATAGTCTAATGACACTCCTGTTTTTTAAATACAATTTTAAAAAAGAATTCTTTCAGCAATTTATTTCGCATTTAAACATAGTCTGTGAAGGATTTTCGGACATGTTGATAAGTTCCGGCATTTTCAGACGATCTCCGGTAAATTCCGACGAGTTCCGATCTTGAAATTTAGGGACATGAACAGGGTTGGTAGTTTGGCCTATTAGAGGCCAAATAACTCGATTTTGGCTTCTTTTTTTCTTGCTTGGCCTCAAAAAAAAAGTTTGGCCTTTTGGCTACTTTTTGGCCTCTTTCTATTTCAAAGTAATGCTTGGAAAATGTTTCGATCTTAGTTTGATTATATATGTTTTAAAATTGTCATAATAATGCAGGTATACTAATTGTGATATTAAAGGCATTTAGTATTCATGATCAAGGACTTTTAGTATATGAGGATTATTTAGTATTCATGGATAAATCAGTTGTGCTACGCAGTACACTAGACATCGCACTGGTTGTAAAAGAAAAGCTGAACAGTGTCAATACCCAAAACTATTAGGAATGAGTTTGCGATAAAATTGGGCTTTTTAGCATTTATTTGGCCACGCTTGAAAAATTGTAGTTTGGCCTCTTTTGGTAGATTTTGGCCTCTTTTTGCATAGCTATTTGGCTCCAAGCATGCGCAGGACCTACCAACCCTGATTTTGAGATTTCTTCTGGCAACACTGATTCAATAATTTTAAATTCATTCATAGTGAACCTGTACTTAATGCTGACTTCTTGTTATTGAACTTTGACATACTTATCACAATTTGTTTATAAGATGTTTGAACAAACAATGATGTTGACTGCCAAATCGTATCAAATAACCCCGAACCAGTGAACTTCGGACTGATTGCCATCACGCGGTTCTGTTGTTCAGCGCCATAATTGAGTTATTTCCCTCCTTTGTTGCCTTCTTCACTGGGCCGATATCGGCACCAATTTTTATCACATTAATCATGACTATCATTTCAAAACCGATGAATTTGGGAGCGTTAGCAACGCTGCTACATTTTGGAGAGGTCCCTGAATTTTTACGTCAAGTTTTGACTCAGAAGAACTTGGTTCATGCATTCGCTGGGGCTTTGGTGAGTGACTATAGTTGAAAAATATAATACTAAATTATAGATGGTTTATTTTTCTTCGATACTTTGTGGCGTAAGGTTTTGTGTATAAAAATGTGTGACGGCGAATAACAATATTTTAACCAAAAAAATAGGCTTGATTATCTTCTCGATGCACAGTATAATCGTTTGTGAAATTATTTGTTTTGAAGCAATATACATACATGTGATTCTTTATAATTATGCAGTATAAACCTACTAAAAACATATTTTTAATCTTAGCCTTGTCTCATGCAACCTTTCCAAGCATATCAAGCATGTTTGATGAGACAAAAAAGTTGCATGAGATAAAACTCAGTAAAATCCACTTGCACATAAGTGAGCTATTGACTCAGCTAACTGGCACATTCAAGTAGATTTTGCTCAGCCGTAAGCTCTCATGTGTAGAACACTTTTAGGGGGCAAGAAATGGTCTAATTAACAGTTAACCAATAGATCTTACCCATAATGACATCATTTAGTAGTTAATTAAGCAAGTAAAGCTATTTAAATATGGCAATATTGTTAATATTTTTTTAGGTCCTTATTTGTCCAGGACATTAAATGAAACAAATAATTTAACATATTTATTTCACAAATAATCTTTTTGTTAGTTAAAACATTCAATTATATTGGCATATTTAAATAGTTTTACATGCTTAACTACTAAATGACGTCATTATGGGTATGGTCTATTGCCATCACACCAGTCAATTTATGCTCTAGTCTATGTAAACTCCTATTTCTCCCAACCCAAGGTCTATCTGGGGTTGGTTGTACGAAAGGTGAACAGCACAATCCACCGGATATACAGTGACTTTTTTGCAACTTTCTAAATATTTTCAGTATATAACTTGTAAACATTATATCAAAGTTCATCATTTTCAAGTTAAAGTCACTTTATATCTCTTGTGAGGTCAATATTTTTAGTATCACCGCTTTTTATGCCCTTTTGTGGCAGTTAGCAGTGTCCACCATTCGTACAACCAGCAGCTGGTGATTAGTAGACCCAAATCAAATTATACCCTAGTCCCAGTGATGTGAATTTCTCCCCTATTTGGAGCCTTTGCAGTGAATGAGAAAATCAAAATAATGCAAAAGCTATAAACATGTAGGAATATACAGTCCTCTGGGAACAGCCTCCAGTAACCTTCTGCTCAAAGCATTTGTTGCCTGTTACCTTAAATAAGTCAATCTTTCAAATAAATACTCTTTTTATGTACATCTATTTGCAAACTATGGGAATACATTAGGCCAATAACACTACACGAATGTTGACCAAGATTATTCGGCAATGGCATGACAAAAAGGTTTTAAAATTAACAATGAGAAAAGTTTCTGACGGCTGTAAAAAGAATACTTATTTACAAGATTGACTCATTTAAGTTGAAAGCCACTGATTTTTGGGCCATCTGTGTTCAAACTTTCCAACATTTACATGATTCCCACTTAGGGAATTCCCACTTGTCAACATTGACCTGATTCACACAAGGAGGGGGGGGGGCAGTATTTTACATAAACTAGTCAGCAGTACATTATCCAGGTCTTATTATCTGATCATAGTTACCAACTTGGTTATAACATTGACAATGAGCAATATGTTTGGAAAGACAAAGCACATATTACTTTAGAATGTACATTATTAAAATCTTGATAGCTAGTAAACATTTTTAAAGCAAAATTTCTGAACCAAATCATGCATAGGGGTGGGAAAACTATAAAAACTGATCATGGTAAAAAATTAAATAACTTTTTCCTGTTGGCATCTTTATAGCCTATACATTTGTGCAAAATAGAATTATCACATCTGAACACATGACATGGCTTGAACACTTCATAACTAGTATTGACTGTTTTGGAAGCTCTGGTATTGACTGCTCTAATCAGTAGAACTTGTTTCCACAAGAATGACCTTTGATTTGAAAGCTTCTGCAAATATGTCATTGTCAAGGCCTTTATTTTCACAAGATTAGTATTGCTGTCAAGTGGTTATGTTCGAGAGGTGTAATTCTGTCTCATTAAAGAGCTAGGTTGTACATCTCTCTCTCAGATGCTTGCCGCAATAGCATATTGTGGATGAGAGTATAAATTTTGAGATGAGATTGTACCTGTACTGTAAATTTTCTGAGGTACATCTGTAGAAGGAAGCCATGTCATATTACTATATTAGTATGATACTTTGTAAAATATTTAATTACATATAAACAGAACAATTTTTTTAAAAAACAGTTAGTGATTTAAAATAAGAAAAATCATAGTGATTTAGATATAACAATGCTAAGGACATATAACATTACAAGATATAATGCAAGATATATACAAAGGTTATGCAAGCTTAATAGTAGGATTAATTATACAAGGTTAAAGATACAGAAGTAAGATTGGTATTAAGTGAGGGCTTAAGTTTGGAGATGAGTAAACTTCTTTCATTATGGATGAGGAATAAGTGGAGAGAACGGAGAAATCATCAGGAGTGATGGGGTGGCCAGAAGCCTGATGATGATGATCACGAATATTAGAGAAAGGAGGTTTTGAGGGAGGTTTACCAGTAAAGGCCGAAATACCCATGTGTTCAGAAATGCGCTTATGAAAATGGCGAACGGTTTCACCAACACACAGTTCATTACAGCATTCACACTTGTATAGTATTTATAAATAATGCGCGATCTTAGACAAAAGAATACGGTCTTTAAAGCGAAAAAAGCCGAAAGTCTTTGTATAAGTCGAAAAATACAACGACTTTGGATATGTAGATATGCCGAAGAAACTAGTTTGTTAATTTGATTTCGAATTTGAACGGAATGTACACCAGAACAATCCTTTTGGGTTCATTAGGCTCAGAAGTGGATGACGGTTTTTCAAAATTTTAAAAAACGATCTCACAATTCTGTCAAAAAATTTTTTGAGATAACTATTTAGAATCATAATCTGTTTCAATTTCACATTATCAACATAACGACAATAGTGCAATGGTTTGAAATGCACAGGACAATCTTTGAGCCATTTTATTTCATAAGAATAAATGAACTTATCTCCAATCTTAAGCCCTCACTTAAGCCCTCAATCTAACTTCTGTACCTTTCACCTTGTATAATTATTCCTACTATTAACCTTGCAAAACCTTTGTATATATTTGTATTATATCTTGTAATGTTATATGTCCTTGGCGTTGTTGTTGTTAAATCACTATGATTTGCTTATTCGAGTATTTCGCTTTGTATAAAGCTTTTGCACATATTATAATACCTTCATTGTTGTGAGGATGTTGCAAGTATAGCAACGAAACCTTAGCTTCATTGAATATTTTTTTAAAAATTTGTTCTGTTTATAGTTATGTTATGGTTCTATGTCTGGGCTTTAAGATTTCTAACTAAGCTGAGATTTCCGCCCGGAGTATGTGAAGCAAATTAATTAAAGGTATAAAGGTGCAAAACTCCACTTAGCGGGAAAAACCATCTGCAATATTTTTTTCATGGATGATTGGCTCTCAAGATCAGGCTTGTAATTATTAATTTCTCAAACTTGACAAGAAATATCATATCTATTTGAAATCATACAAGTAATTGAGCATAACTAGAAAGCAAGTTGTGCAATTTGTGTGCCTGGTTTGCTCAACTGGAAATGAAACAGAAATAAAAGAGGGTTGCCAGTTCACACAAGTCAGTTTCTACTGAATTATTTTGATCAGAAATCGCAGGATATGTTAAAACCATTCTGTTAATTACTGCATAACAAATGTAAATTTATCAGAAATTTCCAATTGATTTACCTACAGTTCTTTTTTTCAACACCACCCCCCTACCTCCACACTCCCTGTTTCTAGTACTTCCATCCTTTTAGGAATTTTGTTGCCAGTATAAAGACTAGAAACATAATCAATAATCAACATAAAACGGGTGGTGAAAAAGGTCGGGAGAACCTTCACCTTGAAATGTGTAATTTAGAATGTGTAATTTATTTAGTGCAGCCTCTTTCTACAGGGTCTACAAAACTTTTTTGTAGAGATCATTTGGTCCATTACGTCACTTGGTCCTTTAGCACCATGATGGATTAACCAATACGGGCCGGTGTATAAAAAAGAAGCTTTGAAAATCAACCATATAATTGTTATAATTTGAATGCACTTTGCTAAGCCCCGTCCCCCTCTTCTTATTTATAGATTGCAAATTAAGCCCAGTACAGATTTATGCACTGTTAGCAAAGTGCTCCGTGTATTCAAATTAAACAATAGTTTATTTCTAACGGCTCCTTTTTTATACCCTGTGTTAGTTAATCAATCACGGTGCTAAAGGGCCAAATAACGCAATCGCGCGGGAAGGATAAAAAGTATGACAAGAGGGTCGAGTCTTTGCACTTCATGTCCCACGTGGAAAGATGTTGCGGAAGTACAGGGTGTACCAAAATGCCCGCAAAGTATGGAAAATTATCATTCTACTGTTGGAGTTTCAATGGCCTAACACTAATTGAACGTGAAGTGTGCAAAATAATGCGAAGGCTCATGTATTACTATTTCATGAACACGGTCATGAGCCGTGACCAATCGAACGTTTTGTTTTATGTTTGTTTGCGTTACGTTTAGGCGAGCAAACGTCATGTCTTGTAATTCTTGTAAATAGCAATATCCTTGTGCAAACTTCGCACATTTAGCCGAGCAAATGTCGATTGTATCCTCTGCCAGCCGATAGTTTCAGCAAATATAAAACTAGAAATACCCCGAATAAGGTGTGCATAGTTGTAGTACACAATTTAAGTTTAAACTGTCTATTCGGAATCGATTTGATACATCCTCCGCAGTAGCGTACAGTACATACGTTAAAACAGGAATTGAAATTAGCGTGCGCATGCTGGTATTGCGTAAGTAACAATTAACAATCTATCCTGATGTTCTTTTGTTCATTTTAAACTAGATTACAATACTTTGCTTGCTTTAAGGGTTTGTCAATAATTTAAGATCTCGTTGGTCTGATTAGTGCTAGGCATTAAAATTCTGGCAATAGGTCATTTTCAATAGTTTGCGGGTGTTTTTTGTACAACCTGTATATGATGCCGTCAGATGACGTCATCTGTACTAAATATAATAACACACAGCTCATATCAGGTGAATTAAACCATAGTTAATAGAACTAGATGGTTTGGAAATTCATTAGAACTTCAACATAAGTCATTATCTATGTTATTGTTCTGGTTTATGCAGAAATAAGGTCCTTCATCGTCACGTGCGTATTGTATTTTTACCTAACCGACCAATAACAACGTTTTAGGAAAGTTGGCCATCCGCGACTTGAACAGTAGGGCAATTCGATAATTGCTATTGGTGCATTTGGCAAAAACACAATACACACGTGACGATGAAGAACCATATTTTGCATAAACGTTGACCAACATAGATAATGAGATATATTGTTATTCTAATCAACTCATCTATCAACTCTATTAACTATGATTAAACAGAATAAAAATAATTAAATATTTTCTTTTTACCTTTTTGGAAACTTTTCAGGGTGGCATAACATCATTATCAGTCTTTTTTCCGTTGGACACTGCAAGAACACGACTCCAAGGTGAGTGTTTCATTTTATAGACTCATCAGACCATATTCTTTTGTTTTTCCTCGGTTTTTAGTTTCTTCTTAATGACTTTCATGATTCTAAAAGCAGGCGGTGGTATTTGAATTCTCCGGGGGAAATGCGTGGTTGAAGGTTATTACGAAAAATAATAACCGGCTACTGTGTTATTACGGAAAATAATAACCGGTTACTGGGTTATTACGGAAAATAATAACCGGCTACTGGATTATTACGGAAAATAATAACCTCAGAAAACTTTAAGTTCAAAATCAGCTTATTACAACAAAACTCGCTCAACGTATACTTCAACTCTTTCAAATCTTAATTGCCCACGTATTATACACATCTTCAAATGAACAGAGTATCCAGTACATAGACTATATCGTTATGTAAAGCAAACCAAGCCATGTAGTGAGTTCTAACTTCAAAAAGTGATATCGAATCATTGAGCTGGGCTGGCGACACATACTGTAAAGTCATCGTAGCCATGCCCATAGTCGTTCTATTTGAACGCCAAGCTTCGAAGTCCTTAACGCCCATTCGTCTTTGTACCGAGTTGCTAAAGAAACAGACTGTATAATAAATTCGTTTATCAATATAAGTCAATCAAATCTGTACTCAAATTTAATATTAATATCGTCACCTGATATTACATCACTTTCTGCTATTTCTGAGTTATCAGATAAAGTTCTTTGTCACTGTCGTCCATGACCGGCCGCACGATATTAGGACAAGATTTACGCGATCTAGCTTTGCATGAACGCCTATTTTACATGAATTCATGATGCGTTGGCTTGACAATTGCAACAACAGAATTAACTTTCCTTTACAAATACAACAATACAGAATGTCTCATAAAAGGCAAGCCATTGAAATTAAACCTATTCAATATATAGTTGAATAGTTCCACAATTCATAAAAGATTTATGCATAAACAATCAACGAAACGCACTGCACAGGGTGTCCCAAAAAACCCCCAAAAACACTAAATTGAACCCACGAGTGGATAGACTGTTGACATAACCGTCATAATTAATATTAATACTCAGTGTTATACAAAAAAACTAAACCTACGAAAGCATGTTAAAAATGCAATCAAATTTTATGCATGGGTTATTTTAGCCTATTCAATCTGGTTTTTATCAATATTCCCATCAGCAAAACAAAAGTACTTTACAACGATATTTTAATTTTTTAACAAGTGCTAGGGCATTCAAATGTTAACAATAGGTGATTTCAATAGTTTTTGGGTTTTTTTGGAACACCCTGTAGAAAAAATATAGAGAAAGCCTCCGAAAAACAAAAGAATATGGTCTGATGAGCATATAAACAAGTTAAAGCCCTCGGGTATCGGTTTTTTTTTAACTGTAAAGACCTCCCCTCGGCTTTAACCTATATATAATTAAAAATTAAACGAGACTTACCTGATGTTGAAGTTTGATTAAAATTCTGACAAATCACTACAGCACAGAAGGGTTAACATGAGATGCGCACGCACCGCCGCGGATCAGCTTTCGAAGTCAACGATTTTGTGGTCACTTAAAAGCACAAACTAGCAACTAAATTGCATGGGACGGAAAAACGTAGATGGGACAGAAAAGGGCATGTTAACCCTTCTGTGCTGTAGTGATTTGTCAGAATTTTAATCAAACTTCAACTTCAGGTAAGTCTCGTTTAATTTTTAATTCTACCAAAACACTACACACATCCGGGTTATCATGAGATTTCAAAGCTGTGAGCACAAAATTGAATAGAAACACTCAAATGTAAAAAGAGAAATTTGTATATTAATAAGTTGACAGACAACATACACTACGATCAAAATTATCGGTCTAACACAGCTAAACTCATTTGATTTGTAACTGCCACTGGCTTGTTGTAAAAACGTCGAAATGTAGACTCTTCTTTCCAGCCCGCAGTGGCTAAGATTATGTCCACTGGGATTGAAGCCGCCCTTTGCTAGTCGAAGCACTTCGAGTGCTGTGAGCAGAAAACTGTTTTGTATCAACACCAGCTTTCTCTAACAAAGTCTTAATCCATCGTCCAATAGTCGATGCTGTCACAGCACCATAAGGTTTAATATAGGACACAAATAACTTCGTAGAAGATCTCAGCTTAGCAGTGACATTTAAATAACATTCTAAAGTTTCATACACACATAGTTCTTTAACCGTATATTTGTACAGACATAGGCTTCCATAAACCCTGCCCGGTCTGTCCTGCTTAATGTGTTCAGTAAGAGAAAAACGATAACAATCCACTGATTTAGCCATATACTCCGCCGAGACGTCCAAAAATGTCAACGTCTGACACCGCTGTCCAGTCGTTAAAGCAACCAGTAATACTAATTTGAGCGAAAGTTCCTTGAGCGGTAACTTGTCTAACGGCCATAAAGAAAACAAATAATGTAGCACAGGATCGACCGACCAAATAGAACGATATTTCGGAACTGGTTTAATTTCATGAAATACGCCCTTGAGGTATTTGGAAACCAAAAAATGTTTACCGATAGAATCAAGATTCGAAACTGCAGACCGAGCTGTATTAAGAGACGAATAGGTCATACCTTTCCGGTATGATGAATGTAGAAACATCAATAGACCTTTCACAGTGGGACGCAGGGGATCACCCGTCCCTTGACTACAAAACTGCACCCATTTTGCGATGTAGTGATCATACTGTTTGTGAGTACTGCGTCGCCAGGAATGCATGATGACGTCAGTAACGTCTGGTGGAATGTCTGCGTCCTCCAAGGATCGCCGGATAATTTGCATACCAGGAGCTTCAGTTGATCCTGAAGTGGATGAGGACCCGCCAAGGTAGAATGAACCTAGTTGTGACGAGTCACGTTGAGCATACGTGGCACTTCCATCAGCAGGCTGAGCACCACGGAGAAAAACCGTTGTGTTGGCCATAACGGAATTACTAGAATTCCTGTTGCTTTGTCTTGTATAATTTTCTGTACACATCTAGAGGCAAGGCAAAATGGTGGAAAAGCGTAAAAGAAACCTGACCATACAATCGAGAAGGCATCTATATATTTCGCCTTTGGGTCTGGTTGCCATGAGACATACGTCTCAAGTTGGGCATTCAGTCTGCTAGCGAAAAGGTCGATGTCAGGCTGACCAAACATGTTAACAATAGCTTGAAACGTAGCAGTCGACAACATCCATTCTAAATTTAAATTAACATTGCGGGACAAATGGTCAGCATTAATGTTGGCCGATCCAGCAACGTGAGCTGCTGACACCCAAATACGTCGGGCAATGGCCCAATTCCAAATCAATTTAGCAACAGAATTACACTGCTCAGACTTACATCCACCCATCTCGTTGATATAAGTCACTGCAGTAGCATTATCGCACATAACACGAACATGAACATTCGTTTCATTATTTAACAATGATGAGAGGGCCAAATAAACAGACTGTAACTCAAGGTAATTGATATGCCGAGAAGCCTCAGTTTGGGACCAAATACCGCGTGTAGTACTCCCATTACTTGGCGTAGCACCCCAGCCAATGCCTGATGCATCAGTGTGTAATATTAGATTGGGTGGGGAATGGTAAATATTCTTACTGGCAGATGGGAAGTGGAATACCCACCAATTTAAGTCTTCTAAACTCCCAGCCGAAAGAGACATTAATGCATCAAAATGACCTTGATGCATTCGGAGGTGAGAATCTTTGTCTGCCTCCAAAGCACGATAATGCAGGGGACCAAACTCAACCCCAGGAAACGAAGAAACTAATGACCCAATTAATGATGCCACTTGACGAATGGTGTATAATTTGTTGGGCTGTAGAAATTTTTGACACATCTGCACAAGTTTATCCCTTTTAGGGGAGGTAAGTCTTACCGTCATGGAAGTAGAATCTAGTAGAAAACCCAGGAATTCAATACACTGAGTGGGCATAAGAACAGACTTTTCTGGATGAATCTGAAACCCTAATTTACTGATGAGCTGAACAGCATGCAATGTGGCCCACAGGCAATCTTCCTGTGTGTCTTCCATATAAAGAGAATCATCTATATATCCTAAGCAGGTGTGGCCAAATTTAGTTCGTAATGACGCAAAAACGGGCTTCAGCACCTTAGTAAATATACGAGGACTACTAGTCAAGCCCATAGGTAAACAAGTGAAACAATATAATGTTTCTTTCCAGACGAATTTAAGATACTTTGGCACTCAGGTGCAACTGGAATGGAATAATATGCATCTTTAAGGTCAATGGATGTCATAAAACATCCTGGCCTCATGAGCTTAATAGCCGTTTCTTGAGTATCCATCTTAAAATGGTGATAGGACACAAATTCATTCAAACCTTTAAGGTTAAATATTGCTCTACTAGACCCATCTTTTTTGGGAGTAATGAAAATTGGTGAGATAACTTCACCAGGTTCTGAGGCTGACAGCTTAATTATTCCTTTTTGAAGAAATTTTGCAATCTCAGCATCAATGATCAATTGCTCAGACTTATTAAAAGTGAAATAGGGCTTAGTCTTATTAATATTGGAACCAGGCAGAGCATCAAACTCAATGTGACAGTGGGTAACAGCATCCAGGATAAATGGGTCTGATGTAATTTCTGCCCATGCATGCACACAATGTTTTAAACTCCCCGCTGAAAATGGAGGTTGATTATCAATAATAGAGGCAAGATCATTACTTACCGTATTTGGTGATCCTACTGACTTTTGGTGTATGGGGTCTTGGGTGGATTGGATGGTGGCCGGGTTTGACCCCGGCCTGCGCCTAAAAAAGAACGTGCTCGGCCTCGGCCAGTGGGCTGATGAAAACGGCCACGCCCACGAGTGCCCCTGCCACAGGATAACTTATAGGGCTCGAATCGATCATTGGAATGTGGTTTAGAGGTAACTTTACCTCTAAGTTTATTAGATTTTGTAACCTCTTCCACTTCCTTGTTAAGATCATCCCCAAACAACTGGGTTGATATAGCCACAGAGGGATTACGCAATGAGCCATAATGCTTGTTTAAATCGGGCCGAATTAAGTCTCTACGTTTTAGGTTAAATTCTCTATTTGCCGCAAGAAGTAAGACAGCAGAATGAGTAAGGATGCGTTTCTGGTCCCCAACGGATTTATTACATACTTCGAGAACAGCACAAAGGCCTGCAATCATTAGCCCTTGAGCTTTCTGTAGAGCAGAGTCAGTATTTCTAGTGTCTTGACGCATTTGCTGCCAAATCTGTTTGTTCACTTTAGGAGGAACCAAATTGGGGCAATTTTCTGGTCTGACATATTTGGGTTGCACCTCCTGTAATTTTTCTTTGGGCAGTTTATCCTTTAAAAGACCATTACCAATCTCAGTTAAGCCTATAGAAATAGGGGCAGATGTTCGTTCAGACACAGAAAACTCGTCTGCCAAAGTTCGTTTGCCAAAGTTCTGAAAGGACGCATCTACACTTGAACTGCCCTAATCGTCAGGCAACGTATCAGCCTGTACCGGTTGCACAAAGCTTTCAATTTTATCCGTGAGGCCAGGGTCAGAAACTCCTGCAAGGGAGCCTGCCACTTCATTATCAAGTGTAACCATTTCAAAATCTGAATAAATTTGATTAATATTATCCTGGACCTGTGTCAAGATATCCTGCTTAGTCTCATCGAGCAATTCTTTAAACATATTTTTTAACTGGCTCGTAGAAGGACCGCTTTCGAGGTCGGCATTAGCTTCAGATTCAACTCTGACAGCTCTCGTTTGCTCCATGACCTAAACAGATAGGTGTGAAGGCTAAGTGGGCACTTATGTGTACAAGCCCAATAAGAAGGAGCGAAGACACGTCTTACACTCGTCTGAGTTTAAGCGGTAGATACAGGACACGTCCTGCAAGCAACCGAGCTTGGCAATGTGACACGTCACAAAACCGGCAATTCAACGTTGTAAAGGACAATATAGCAGAACTCGTCTACTACATCGATAAAATAAGGAAATCAGAAACGAACACATGTACCTACCTGAAATATACAATAAATTTCGTAAACTAGGGATACAAATTAACGACAGAAATGCTCCTGAAAGCAAGTCACATGTTGATCCAACCAGTGCTTCCATTTTTGAAAACCAAAATTTCTCATTTTTGCCCTCAAGATTTCCTTTAAATCCTTAAAATGTCCTTCAAATTTCCTGGAAGTTTCCTGGAAATTCGTTATGCCGCTTTCAGCCTTTTCGGTGATTTTGAGGCAAAACACGAGCCAAAACAAAGGATTTAATTAATTCCAAAGGCACAAAATTGCCTCAAAAATAGCAAGAAGTGGGTTTGCTAAAAACCGCAAGCTTTTTTACAGTTTAAAATGAAATACTTGTTACAACATTTATTTAAGATCATCTGCCATTGCCATTTGCCAACGATGGCCCCTCGAAATCTGACATGACTGTGTGCGCAAACTTCATCAACTTTTTACAGTGACTGTTTTTTTAAAAAAACTATTCACAGCGTTTTGCTCACTTTGGCGCCCAAAGCTACTAAATTCCATCGCTCAAAAATCTTTCGGAAGTTTTCGAAAACGGAAGGAAAAAGTTCAAAACAGATTTTTAACTAAACACAGTCAACATAATGACATAATCAGTAAATAATTTAGTAAATTTATTCAAAATTTGAGAAAATAGCGAAAACTTCTTTTGTTTTAATGTACTTTTAATGAATATTTATGTTTTTCAAAAAAAAATTTAGATTTCCTTAGATTTCCTCAGATTTTTTCTCTTCCTTAGACTTTCCTTTTCGACAGTAGAATTTCCTTAGAAAAGGAAATTTCCTTGAAAATGGAAGCACTGGATCCAACAGCGATAAACAATGCACTGATCCGCGGCGGTGCGTGCGCATCTCATGATAACCCGGATGTGTGTTGTGATTTGGTAGAATAACCTATTAGTCTGCACTACATGCTCCACAAATCATTACAGGAAATTGTTTGTTCTCCTGTTTTAAACTTTGGTTTTCCAGCTTTTACGCTGTTATTGCTGATACCGTTACCAAAACAATACGACAAAAGTACTAAAAAATAGGCTTGCTAGGCGTACATGTATCTACGCTTTTCAATTCCACGGCAAACACAGGACACAATATATAAACCTAAGGAATATGCTTGTTTGTAAATATCATTAAAACCACAATGATGTTATAGATGTTATTGTGAAAAATAAAATTATATGATCATATTATAGCATATTGTATATGGCATAATTTTTGACCAGCTTGTAATAGTTTTATAAACTCACGGCAGCTCACAACTTGTTTTCATATTTCAACACATTTGGCACAGGCACAACTTGTTATAAACAAATTGTGGGATTCCCATGTGTAGATTTCAATATTTTCAATGATTTTGAGTAAAATCAGAATGCTATTAACATGTACCTCTACACTTTAATAATACTGTAAGTCTAAAACTGAGCTCATAGCTACTCAGATTTATAAGAATTGTATTGATATCACTTATAAAGTATATAGATATCAATTGAAATCACCCAGAATCTCCGTGGACTAGCTGGCTTTTTCTTTACAGTTCTGCTATAACACTCGCATATAATCCACCACACTTGTTGACATAACGAGGTTTATATAGATCCAGAAGCAGGTCGTGTAAAGGTAGTGTATCAGTGTATGACGAATAAAGTTTACGATTTTAGTTCACTCGTTGACTTTTTAAAATTTCACGCTTATTACTAGAATGCTTATTGTAAAATTGACATTGTTTTTGTGCGATTTTCTATTTTCGTTGATTGTGATTGGTCAGTGTTGTCTAAGCCCCACTTATAGTAGACGCACTGTAAACGTCTTAAAATGATTTTTTTGCAACGTTGAGACGAAAAGCAACTTACTAACATTTATTCGCTTTCTCAAATATTCTTCGTGCACGTTGAACACATGCAGCATGCAGTTGAATGCATGCTATTAGACTTTAAATCCACCCAAGTAAATTGGCCATACACTTCTGGTCCATCATCTTGAAACATAGACAGTACCCGCGTCGCTAAAGACCATTGCTATAGACTTGACCCAATTGCACTTCATCGTTTTCGAAAACCTTCGTTTTCGTCCGTCCAGCCGAAAACGCCGTTTACGTGTTGACGCAAGAGCAAAACAGGAAAATTCTCCGTTACGAAAAATATCCGCATACGTGTGGACGAGGCCCAAAACATCCATAATAAACAAATTTCCTAAATATATGCGACCGATCTTGATTCGATGCGTTAAAAGTGCAATATTCATCACGCAAACCGACCAAACTACCCTCTGCAATAGTGTTCTACTTTCAAAAAGGCCAGTTGAATGGGATTCGAATCAACTACCAAAAACTTGTTATTTGTATGCTGTTCCTAATGTTTTATGTGGTCAGGGCTATTTCAGATCCGCTAGAGCACCTAGTTACCAGGACTTGTCCGTGAATTTTCTTAAGTGATGAAATAACCCCTACCCTAACCCAAATCCTAACTCTAACCTTAAAAGCCAACCCTAACCCTAGAAGTCGAGAAAAAAATAAGTTAATAAAAAAAAGAAAAAGTCAAGGCAAGATTCGAACCCGCAACATAAAGCTTGAATCAACACCCATGTAACTCCTGGTTGCCAAATACAAGAGTCACAGGGGTTGCAGTTGGTATTGGTACAGATGATTATTCGAACTCAACAATCAGCAATAGTCAATGTACAAATATTTCAAACAAATTTATTTCAATACAAAGGAGGCCTTTGTACAAGTCACGCAACGTGGTATGGTAGCCAAATATAATAGGTTGCAGTTGAAAGGCACGATGTGGGACTTGTAGGTTAGGCGTAGACTGGATGACTTTAGATGAATGAATTGTAGAATCGTAGATACAATGATTGTAGGTACAAGGATTGTTGGTACAAGGATTGTATGTTCGAACTGAAACACGACAGTGAATAAAACTATTTAACTAACTAAGTAATAACAGTATCAATGACCAACAAAACTAGTTAAACAATGACAAATATAACAATCAAAACTATAGAACTTACGTACTTTGGTTTACACCTGCACCAAACGAGTAGCGATGGGTGAATTTAAATGTAGTAATGTCCCTTTTATTAACAACGTCCTCTCTCTAACATGCACAGTCACGACTATACTGACTAACGCTATCTAATCTAATTGGAAATATACCGCGGCTACTTCCGTCACGCTATACAATTAAACTAGCTGACTATTAACTAACAACATAATGAACTATCATTCTAAAACAGTTGACAATAGGCGTTTCAAACCTACAACCCACATGTCTTCGTTCCTGCGCTATTCGAGCAATCGCTGGTCCATTCAAAAACAAAACATTTTATATTGGCGCTAAATAAATTAATGCACATAAGCGTTTCATGTTACGACGCCATCTTGGACTATTCTGTGCATTATAGCTGCAAGTCGCTGCTTGGCTACAAGTAAACAAAGAAAGTGAACAGTGAACGGAAATGAGTGAACAAGTCGATAGCATAGCATCTGGCACAAAAACCAGAAGGACTTATTAAAGTATCGGCGCTGAAAGATGGTTTTCTACTGTATGTGATGTATTTTTTCTTCGTTTTAGTTGATGACCTAAGAAAAGCTAAGACCTCTTGGAAAGTTATATATGAAATTTTTCAGGAGGAGGGTTTGTAAGTTCTCTAGGTGATTGTGTAAACAACAAATTAGGGCTTCTTACAGTTTTTTCACAATTCGCTTGGTTCTTAAGATACAGTATATTGACATACAAAGAAAGTTAATACAACAAACCAGAAATTCCTTTGTAGTTGTTGTGTCAAACATTACATTTCTCTATTTTGATATATGCTCTAATTCTTACACTGAGTTACCTGCAAGGTCGGGATTGCTTGAAACACTGCGCGTCCTCAAAGACAAGCATCAAAGTCCCGTACAGACGAACAAGTTTTCCTTGACAGGTTTCTCGACTAGTTTACTTACGCGTGTGTACGACGAACAGTTTTTCCTTGACGGGTTTTGTGTGTTCCTCTGTACGCGAAATTTGACAATATTTCTTGACAACTTTTACGAGGCCGCATGAATTAAGTACGTAAACAAAAATTCCCTTGTCAAGTGCTCCTTGTTGCACGTACATACGAGCAAGTGTCCTTTTAAACCAGGCCCCTTGTCAGGGAAAATTTTTTTTTCGCGCACACACGAGCATATAAAACTCGTCAAGGAAAACTTGCTCGTCTGTACGGGGCTTAAGTCGTCACGAAAATATTTTTTGCGCTTAAGCTGGATAAGAATCGCCACCAACCCCAGTTGGCTGGACAGCTCAATTGGTTGAGCAGCGGTCTAGAAACCCGAAGATGCGAGTTCGGACATTACAAGTTATACTGTACAGTAAGTCGTTCGTAGCGAAGGTGATAGGATCGTAGGCATATATGGGAGACAGTAAGTACAGTAACTTCACCGCTGAATTTGTCAAAGAACAATCTAGAAGTTTAAATAATCCAAACCTGTAGGTTACTAACAGAAACCAAGGATTCGAGTTACACAATCAATCGACGAGTTAAGAAGAACCCAATCTGCGCCGCACAGCATCCTGGCTATAATTACAATATGGCTACTAACTTTCCATATGAAATTATCGAAACGTCGGGATACCGGTAAATTTCTACATCAATACATGTTTGTTTGTATTTTAACAGATCCTCGTTGTATCGTGGTCTGCTACCTGTCCTTTCCAGCCTATACTGTTCAAATTTTGTCTACTTTTATACATTTAATGGACTCAAAGCTGCCTACATCTCTAAGAATTCACCCGAAACTGCTATGGTGGATTTACTATTTGGATTTTTTGCGGGTAAGGGCGACATTACAGCTCATGGGCCAATTTTTCAAAAGCCGTTAACCCTGGGTTAACGTGAAATTCAAAGAAAATCTCTTAACAGCTTTAAAGGAAACTAAAACAGTGGGTCAAAGTTTAACCCAGTTTTAGTGCTAATCCAACTTTGATCAAATGTCCTTAAAAACACTGAAACGCAAAAATAGACTGAAGAGTTTGGTGCCACTCACATAACCTACCGCTGACATTGCTGTGACATGCATGACATGCTGTGACATGCATTTCCTGCCGAATATCTCGACTGAGGCCTATCTTCCACGCGAAAAAAAATTCGGCAACGTGATTGGTTAAAATATAGGTTTATAAATTCGCCGCGAACAAGTAGCAACGGTTCCTACTTTTTTTCTTTCTGTTCGCGTGCGGTGAAGAAATATGCATGCAATAGATCGTGTTGCCGTCATTCACGTTGTGTTTCCACTTACACATTTCTTCGTATCACTCAATTAACCCATGTTTTACTGAGACCTGTTTTAGACGTCCCATTTCCGTCGCCATTTTCTTCTCAGTGAATGCCTGGTGTCTTGCCGAGGTGTCTTGTTGACATCAGGTTCTCCACATGTAAAACGTTCGACGTCGTAGACAGGCCTGATTCATTAATGACTTCCTTAAGGTGTAATCAACGTTCTGATTACGACACCGCTGTGGGTGGCTAACACAAGAATGAAACTTCAAGGTGTTAATCTGAAGTCAGAAGAAATGAACAAGAAAGTACAATACAAGTACAGTGGATTACTAGGTAGGCTTATATGACTCGACCGTTCACTCTGAAAAATTAATCGGTGCATAGGTATGCGCCCTCTGATCTAATAGTAAAGTAGATATAGCTCCCACTGGGTGCATAAAAAGGACGAGCTTTTAAGTTTTATTATTATAATTTGAATGCATAGGGCAGTTTGTTAAGCCCCCCCCCGGTGCGTAAATCACCTACCCCATCACAGATTATTTAAAGGGGGAGCACGGGTGGCTTAAGAGGTTAGTGCATTGTGCCTCTCACCACTGCAAAACCATGTCAGGCGTACATTTGGTTTTGCATGTGACTTGAATTCCCGCGGTTGATCTCTCCTGTGCTTCGAGGGTTTTCTCTGGGTACTCCGGTTTCCCTGCCTTCCTAAAATCGACAAATATTGAACAACTCAGTACTATTGGTTTATCAGTATTCATATTACTGTCACGTGTTAATCTGGTAAAATAAAGTTCCTAACCAAACCTAACTTAAAACACTATACAGTACTAGAATACCCAGCGATTTTAGCAGTAGGACGACTTTTCTGTCACGGATTTTCAGTGTAATCTTGATCCATTATTGTTAATTAATGATTACCCTTAAAATGTATACATCTACTATTGCAGTGGGAGAAACTAAAAAGCTGTCGCGCCCTTTGCACGCTTTTGGGTAAAATATTTTACAACATTGCCTGTAGCGGCTCACTTATTTTTAAGAACTTCCCGATATTACTGTAGTGCCCTCGTAGTTCTGCATACACAGTGGTGTAATTGCATATTTATAGTAAAAGCTCGTGTAAGTTGCAGGGACCGTGCCTTTTATGTGTTGCAAAAGTCGAATTTTTTCCTCTTCAGTTTAGGATATTGTTCTGTTTTGCGTAGACGCTGTTCAACAGATATTTCGTGAAGAAGGCTTCAGAGGTTTATGGAGTGGAACAAGAGCTTCACTCGTACTCGCCACTAATCCTGCAATACAGTTCACAGTTTATGAAACTTTTAAGAGATATATGAGGGGCGCTAACAAGGAGGTACGGTACGAGAGGATGCTAGAAATGAGACCAACACGGTGGATAAAAAAGATTATTATAGATTAAGTATTGTATGTCTGAATAGCGATTATTAATCTAAATACAATTTTGTGGAGACATCTTTGTCATCCGACCTTTATCATCTGATCTTTGTCATCAAATTTCAGAACAACCTCAGAGATATGAAAAACTAGATTCATATTAATCTGACAGTGCAGAGAACAACGAAAAATTCATTGTCTCGAGCGGGATTCGAACTCGCATCTTCAGGTTTCTAGACCGCCGCTCTACCAATTGAGCTATCGAGCCAACTGGGATTGGTAGCGAGCCAGCAAAGCTTTCGATCTTCGTCATTTTCAGCTTCTGATGAAGATACGAGCTTACGGATCGAAAGCTTTGCGATAATAAATTTACGTGGTGTTTCTGAAAAATTATACTTTGATTGTAATGCAGTAGATTGATATATACCAATTTTTAAAGATTCCTTTTTCTATTTTCACAAAGCTATTAAGCTATACCACGTACCAGTCGACAAAACGTCGTGTCTGCTGCGTTGCTGTATGGTTGTGATTTGAATAGGATTTGAATAATCTGCTTCAAGCCTAGATCTAATCCTAACACAGACCAGTGCTTTGACCGGTCAACCATAAACACAGATTCGAGAATTTTTGTTGTTGTTTTTCTCTTGAACACTCGGTATATGATACCTAACGCTTGCTATATATAATTTGAGCTCGCGGTACACCAGAGCTGCTGGCCTAGCTACTGGCGCTCATGCGCGGTTTATTTCCATGAAGCTCGCGAGGCCTCAAGGAAATCTATCATGATTGATATTTTTCTACTCGTGAAGCAAATCTGAAGGTCGTGGGTATGTTCAGTATCAAAAAATAAGCCAATCAAAACATGTATAGTTTTAATTCAAGTCTCCCGATATGGCGACGGTCTCTTCTCTTCGGTAAAAGTAAGAAATCGCCACAAGAATCTACGCTAAGCTAGTTACCAGCTCAATCATAACAGCTTACGATCCCCCCCCCCCCCTCCCGCCGGCATTGGCTTCCTATGCTCAGTCATATTTTCCAAAACCTGTAAAAAACAAGGCGGAACATCGAGATCATTTCGAAATTGCAAGAAAATACAGTACTTCTAAACACTCACCAATATTTATCCTTGTTTGACTGCAGTTCATTTCCTCCGTGTTTCTTTTTCGTTTAGCTTCCATCGTGGATGTACTTTGTAATCGGTGCGATTGCAAAAACCGTCGCTACAATCCTCACATATCCCTGTCAAGTTGCTCAATGTAAACAACGGGTATGTACAGTGCAAAGTTAGTATGCATCATGGCCGTGTTGTTCAAAGCTGGTTTAGGCGTTTAGCGTTAGCCCTGGTTTAAAATTTGAGAGGATAAGTTTTAAAGTAAACATGCACAAATGCAAAAAAATAATACAGGGGGTTAAACTTTAACATGAATCAACACTAACTCAGGTTTGAAGTTACAAACTCTCGTGGTTGTATCATTCTGTTACAACCACGAGTGTTGGTGACTGATTTATATTCATTTGTATCGGCTTCACACTTTACAGGCGTATATATGTGATTTAATGTGAAAAATCTACAATCATGCACAGTATTTCACAAGTAGAAAATACGAAACAAAATTGTACGTGCATTTGCATGAAAAATTCAGATAACATTCTTGAACAGCTCTATGCAAGGAAATGCTGGTTTCATAGTTTGTAAGCAATTTTGCTTATTTTGGTGATATTTCGACTCATTGCCAAAATCAAGTTACAAGATTATGATAAAACTGTTTTCATTTCAATGTATTACATTACATATTTTTAGACTGGCTACTGGAAAGATGAATCAAAGCGACCAAATTTTATGAAAATAATTGCGCAGATACTAAGGTAAATGGAACAATACAGTTAATTAAGCTTTTAAGTTGCACGAGAGTGATGTGGTTCTGACAACAAATGTCATATATGTAGCAGAGGTGTTAAAACCCCGCTGTTTGCTAGAAATCACCCCCTTTCTGATGTCCCGTTTCTTTTAAAAAGTCTCAACAGCCCTTCCTTCCTCCACAATTCTAACACCAAAAGCATACAAATCATGCAATTGCTTCCTTTCTGCCCCCTTTCTAGAAAAAATAAGTCGATCTCCCTCAATTTTAATAAAGTGAATCCCACTTATAAATGAGTTGATAGAAAGACCAAGAAACAACGTAGTCATCCTATCATTTTATGTTTTTCTTTAAAATAATCTGATGCATTAAAAATAATTTAGTGTTCCGATCTTTGATACTGGTCCCAAATTTGTGATGAGATCAAAGCTTGTAAAATAATAAGTTAGAGTTAAATACCGAGAAGGAGAGATGTATGTCATATACAGCCCCCGAGGACGCGCAGCGTCCGAGGGTTTTGTATGACATACATCCCGACGTATTTAACTAACTTAATTTATTTTTGAGGAGGTTTTCTAACCGAGTCTTTTGACTTTAAACAATTTAAGTCGAGATTCGTTGAGATTTTTTCACGACTTTGATCTAATTATTTATTCAAGGTAAATAACCTATACACAACCCGCGGTACATCAGAGAAAACCGACTCAAAAATGAATTAATAGTATTTATGGATGAGTCAAATCCAAGCGTGCCCATCCCCCTTCCCCCCCGGGCCAACCCCCGGGCTTTTGACAAATTTTTAAAATACGTGGTTAATCCCCGGGGGCGGGGATAAAATACATGTGAAAATGCCCCGCAGTGGGGCAAAAAGTAGTCGGCAAATTCCCCTCCCCGGGGACACCTGAAATCTGAAACCCTAAATCCAAATTGTTTTTTAAATAGGCGTAATAATTCTGTTCATTTTATGCTTCGTATAAATCATATATACGACTATTGAATTAATATATATGATTTATACGAAGCATGAAATAAACAGAATTCATTGAAATATAATTTTGTGGAAACACCACGTAAGTTTATTACATGATAATAATAAACTTACGTGGTGTTTCCACAAAATTATATTTTAACTTGAAAATCACTACGCAAACATACAGGGAATTTATTACTAAACAGAAATTATATTACGCATATTTCGAAAACAATTTGGATTTAGGGTTTGAATACTAAACACTAACGTGTTATTTTAATATTCAATACAATATTCAATACAGTCTAATTACCAGTACTACAAACAATAAATAGGGACATTATTTGAAACCTTCTTTTATATCATAACATATTAACATATATTTTGATATTGTTTGAAACTGGTTTGATCGTGTTGTTTTGTATTATTATTTGTTCTAAAATAATAGAATCATCATTTCAAATGCCCCACCCCCGGGCAAAGGTTCGCACGCAAATGCCCCACCCCTGGGACGTACTAGACAAGCAAATGCCCCGGGGTGGCCCGGGGGTGGGGGGGGGGATGGGCACGCTTGGATTTGACTCATGCATTATTCACGAAGCTTCGCTCGCCCAAGTGTTTTTCAGGGAGGTCCTGGAATACATATCTATATTATACAGTAAAATTCTACTACACGACGATACACTTTGCTGTTTGATTACTGATCTAGGTGGTTTACATGACATTTATTCTGGTATCTCGTACTCGTACTATATAAAAATATCTTTTGATCAAACACTGAAGGCCTTAGGGCATGTTACACGCCGAACTACCCTATTATATTTACCCTGAATTTTGTGCCTTTTTTTAGACAAAATGGCTTAAAAGGTCTATACAAAGGATTAGAAGCAAAGCTTACACAAACTGTATTAACTGCTGCGTTTATGTTTCTCACGTACGAAAAAATACTCGCGTTTGCTTTCACGCTACTGGGCATGGAGAATCGAAAGTGACGGAAAATTACAACAGTCAGTGAAAACGGAAACAGCCTAATGCATGAGCTCTATAATCTGGAGTAGCAAAATCTATTGCAAGACGCCTGGACTCTACCCCGATACAAGTTGGAGGACGCTATTTACATATTGAAATAATAAGATTTTTATCTAAAATAACAACCGATCCGAACGTTGTATTCCAATAAAATTACTGGTTACAACGTTTGATAATTCCAGTAGTTACTGGAATTGTCATTTCATGCATATAAAATGAACCCTTACCCAGACTCCAACCCTGACCCTAACCCTAACAATCCCAGTAATTTATTGGAGACAATAATTTTATTGGGATACAACGTTCGGATCGGGTGAAAATAACGAGTTATAAATCTGCAAACAAATTGTAATTGTAAATGAAACACGAAGCTTTTGGTTAAAGACACGTGAATTGTTGTGAAACCGCTATCCCCCCCCCCCCTTACCACCCTCTTCAATTGCAAAGGCAATACTGTCAGGACTCTATTATTGTTATTATTTAAAACGTTGCTCCTTGTAAGTCTTATAACGAGCAAGGCATGCGAATGGCCATTTTCATAAAAAAACAAAGTTTTTAAATGTGTTCAGTTTGGACGCTGGCGCTGGCCATGGAGGGGAAAAGAAGCGCGCGGAAATTTAAATTTCGGGGGGGGGGATGAACGTTTATCCTCGCAATGTCCATACATGCAGCCATGAGGAGGTGGTAGTCTAGTAATGGCGCTTGTTTTGTCGTAAATACGTTTATATGCATACAAATTTTAGTAACTAGTACTCATTTTGTCTACTGATATCTGAGATTGTGAATAATGTCTGATAAAGGAGAAGCATCTTATACGGCCGCTAGGAATCCAAAGTTTGAACAGTTAAGAAGTGACCATGAAACGTTTCTTCGTACATTCGAAAGTTAGTAAAAAATATATTGTATTTTACGTGTCTTTCTATCTTGTTTTGTTTCATAGTAATGACATTTTGACATTGCATTAAATTGTATATGTTTTTTTAACAGAGCCGACCCAGATATATCGCTTTTTAAGGACTAGGAATATAATAACGGTGAGTCTAATAAATGTACATAATTTTATTCGAATACCAATTTGCCATTGGCAATCTGATTGATGGTGCTAAGTACGCATCACATAGCATAAAGCTGGAGAAACTACGCAATAAAAACAATCGATTTGAAAAGAGATTGTGAAGAACATCAATACACAGCCAAAAGTGCACAAGTTACCACAAATGTGTTGATGTGAGGTTTCTGTTTTCGTGACTTTCAATGGCTTGTTGACCACAATTTGCAAGCTACCAATAGACTTGTTCCAAGTTGATTGACAAAAGTTTGGTATCCACAGGCTTGCTGCAGGCTGTTTCCACAAGTCCCCCCCCTATTAGCACCATGCATCATGTTGGTATAAAACTTCCATTACCTGTAACCATACTAGCTGCAATGAATTTGAAAAAGTTACAAAATTTGTAAAAGCTAATACTTAGTGTTTCACTTGCTCTGTAGCCCATATTTTTGCACAGAAATTTATCGTACATGAGACATCGTAGAACAAGAAACAATACCAAGGAACAAAGGTAACTGTTGAAGAGAAACAATCCTGTATCAGATTAGGTTTATAATATGGAGGTAGGCTGTGTAGTGCTTGTTACATTGGGTGTTGTGTGCTCTATGGATCAACTGATAATCAGCCACGGAACCATCTCCCCCTTATTGGTAGAAAACCTGCCTTATCATTGTCATGTGCACATGGTTATTTCTAGATTGAACAAAATTTGGAATTAGTAAATATGGGCCAAACCAACATAACTGGATTTAGGCAAAATTTCTTATTGGAATTTCATTTAGATTATATCAGGGCGAATCAAAATTGGGGATAATTTCATGTCACTGGTAGTCAAAATAATGACTATACTTTTTCAAATGGTATTTTATTGATATCAGTACACTGAACAGAATGTTACACAACCACTTGAAACTACTGTATGAATGAAATTTTTTTCTTACTTTTGAGAGATCACTTGAAATAACATGTATCTGACATGTGCAATGTACATGGTGGGTAGTAGTCAAATAGTTGTACACTAGTTAGCTACTAATGCTAAAATTCTGAAATCGGATGTATCTCTACTTAAAATCCTTGCATACAGACCTTTAGAGATGATCAAAATTATGATGGCACCTTTTTGGCACCATCATGATTCCGAAATCATTAATAAATCAACATTGGTGTATATTGAGTAAGAAAATCCCTTAGCGCGGAAACGATCGACTTTTCGATTTGAAAAAAAACAGACAAACATGTGACCAACAGTCAGTCAATCACTAGTGCTCACCTGAAGCAGGATAAACAAACTGCATAACTGCTCTGTTACTGATCATTCAGTGAGAAATTCAGAGTTGACGATTTGCTAGAAAAGTGCGAAAGGAAGAATGCAGAAAATTCACCACTCAGGTATTTTTACTGTGATACTGTGTTTCAAACCTTCAGGCCAAACACTGTGAAGGCAAATCTGATAAGCTCAATACCTTCTTCATGATTAAGCAGAGTTGCACATAAATTTCTAAACCTAATGACTGTATCATCATTTTTCTATTGTATATGAATCACATGTTGTTTTAAATTTTAGCTCCGAAAAAAGTGGATACCTCAATTTGACATTCAATGGCTTCTTTCGTGGACCAGGTAAAGATGACACAGTTACTGTCATTTTAGTTTTACCTGGACCTAAGCACTTAGAAATTTGCTGCCAAAACATTCAGCTTCTTGTCAAGGTTTCCTTATTTGTGTGCCTCAGGACATTATTCTCTTACAAGACATGTTTCAATCTGCTGCGTGCCATGAATCCAGCCCTGAACAATACTTAGTCCGTACTTTAATATCATAATTCATCGGCGCAATTCCGACTTAGCCCGCGTTGCTCAGGCGGTAGGGCATGACGCTAGCAACATCAAGGTCGTGATGAGTTCGATTTTTGCCGCGGTAATTGCAAATCTTTGACCGATGTTAAACGTTTGTGCATGTGTGCGGTTTTTATTTGAACAGTCATGCCAAAAAGAAAAATGTTAGATCTATTTTGTTGCTTTTCGGATCTTGCCAGGTCTTCATCTACTTTGTGTGACATTTGCCTTGTGAGGCTGTCAGTGCTGCTATTTTTCATGTTTTCCTGCTCTAGTTCTCGGTTCTAATGCACATTTCCTACGTTTGGCTGTGACGACAAACTGTAGGCAATTTAAGGAGGAGCGCATACTGTAGTTTATGAAGCTTAGAAAAAAGGGTGAATAAAATTACGAGGGGTAAACTTACAAAAACTTTCTTTTAACTTTTAACTAAGCACAGTAGGATACTCAAGAATGCTCTAACTTATATTTGCATCTGTTTTCTTGTATTCTTCGTTTTTTCAAACTCTCCACTGCTTTGTAAAAATAAATTTCATTCATTGAATTCGCCGCGGTCACAATTTCGTCAACAAAGTTTATTACAAAGTTTGTTTCGAATTCCACCCCCCGCAATTTTTCCAAACGTACTCAAACTTGCGAAGCTTCTCGTGTAAAATCAGCTAAAATTGACTATAACGGATGTGGGCATAATATATTTGTTGATGGTTATGTGCATGGCCATGATACCTGCTTTAGGTAAACCCATGACCTTCAACTTCTTGTAACGAAATAATATTCCAGTATTGCGAACAACAACATTTAAGTGTGATGGTATGTTGTTTAGTGCATGGTGAGCTTCCTACACCCTCCAGCGAGGATCTTGCTGATCAAAATCTTGTTCCTGCTGACGTTTTTATTGTTAAAGTTTGTCACAAAAGAAGAAAGGTATTGTAAGCAGCGTGCTACATAACATGGAATGACACAGAGAAGGTCATATTCAGTGTCTTCCGCATAAGCGCCATTCATCATAGATTCCTCAATGGACTAAACAGGAGCATTCAAACCCTCTCCCTCCCTGGAACCTTTCAAAGAAAGCGAAGACGACCTTGTGCATACTATTACGTATTACGTGGTGCTACGAACGGCAAATTGTATTACGTGGTGTTAAAAACGGCAAAAATACGTCTGTGTGCCCAAATTTTCCACCCTGCTCGCATAATCTCAAATAACCATACACGGTACTAATATATGCGGTGCCCTGCTGCGATTGTTGCTCAACTGAATAGAATTGAACAATTATGTTAATTATATGAATGCAAATACAATATTCAACAGCGTTAGGCCCTAGCTGTTATTTAGCAACCATAGCTGACTCAAACTCAGTTCTTGTATGAATGTTTACAGTGTAAACTACAGTATTGAGTACTGCAGGTTACATCAGATAATGTCAGCGATACAGCTTATATTTTTGTGGAAACACCACGTAAGTTATTATCGCAGAGCTTTCGATCCGTAAGCTCGAATCTTCATCACTGTTAATAGTAATGAGACTAATTTAAATTCACACGTCCCTTAAGGTGGCTCCCTACAGTAGCATAAAATGTCAGGCTTTTCACGACACATCAGCTTGCAACGAAATTTGTACCGACTACACTTGAAACAGGGCAATTTGAGTGCTATTAGGAAAGATATGAAAGTGTTTGGTGTGCATATATAGAAAAATAGAAACAAAATAACTGCTATGGTAACTATATGGTTCTATTTTTTGCAGTTTTAATGCTTAATTTCACAATGAATGAACAATAACTTTCTTTCTCTTCGGTCAAATTTTCTGAAATTTTTTTAGTTGTTTATTGATGTATAAAGGACAAAGATATCAAAATTTGAAGACAGGTTTATAATTCAGATTTTGATATATTCGTGGATTTCGACTGCGGGGAAACGTATTTGTAGATTTTTTTTAAATTCGAATATGTCTTACCTTAGATATGGTATAACAACTGGACGTAGTTTTAAAAAAAATTCACCGAAGGAAACAGCGGATAATCGAGGCTAAAATCCATAAAATCATTGCTGACGTGATAAAATTTCGACTCGACATACGAAAAACATTTCAGAATGAGCAAACGTAAAAGCTTACGAAAACGCGGTCGGAAAACAGAAAAAAACAGTTGAAAACGTACATACTGTTTAGGTTTCACAAACTTTTTATCATGTACAGAACACTTGGTGATTTCGCCGCAGAAAAACCTCAAAACACAACTTTTCATATGTCGTTCATTTCAAAACATTTGCCGGTCGGCGAAGCTCCACACCACAGATAAGGTATAGAACCAGATGTCTCACTTCCTATCTATTCCTTATGTTTTCGTGTCCGCGATTTTTCGGCTGATCACGAATTGCACACGCGAGATGACGCAACCAGAGAGCACGAATTGCTCACGCAATGGCACTTGCCACGCTGACGTGTACTGCTTACGTGAGAGCACGAATTGGACACGCAACACATCTGGCAAGTGTAATGCACATTTTTTATCAGAAAAAAGATAGGGAAGTACAGAATTTTGGCAGTTAAACGGCGATTTTAGGCGCAACTACCTATTGATCTTTATTTTCTTGACGAATTTTACTGATAAATGATACGCTGCTTCTTTTTAGCAAGAAAGATTCACGCCACGCGAGCAAATCTGACGCGAGCAAATCTGACGCGAGAAAGTCTGACGCGAGCAAATCTGACGCGAGCGATCTGACGCGAGCAAATCTGACGCGAGCAAATCTGACGAAAGCTGACGCGAGCTCTTCAAAATCGCGGACATAAATTTTGCTTAGTGAGACATCTGGTTCTATACCTGATCTGTGTCCACACTGATCTCTATAGATCTGCCCTGCAACTGTAGGGAGCCACCTTAAACACAGATTACTATTGTACCAGATGTCTATCTTCGTGCTTTCGCAAGGTAAATTTGTGTTAGCGATTTTCACTCTGATCACGAATTGCACTCGTGATTTTTCGCAATATCACGTATGTTGTGCTTACTAAGAACATGGTGGACACTTGCGTCAGACTCACGTCCAGGCCAGGCCTGTGTCAGACATACACAGTGAACTCAAATAAGACTGGAACGATACCTTCAGGTAAATAGCCTGAGCTTTGGGTGAAGCCAAGATGGCGGAAATTGAAGGCCGTCTTGTAGGTATAAAACACGCGTGTTTTCTGCATGGGCTTCGCGGGAGCTGAAAAATGACTAAAGTTTTCCGATCGATGTTTTTCAATTTTTGCTCCTAAATGCTGATTTTAACGGTAAATACCCTACCTAAAAGCTAAAAACTAAACGAAAAGGTAAGATTAATCTAACTGCAGTCCATATTATTCTGTGTTTTGTTTAAATCCCTCATAGGTGGTCGAGAAAAACAAAAGTTTGCTTGTGTTTCTCCTCGGGTTTTTTTCTGAACTTGAATTTCATTTGCCAAATAACTTTGCTTTTTATGATGAACTGTTTCTAAAATATGGTTATTCTGTAAGACCACTTGCTATAATTTCTAGAGCCATGGGAAAGCCGTCCTAAAAAAAATAGTCGGCCGAAAATATGAAATTTTCATATCAGATGATGCCGATTTTTCATACGGAATTCAGTAATATTTCCGCGCAGGGGCCTGGATCATACCTACAAGACGAGCTTCAATTTCCGCCATCTTGGCTTCAAAATTTCAGCTCCACGTAGCGTTCCAGTCTTATTTGAGTTCACTGGACATACATAGGTGTTAGACTGTTGCTTACGTTGTATGGCGTGGATTGCGCTTACTAAGAACATGGCGGAAATCTTTCGTCAGCTATGCGTCAGCTCGCGTAAGCATGTCAAAAATTTGTAACAGATATTTGGCGAAGATAGACATCTGGTATAATAGTAATCAGTGCCTTGAATAGGTAAAATGTCGTGATTTGTATGCTCGCGTGATTTGAATGTTAATTAAACGGTTAAATCAACTACGTCAAATCTAACAAGCAAAAAAGTTGTAACTAATTCACGCGCGCGCAAAGAAGAAAGAGAAATCAATTTGCCACAGTAAAGATAGCGCGCCACGTACTATCCAGTAGCTTACCTCCTGATCTATCGTACTGTGCTTAAAATTATCGCTTCATTCCATTGTATGCGATGGTCATTAGTCCATGAGTGTTTAGCCACGGCTGATTTTTTCAAGTTCGGCTTTCTCGCTATTAGTGTTATTTTAGCGATTGATAATCGTAATTTCTCTCGCAAAATGAGAGAATCAATTAAAGTTGAGAAGCACAGTACGATAGATCAGGAGGGTAAGCCTCTGATAGTACGTGGCGTGCTATCTTTACTGTGGCAAATCGATTTCTCTTCTTTGCGTGCGCGTGAATTAATTACAACCTTTTTTTGCTTGTTAGATTTGACGTAGTTGATTTAACCGTTGAATTAACATTCAAATCACGCGAGCATACAAATCACGACATTTTAGCTATTTAAGGGACGTGTGAACTTAAATTAGTCTTATTATTATCATAGATATTAGAAAAAAGGGATGGATTGGCTACTCTTTTGTTATCTATATTTTATCTTCAGTTGAGCACACCGGAAGCAAACATTGCCCAACTTGTATGGTAATTATGCTCATGAACTCAATTTTGTTTATGCGCATAATTACCATAGCGAGTTGTGCAATGTTTGTTTCCGGTTTATTCAAAATAACTGAACAGAAGATCGTGTATAGTATTGAATAGCGTTGCCAATCCAAAAACACGCAAAAATGTCAATTTTTTGTCGTCCTCACTCTTCAAGTGGGGCCTTTCAACATGGCCGCCGGTCGCAAAGCATGACTTACTTCCGGCTTCAATTTTTATTAGAGACTTGTATTAGCGGTTACTATAGTCTCAGATTCTATAATGTCGGATACCATAATCTCAAAATATAATCTCACATGCTCAATGTTCTATTTGTCAGTACATGGAAAAACGTTTGTCTGATACGAACAATGTAAATTTTCAAGTTACAGTATTTTCATGACAAGAGGGGATCTCGCTTATAAACTTGACAATATGATTTCTCGCTAACCGAGAACATTCCCCATGTACATGAACAGGCCCTAACCGTATATTCATAATCTTTGTTTCAGGATCACAGTCCACCAATTGTGCAGGAACGTGTGGGTCGTTGTCTCGTACCTCACAATCCTTGCACTGATCACGATCCACTGCTCGAGTCCTGCAGTGTTTCGATACCACGATCAGTATTCAATCCGAAAACCAACAGAAATGTGCGTTCGTTCATCTTGACACTCGAAGTTAGCATTCCTCTTGTTGAAACCATGAAGAAAAAGAAACGGAAAAAAAGTGATCCAAAGCTGGACCATAAACGTAAGTTTAGCAGCCAGTCGAATTATTGTAAAATTGCACGCGGGGTTCGGTGGCTAAATCATCAGAACTAGGCTTTCTCCACGACGTTTTTCGCAACGGTGATTTTCTCCTAAAGACACGTATATCTTCAAGGATTTTTATCTTCATAGTGTTTAGTAATGTTCTTCATAATTATTTACTCCTGTTCTCTATGGAAACAAACTATTGATCATTAATGGGCAAATGTACCTTGACATCCATACCTATACACGCCATTGTGATGCTACCGCGGACATTGTGACCGATCAAATAGAATAAAAAGTACTGGGCCTGCTGCCTCGTGGAATGTAGCAATACACTTTTAATTTGTTTTGGTTTGAAAGAACTTTTTATAATCATTTAGAAAACTATTTTCCGCTTCCTTCTAACGTTGCTTTGGTTCTCCTGATATTTTAATTCAAATCACCATAAACTAGCAAAGTGTCTGCTATCGCGTATTTGTTGCAACATGCATTATCACGTACCAGCAGGGTCAAGCGAAACTTTCACCTATCGTAGTCATGAAAAATTACTTACTATTGTCGGTAACTCTTTTCCAAATGTTTCCGGAAACAATTCCAAACGAGCTTGGCTGTTTACTTGTATTCTTGTGTTACACTTATGTCCTACTGAGAATCGTACGTCTGTGCGCCCCAATTTTCCACCCTGCACGCAAGACAATATTGTGAAGATATTGGCCGAGCACTCTTTGCCAATGTCCGAGCACATGTATCCGACCAGGACATAAATTTATCAGATCAGATCAAAGCGATATCTTTATCATCCACACTGATGCTGATGCACTGCTTTAATCACTAAAATACGGAGGGTAGCTGACCTCAGCTAGCCTGTTCCCAGACATAACTCAAAAAGAGTTAAGTCTGCTATCCAGTTACCCGTTTTTTACACGTACGTGCACGCACGTAAAAGTTTAAACTCTTCTCAAACTCTAAGTACTTTTTATTTAACGAGTAGAATCAATAAAGTATGCTAACTCGTAGGGAATGCTGAGTTCTCTCCATCAAAACATTTATTCATTTCAAAGATAACATTGATATTAATTCAAACTTTTAGGCGCGTTTACGTACTAGTCAGGGAGCATAAGTAGTCCAATGGGATTTTCGTGAAAAAAGCAAGCCACCTATCTAGGAATGTTAATTGGGCCCCAATGAGCATGAAAAATTTTGTCGGCAATTTTGCGGCCTGCTCCGACGGCTGTCACAGGGGGTGGGGTGGGAGGACATTTTCGCCATTACTGAAAAATCGATTTTTCTCCATAACTTTTCGATTCTAAGGAAGTCATTCATTTTGAAAGTTCCTGCCTCGTTATACTAAGGGCCAATGAGCACAAAGAAGCTATATTCGGGGCAGCGATGTATTTGCTGGACCAAAATGCATGCTAATTAGGTCCGCCATTAACGAAAATCGTATTTTTCACTCTGGCTCAATGCAAATTGGACCAAGATCAAAAATGACGGTTTCTACCTCCCCAATTATGTGGTCGATTAGGATGATAATGCTAAATAAATCACTTTATCATGTTATTTTGTGGGTGAATAGGAAATTAGTTGAAGGCAGACATCAACTGTCAGTAATCTCCAGAACCTTATCTTCTCAGAAAATGCCTTAAAAGGGTTCCGTGATTCTTTAAACATTGGATATGATGAAATAAATACTAATCATTTACAAGCCAATGATCAAGGGGTTATGCAACCCAAGAAGCACGTTACTCTACAAACGCCGAGGTTCTGAGGTTGCTACTGAAGAATGATTATCTTCACGAAGTATCTTCCTCGTCGTTTTCATCGTCGTCTTCCTGGTCAGACGATGGGTCAGATGGGCAGTTTACACAAGGCTCATCATCATCACCGCATGCGCAAAGATCAGTGCAGTTGAGCCATGCCTTCCTGCACTGACTTCTGTTCGTTCCACATCCCTTGGTGCAACGGCACTTGATGAGATGAAGAACAGCATCCGGGGCGGGTCGCTGCTGATCATCACTGGATACCATTTATCTGAATCAAAAGAAAAACCTCATAACTTGATATTATTTTGGTCACTTTCACGATGATATGCCTTAAATGAATTACCTTTCTCCAGGGTCCTTCCAAAGCCTGACGGTGAGGGAAGCCTTGGGTTTGGGATTATATCGTCCTCCTATACCATTCCTAGGTAATGGTCACGTAATATCGCCTGTTTCAGGGCTGCCTTGGTAGGTGGCAATCTCTCAGACTCTGCCTGTTTCCTTCGGAATAAAAACCATCTATGTTCCTTGACACTACTGATCTGGGTACCAGGGAAGTACAGCAAGCACACAAGCTTCTTCATGGCAGCCAAGGTTGAGGGTAGAGGCTGTGAAATTCCCCCATGGTCTGCTAGCGCATGCACTCAGACACTGTCAGCCGGTCACATCGGCTTCGCTCTACGCATGAAAACCTGGAAGAGCTGCTATTCTAGCTAAACCAAGGGCACGGACTATGAAACAGAGGGGGATTTTTCGATGCCACTGTCCTCTGCCGGTCACGAATCGCGTGTCTTCACATAGGTCTGCGTGCCGTCTCAGTGCCAATACAAACACATCAGTGTCTGGCGAGACGATGTCAATTCTCGTGGCGCCTGACACTGTGGCATCTACAGCGTGCAGCAGCAGTTTCGTGTCGGCCTCCTCCTGGTTGCTGTCAAGGTATTGCATGTCTCTGTGCGTTCCTTTACATTTACTATCCCACGCCACCGTCACCCGTAAACCCTCTTCACGGCCTTTCTCTAGCGTCTTAATGGCAAGGTACTCTGTCAGTTCTTTCTTGG
The DNA here is from genome assembly GCA_963855995.1 of Muricea muricata. Taxonomy (NCBI): domain Eukaryota; kingdom Metazoa; phylum Cnidaria; class Anthozoa; order Malacalcyonacea; family Plexauridae; genus Muricea; species Muricea muricata. Next base: position 6,617,991 of record OY979724.1, on the reverse strand, counting down.
TGTTAACATGTGCCAGAAGTCTTTTCATTGGTACCTATAAAATAAGAAGCAGTTTACAATCAGTTAATCTGAAGTCTAAAACTGGGATTCAGTATAAAGAATTTAGTTTAAACGTTCTCCTACCTTGGAGATTTGTGTACTGTCTGTAATTCTGTAACAAACAGGATCTTGACCTCCTTGTCGCAAGACTCTAGTAGCTGTTTTGAGGGAGAGCGGCCGACTAAGTCAGCCCTGAAACAGGCGATATTACGTGCCCATTACCTAGCAATGGTATAGAAGAACGATATAATCCCAAACCCAAGGCTTCCCTCACCGGCAGGCTTTGGATGGACCCTGGAGAAAGGCAATTCATCTAAGTCATATCATCGTGAAAGTGACCAAATAATATCAAATTATGAGGTTTTTCTTTTGATTCAGATAAATGGTATCCAGTGATGACCAGCAGCGACCCGACCCGGATGCTGTTCTTCATCTCATCAAGTGCCGTTGCACCAAGGGATGTGGAACGAACAGATGTCAGTGCAGGAAGGCAGGGTGTTATCTTCAAATGCCTACGTTGTCACAAACTTTATTCGCTCATATTTCAGCGTATACGAGAGATTCGCTAAAGTACAAATTATTACAGTAGAAGGCGTTAGACCTACTCAAGTATACATTAAATATAACAACTAGAACACTGTTCAGTACTTACAAGTTATTGTGACACCTTTGTTCATGAATTAATCAAATTATTACGACAATTTTAGTTCACGTTTATAACCGATGTTTTGTTTTGTTCCTTCTTCGCGCCAAAACTCTCACGCCCGCGATCACTATGCTCATACTTCATGTAACAAATTCTACACGCTCCCCCCTTGAAAGACGAGAAAGGAGCCTTTCTACCAACTTAAATTTAACTAATATCAATTATTTACTCAGTACTTAGTCTCTAACAGTTCTGAGTTAGGTTTGTTCAACCGACCTTTGTCCCAAAAGGTTTTCTTCTAACAAACATATCTTGCGTACATCCCGCTGATAAATTCCGTTCGCCGTTCGGACGGTTACTCTGCGGACGATTCCTTCGGTGTCTGGGAATACCTCTTCTATAAGTCCCTTTGGCCATCGACCTCGTTGTACGTCTTCGTCTACCACTAACACTAGATCTCCGACACTGAAATTGGGTTTCTTTTTCAACCACTTCTGTGTTGCTTGTAAGGTTGGTAAGTACTCGCGCATCCATCTTTCCCAAAAGATACTTGCCAATGATTGGACATGTTTCCATCTTGCTTTGTAGTTATTTACTTGATCGGACGCCTTTGCAGATGTTGACGGATTCTGGCGCATCAGGAGTATATGGTTTGGTGTAAGTGCCTCTAAGTCTCGTGGGTCACTGGAGATGGGAGTTATGGGTCGATCGTTCATGATCTTTTCTACTTCCACCAAAAATGTTCGTAAACTCTCATCATTGAGCTCCCTGTTACCGACTAGAGATCGCAGAATCCTTTTGGTTGACCGTATCAGACGTTCCCAAACACCGCCCTGATGACTAGCGCATGGAAGATTAAAGATCCACTCTACACCTCTGCGAGAGAGCGATCCCTGGATCTTTTCGAGGTTCCACGATTTTAGGGCTTGAATAACTTCCAGTTCAGCGCCCTTGAAGTTAGTGCCGTTATCGCTATAGATAACCCGAGGTGGCCCTTTTCGGCCCACGAAACGCAGGATCGCACTGATGAAACTGTCCGTCGATAAATCTTCGGATACCTCGATGTGCACAGCTCTGTATCTTAAACACGTGAAGATACATCCATATCGTTTCGCTAACGCAGGATTCTTTGACCTCGTCCTTGGACCCAACTTCACGAAAAGTGATCCAAAGTAGTCTATGCCAACAGCTGCAAATGGATACACCACACCGTCTTCGTCTGATGATGTCCTCACAGCCGGCAACGGGGCCATCACTTGCTCACCCGACTTCGCATTCTCTCGTTTACAGATCTGACATTTCTTGAGAACTCGTTTAACATAAGATATTCCGTTCGTAATCCAAAAACGTCTCCTGGTTTCTGACAGCGTTTGGTAACTTCCAGCGTGACCATTGAGGCCGTGGTAGTGAAGGGTGATCAACTCAGATACAATGTTGTCTTTTGGGAGGATGAATGGGTGTTTTGAATCGTGATCCAAGCTCGACCGATTCAATCTTCCTCCTAAACGTAATAGTCCGTCTTCACGAAAAGGTTTAAGTCTCGCTAAACGTCCTTTCTTCACTTTCTCCAAATTCCCTGGAAACGATTCTTCCTGGACTTGTCTGACGATCTTTCTTTCGGCTTCTTCCAATTCCGATACGGTTAATTGCTCTATTTCATTCGTGACGCCCCATGATCGTTCCTTCTCATCGCGTTGTTTCTTAGGTCTTCGTCCTCGAAATACTCTAACAAGCCAGGCAACGACTCTTCGTAGCCTCTCCCACGTGGAGAACCGTTTCAATAGATCGCTCCAGAATTCATCCTTTACGCTTGTTCCACCGACTACGACTTTTTCTCTTTTTACTCCTTCTTCATTCTCATTCAAGCTTTCTGTCAGATCTAAAGGTTGAGCAGGCCAGTCTTCAGTCGGCTGCCAAAGAAATTCAGGATTCTTTTTCCAACGTTCCAACTTATTCGTCTCAGAGGCTTTGATTCCTCTTGACGCGTAGTCTGCAGGGTTTAGGTCTGATCGAACATATCGCCACTGACTTGGCGTCGACTCTTGTCTGATAGCAGCGACACGATTTGCCACGAAAGTGACGAATCTTCTTGTTTCGTTCATGATGTACTTTAAAACGATCATAGAGTCGGTCCAATACACGATTCTGTTTATCTCGAGTCTTCCTTTCAGTTCTTTTACAATAGTCTTGTTCACACGCGTAGCCAGTGTTGCTGCCGTCAATTCCAACTTGGGGACGGTGACTGCTTTGTTGAGAGGCTTGACTTTGGGCTTCCCCATCACGAAACTTACGTGGAATTCTCCCTTCTCGTTCATAAAGCGTAAGTACGATACGGTTCCGTAACCGTGTTCTTGCGATGCGTCGGCGAAATGATGCAATTCTATCTGTCGGATTCGTCCGAAGCCTTCCGGTTTAAAACATCTGGGCATTTCGTATGAGCGTAGGTCGACTAAATCTTCTTTCCACTTCTTCCATTGCGTGGACAGTTAACAAGGCAACTCGCTGTCCCAATCCACTTTCAGACGACATAGCTCTTGGTTAATCTCTCGAGCTGGTAACATCAGCGGGCTTGCAAATCCAAGAGGATCGTAGACTGTTGCTATCGATGACAGCACGCCTTTGCGGTTATTCTGCTCTTTCTTGTCTTCCACGATTAGCACAATCGTATCCTTTTCGACATTCCAACGGACGCCAAGCGCGCGGTCCATGGGTAATGTTTCCGATTGCAAATCTAAATTCTTGACTGTCGGTGCCCTTCCCTCCACTGGAAATTCTTGTAAGAGCTCGCGTGAATTTGAGCACCATTTTGTCAGTTGGAATCCAGCTTTGGCGAGCATACTTTCCAACTCCTTGCTCACTCTTTTTGCTTGTTCGGGTTCAGAAAATGACTTCAGTAAATCATCCACATAAAAATCACGAAGGACGGCGTCCAAAGTTTCTTGGGAGTAATCATGACTGTTATCTGTTGCTGTTTTTCTGAGTGCATAACCGGCTACGCTCGGAGAAGATTTAGCGCCGAATATGTGAACGAGCATCTGGTAGGTCTTCGCCTCTTTCGTCAAGTCACCATCTGGCCACCAGAGATAGCAAAGTGCGCTCCTGTGTTCCGGTATGACGTAAACTTGATGGAACATTCTCTTCACATCAGCGGTAACTGCCAGGTTGTCTACTCTGAATCTTAAAATTACACCCAACAATGTGCTTGTGTTTTCAGGACCTCTCAATAGCTCGTCGTTCAATGAAACTCCTTCAGCTTTGGACGCGCAATCAAAAACGACTCTTGGCTCTTCAGGTTTTCTGGGATGCCAAACAGCGTGGTGAGGTAGGTACCACAGTGGTTTGAGTGTTGCCAGCTCCTCTTCGGGAACTTCTCGAGCCGCTCCTTCCTCTTCATACTTTTTCATCACCGTACTGTACCTTTCGTGAAACACGGGATCCTTTACCATTTTCGACTTCAGATATTCTAGTCTCTTCCTTGCGGTGGGTAAGCTATCTGGAAGGTGTGGTGGGTCGTGTTTGAATGGCAATCCAATCTGGTAGTGGCCGTCCTTTAGTGTTGTCGTTTCAACCATTATTTGCTTTGCTATCCGATCTTCAATAGACATACTTTCTTCCAAGTCTTTAATGTCGTCGAACTCAGCGTTAAACATACGCTCCATCTTGCGGTCCAACACGTCATATTCTGAACGAGTGAAACTGACTGAGACCTTTCCATCGTCGGCGTTTCCCATCGGGCCGTAAACTGTCCATCCCAAAGATGTCTTGACAGCACAGGGTTCTCCTTTCTTTCCAACTCGCCTATCGAGACAGCTATCGATTATGTCTGGACGGTCGTTACCAATTAACATCGTAACATGCTTATCTTCGATTTTGGGCAAAACCAAGTTCCGTAAATGTTGCCATTCATGAAGTTCGTCATTTTCTGCCACATGCTTTGGAGTCACCGGCAGATTATCCGTAGTCAGTACGTTCTCCAACACGAACTTCTCACTGCCTGATATCGATCCTATGTTCAGATGTACTTCATAACCGACTTTCTCTTGTTTGCGATTGACCGTGGTCATCGTATACTTCACTGGTTTAGCATCGTCTATTGAGAATTCTTGAACAAGGCTCTCTAAGCAAAGAGTTGCGTCAGATCCGCTGTCCAGAAATGCATTCGTGATAAATTCTTTCTGACTGGTGGGAACGCTCACTCTGACTGGGACGACCTTGAAACAAACACGCGGACGACTAGCTCGAACGGCATTAACGTTGATCAGCTCATGCGGAGGGCGTTCGAGCACAGATGCTGACAGATGTGCGTTAATTAGCTTCTGTTCCCCTTCAGAAGTGTTTCCTCGTGTGACTTCATCATTTTTACTTGGAATCTGCTCTTCAAGCTTGTTATAGTCATCTTTGCCCATTAGATCGTCTTTCGTCGGACTTTGTTCTCTGTGAATGAGGTAATGATGATTCATTCCGCATCCACTTACGCGACAGGTGAACCCGCTTCTGCAAAACCTTGCGAAATGACCTTCATCCAAGCATATATTACAGAGTTTGTGTTCTTTTACAGTTTTCAAACGATCTTCAAGTTCGGCTGATTTAAACGCTTGACATCTCCAGATGCCATGCGGGCCAGAGCACTGTGGACATTTGCGGAGCTTCGGTGTTTTTCGTTCGTCCTCAACTCTATTCTGCGTAGCGCCTGCATAAATTCCTCTTGCTCGATCGGATCCAGACTTATACATCTGCGACTTCGTGGACTCGTTTGCCAGTTTGAGCTCTCTGCCGTACCGGTTGTTAAGTCGTCCGGCGATACGTTTCACAAAACTTACAAAATCGTTAAAGGTTACCAGTCCCTTGTTCTTAATAATATCTCCAGCTTTGTCCGCCCACTTTCTCTTCAAACTATCTTCGGGGAGCTTCTTCATCAACATTACTATGACATCCTCGTTGTCCAGTCTATTCGAGTAACTTGTTCCCATTCTTTTAAGAGCTCTTTCTGAATCTTCTAGTTGCCGTACGAATTCCATTAAGGCCGTTGCATCAGACTTTTTTATGTGCAGTTCTCTAAGCTTCTTCGTATGAGCCTCTACTATCATGTGTGGTTGGCCAAAGTTGTCAAGAAGTACTTTCATTGCTTCCTTATACCTCTGATTCGCATCTAAGTTAACGCAGCTCCTAATAGCATCTCTCGCCTTCCCGGTGCACTGTGCTAATAACCGAGTGAATCTCTGTGATTCGTCCTTTACTTGCGACTCTATGTTGTCCTTAAAGTTTGTCATGAATTCTACATACTCTAAAGGATCACCCTCAAACTTCATTAATTCCACCTTTGGTAAGGAGGGTCCTTCCTTAATTATTTGTGCTATGGAGTTCCACACATCCATCTGATTATAGTTTTCTTGCTCTAATGAATTTTGCATAGATTGAATGGCTACGTTTTCTGTGGTCTGAATACGGTCCTCGGGGACAAATTCCTTAGATGCGGTGTCTATTGCAACGCTTCTACTCTGTTCGGTTCCACCAACGTGAGACGAGTTCGTCTCGGTTCTTTCTCTGAGTGTACTGTGCTGCGGGACCGGCGAATGATGATGGTGTGAGCTTGGTGTCGCTTGTTGCTGTGACACAGACTTATGGCTCAGATTGGGGAAGGTCGTCGGATTAGGGCGGTCAGGATTAAGGGTTAGGTGTGGGCTTATCATTTGCCGGGATAACGATACCGTATTTGGGCACGAGACAGGTATGGCTCTTTGAGTCTGACGCGTGAAGACATGATGTCCATCAAGACTTGGACGAGGGTACTCGGAGATCGAATAAGTTTGTTTCAGGTTTGGGTGAGTTCTTACTGGTGTAGAATAAGTTTCTCTAGTGGTCGAGAATCGCTCGTCTTGGGTAGGGTAAGGCTGCTCTGGGGCCGTACTAGTCTCTTAGGTGGGTTGAATTTGATGTTCGTTCTGTATCTTATCCAAATATTCATCCATGCCATCAATTCCGTCGTCTGGTATTTGTTCAATAACAAGGTCAATTTTTGCTTGTTTTAGTTCTGATTCTAGATTTAACAGTTCAATCTTTCGATTGAGTTCAGTTCGCCTTTGTTGGACTAACTCCAGCTGGCGTTCTAACTCTTGTTTTTCCTTTAGGGTATGCATTTTCAACTTAGTTTCTTCCACTGCTCTCAGTCTTTCAACCACACTGCTTCTATTAGATGACCTGCTTCTATTAGATGACCTGCTTCTACGACTGTTGTGCGATTTGGAACTCGATCCAGATACTGATGGCGGGTTTCTAAATCTTTCTCTATTACTTCTCCACACATCAACCATGGTATCTAACTGAAGTTTCGTATCTAGCTGATTTTTGTAGTCGTAAGACATTATCTCTCGTTTCTCTGCATCTTCCTCATACTTCATGTAATTCTCGTGACTGTTCACAAATTCATGAAACGCTATTTCGTAGCTGTCTTGACTTTCTCTAACTTCTTCTGGGCTAGTCTCAAAATTCTTTAACAACTGTTGTAACCTGCTTAACTCTTTTTGTAGCTCTTTAAGGCATTTTGATCTTTCATACCTTGCAGAAACTTTCTTTTCGAGAGAAATACCTGTTTCTTCTGCCGATTCTTCGCTCTGATTTTCCATATTGTAAGACTACTTGTCGACCAAATAACTTCGAATGATGTTATCTTCAAATGCCTACGTTGTCACAAACTTTATTCGCTCATATTTCAGCGTATACGAGAGATTCGCTAAAGTACAAATTATTACAGTAGAAGGCGTTAGACCTACTCAAGTATACATTAAATATAACAACTAGAACATTGTTCAGTACTTACAAGTTATTGTGACACCTTTGTTCATGAATTAATCAAATTATTACGACAATTTTAGTTCACGTTTATAACCGATGTTTTGTTTTGTTCCTTCTTCGCGCCAAAACTCTCACGCCCGCGATCACTATGCTCATACTTCATGTAACAAATTCTACACAGGGCTCAACTGCACTGATCTTTGCGCATGCGGTGATGATGATGAGCCTTGTGTAAACTGCCCATCTGACCCATCGTCTGACCAGGAAGACGACGAGGAAGATACTTCGTGAAGATAATCATCTTCAGTAGTAACCTCAGAACTTCGGCGTTTGTAGAGTAACGTGATTCTTGGGTTGCATTGCCCCTTGTAAATGAATCGTTGGCTTGTAAATGATTAGTATTTATTTCATGATATCCAATGTTTTAAGAATCAGGGAACCCTTTTAATGCATTTTCTGTGAATCTGTGAAGATAAGGTTTTGGAGATTACTGGCAGTCGATGTCTGTCTTCAACTAATTTCCAATTCACAAGATAACATGATAAACTGATTTATTTAGCATTATCATCGTAATCGACGATATAATTGGGGAGGTAGAAACCGTCATTTTTGATCTTGGTCCAATTTGTTTTGAGTCAGAGTGAAAAATCCGATTTTCGTTAATGGCGGACCTAATTAGCATGCATTTTGGTCCAGCAAACACATCGCTGCCCCGACTATAGCTTCTTTGTGCTCATTGACCCTTAGTATAACGAGGCAGGAACTTTCAAAATGAATGATTTCCTTAGAATCGATTTTTCAGTAATGGCGAAAATGTTCTCCCACCCCACCACCAGTGACAGCCGTCGGAGCAGGCCGCAAAATTGCCGACAAAATTTTTTATGCTCATTGGGGCCCAATTAACATTCCTAGATAGGTGGCTTGCTTTTTTCACGAAAATCCCACGGGACTTAATTTCATGACATATACGTGTGTAAAACGCGTAAAACGCGTGCTGGCGAACAGCCTTAAGGTATGTTAAGACTTGAAGGATTGCTTGTCTTGGCCGAGAGAAGAATGAGAACGAAAATTAGTTAAATATGCTAATTATTCTAGGTTTACATTGCAAATATTTGCTTCTAGTGCAATTTATCGTAAAGATTTTTGACAGGAAAATATGCGCATGCTAACTGAAAATTCTCTTCCAAAAACACCATTTTAAACACACCAATATAATGTTGCATAAATTAATTCTTCAGAATTTACGCATGGACAGGAAATCTTTCAAGTATTCACAGACCTTAATCATTTCGATTTAGGTCTGTGCACTGGCTAACATTAGCCAGCGTGATTAATGTATATAGTACTAAGGTTGGCTGCGAATAGGTTAATAGGTTTTTTCGGCTTGAATTTCGACACTTATATATGCTTTCCACTCAACATACATGTATTTTTCTATATTGTTCTGTTGCTCTTCACCCAATATAGAAAAGTCCGACTCTTCGGAGCCGCCAAGCAAACGACTCCGTGGTCAACGGTTGCCTGTCAATTCCGAAAATGAACAACCGGAGAAGCATGCTGCGGAGGATCTAGAAACTAATTCCCAGTTCCCCGAGGAGGCCTCCGATAAAATGGTGTATTTCACTGAATTGATCATTTTCGGCAACGAGCGCGAGTGTTTACTAGTAGATGGTGAATACGAGCTAGTATTGCATGATAAGGGCAGTGGGAAACAACGCAAGAGAAAGCAGTTGTCATGGGAGACGGACTATAATGGAAAGGTAATGTACGAGACTGCGTGCGGCAAATTTTACTGTCCGTTTCAGCTAACTTTTTACTGTAATATTCTGAACTTCGTTGCCAGGTTTAAACGTTCATTTCAGAATTCAGATATTCAAATTATCCCAATCTCTCGTCTTGTAACGTTATCCAACGTCATCCATAAATGCACACATGATGCATATGGTCTCTGAGCCTGCGATGCGATAACGCACGACGACGAAAACCCCCCAGAAAATCATGGATTTAAGACTCCTGGCCTGCAACTCCTGGCCTTGCAGGCCAGTGTAATTAGAATGTCTATACAGCTCTAAGTTCAATTTTTACGTATTTTGATTTCTATATTTTTTGATGGTTAAGACCGTACTTGTTTTTTTGTAGCTTGGACCGTTTGAATTGTTCGCGTTTGGGCCAACATTGAAATTCTCGCTGGCTTGGGAAGGCAAGCCTTTGTACGCAAGGCCAAGCACTCTGCCTCTACGAGAACGGCAGTTGGACTCGAATGCCAACATGGAGTTAACCAGCACAGTGTCCGCCGACGAAAATGATAAAGAAAGTAAGAAAAGATTGCGGATATTTTATCAATTCATTTACAACAATCACACGAGGCAGCAGACCGAGGCGCGAGATGATTGTTTATGTCCCTGGTGTAGTGTGAACTGCGGCAAACTCTACAGTCTGTTGAAACATCTCAAGTGCTGTCATGGACGATTTCTTTTCACGTATGCAGTAAGTATTGTGGTAATTTTATATTTCTCTTTACGGACCCCCCCCCCAAACGGTAAATATCCTACAATAGAAAAGGTGTGCACGCAAAAAATTAAATGAATTAGGTTGATATCTTTTACATAGAATTCCCACAGAAGTTCATCATCCTCTTCCTATTAAATAGAAATGATCCTCTTTGGGTGTCTGCGTGTCGTTAGCATCAATGAACGGCAGCAGCCTCTTTGGTGTTGACTGCATCATCGCTTGCTTAACTTCTGGTCCTCATCGATCTCTCTGTAACTCTTTTTAACCATCAACCTCTTGACTCTTCACAGTCCTACCCGTAGGTTTGTTGAGTCCACCTGGTGCTTTCTGTCTGTAATCCCCCGCATTTTGAACTTTTTCACGTTGTCAGCGATCTGGAACTGTGGAACATGATTATCGCTTTGATCTGGGCGAGGTCAAACTATACTGCTTTGACCACTTCAATCACCATCTCTATATTACAAAGATCGGGTAAAAGATTAGGTAAAATATCTTACGGTAAATGAGTTGTTGTTATCGCAAACGAAGCATCTAAGTTTAGAAGCATCTATACAGTAGTTTCTTGCACTCAAGGTGTTACAGAACAAATCAAGATAATTTTGAGTAATTGTAATATTAAGGTCGCCGTAAAACCTTATTTAACTTTGGGACATATTTCTAAAATCTACAAACATCAAAATGGAAAAATGCACGCCGAATATTCGACACCATGCAGTGACTGTGAGCAAGAATATGGTCAGGCAAAACGCCAGTTTAGCAGACGCCTGAAGGGACTTCAAAAAGTTGTTTGAGCTTTAAACACGAGGAAATCAACTTTGGCAGGACACGTGTGTGAAACCAAACATGCGATTACAGTACGTGTGATGATTCTAGAATCATCGCCACCAATGATAATTGTTGTGGCTAAAGAGGTTGCCCAGAAGCATTGCACTTTAAATACAAACATTTGACGGCAGCTGTTATTTCCTCGTTCTGGGCAAGTGACCTCATGCTACGGGTATATAAGGAGCAGCGCTGCAACACGTAAACAGAGTAAGAAGGGTACCATGATTATAACACCTGGTTGCCAAGGACCTACTTAATAACGTCATAATTATTATATATGTGAGTAATGTGACCTTCATGTTTTCAGCCTCACAGCAAAGGAGCGCGTATTGATGTATGTTTGAATGAAAACTATGATGGCTCCTACGCTGGTGGTACGGAGGATCTTAACGAGATGGTTGGTTATGCCTTCAGTCGTGACGGTCCTGTCCGTAGAACACCTTACACCGCTATCCATGTGTGTAGGTATGTCATATAGTACATTGTTCACAGTTGTCAACAATGTTCAGCATTATTACACCTGATACATGCTGGCCTAATATTGTTCAACATTGAGCATCGTGAACAATAAGGACAGCCAAACACTATTCAGTTCTGTTAAACTGTAGGCTAAAAATCATTTGTTGTGTGCCCAGCCAAACATTCTAATTCTGCTTTTATCAACATTGAAAAGCTTCAATTTATCAAATTCAATTTATGCTGTGTATCTTTATGTATCCTTTTGTGTCTACGTTTGTGGTATCTTCCATTTGCAGAGCTTGAGTGCTATCTTAATATGGCTGAATGGCCCTCGTTTTATGGTGCGACTACCGACAAGGCATGTTTGTTTGTTTTTTTTCTCAGGCCAAAACGAGGCAAAGAAAGTCTAAGTGAGTTTCTAGAACCAGATGAAAGTGATGCTGATATAGCGAGGCCGTTCTTTAATGGCCACAATAGGTGGGTAGACACAGTGAAAACAAAGAGTGCAAACTATGAAAATAGTTGAAACGTTGACTGGCTAGTTCAGGCTGGAAAATGGTAAAAAAAACCAGAACATATTTCGCGGCTGCAGGAAATTTGTGAGACTAATAGGTGGTGGTGGTGGTGTGGGGGGGGGGGGGGGGGGCTGAACAAAATATTCTAATTTCTGAATGTTAAAAATAATAGTATCTTTTGTTTATTCCAATTTCTATATAACATTTGTGCGGCTTAGTTACCAGAAATAAACAGTAAAAGTATAGTAGGTTTTTTGGTTTTGATTGGCTAATAAATTTTATTGTGGTTAAAAATGTACATATTAAGCACTTATTAACCGAGTCCGAGATCTGTACGGGAAAGTATTGCCTGAGGTTCTTCGCGCAGACCGAGCGACGAAGGAGCGAGGTCTGTGCGATAAAAACCGAAGGCAATACTTTCCCGTACAGACAGAGCAAACGAGGTTAATAAGGGATTTATTATATGGCTTTGTGTTCGATCGCAATTTGTTGTGACTTCGTAGAAAAGACCAAAAAACGCTTTCGCTGCTAAACGTTCAGCTGTATTTATTGAGATCATTTGTTTGTTCAGGATGGTAAAACTCGCTCGGGGAGTGATTTTCGTCGTCATTATACGGCATAATAAGTTTTAATTTCCTGTAGAAATTTATTTGTGCAATGTTTACACGAGCGGGCAAGATGAATTTCTTGAGAGGGCAAGATGACTTTCTTGTGCGGGCAAGATGACTTTTTCCAGACCGCTAATCAACCAATCAGCGTGCGTAATTTGTCTCAGCCATATAATAGATAATATTATGGCAATAATTTCTTGGGTAATGGTCCTTTAAGAAATCCTACTCTTATTTTAAAAATGTAATTTACGATGTTGCATTTAGATAGAAATACCTCCAAGGTATCCGTTGTAACAAAGTTAGAACAGTCAAAGTGTTGTTGAAGATTGCAAAAAATGCCCGCATGCAATACGATTATGATAGTTTTGATGGAGTTTTTTAGTGTCGTTAATAGCGGAGTGTCCGAAATAGCGAAGTGCCCGCAAGGTGGAGGTTGACTTTAGAGAATGGTAGGAGTTGTAACCCGACACGTTGAAGCACTCGGTACTATACCACCCCACTTTTTGCGGGTCAAAATTAACAAACTATAATAATGATCAGGCAGAAGCATTTGCTTATCTATGACTAAGCGCCTCCCTGACTCTCTAATAAGCTCCACGGGCCCTGCTGAAACCATAGAAAAGGAAATAAAAACAAGGGCCACTCGACTCAGGTCCTTTGAAGTTTGTGTCCTCGGGTACGTCGCATTACGCATGCTCACTATGCAGGTTCTGGCCATTCAATTGTATTTTCTGGCCAATAGAAACGTTGAACTGACTCTTCCGCCATTATTCTGGCCATTCAATTGCATCAAAATAGGGAGACATGTTGCACTGCTGAGTGGCCCTACTGTTTATTCGCTAAACTGGGGCTGAACGATGAGTATGCATGCAGGTCAAGTTTTCTAATGCTAGGTTTGGATGGAACTCCGCTAACAACCTATGGATTATACCATTTCTTTGTAGAGTGTATTTTCATTCTAATACTTGTCTTCCAATGAAATCTGATGACCTGGAATTCGACAGTGAAGGCGAAATTGACCCAGAATGGCTACGGATTAAAACACAGCAGGTATATATTCACATGCTCTCTCGAAATTCCGAGATTAAAAATTTACTTGCCAAGCATAGTATCTCCTGAAGTTAAGTTGAGGTGACCCGGATGAACAATCTCAATGATTAACATATGATTTTGTGAAAACACCACGTAAGTTTACTATCGTAAAGCTTTCGATCCGTAAGCTCAGATCTTCATCAATGCATCATTATTAGCACTGATGAAGATCCGAGCTTACGGATCGAAAGCTTTGCGATCATATACGTACGTGGTGTTTCTATTAAAATAATATTTTAATTTGATATTTATTATGCAAACATAGAAGGAACTTAATTGAGTTTATCCATAGATAACTTATACGCACTAGATAGCGCATCTGTATATCAAAAGTGCAGCCAAAAATCTTAGCGGTATCCCCTCATAACAATAGGCAGCGGCCATATTGGTCGTTCCCACCGTAGACAATATTTTATACACAAATATTTATACATAGAATATTTTATACATAGAATATTTTAAACACAAAGTATACAATTATTTTAGTTTTCGCTAGCAGGGTCAGTTTTGGCAGCAAGCATTGACAACAAACATTGCAGGCTTGTTACATTCTCAATTTTGCCCGTCAAATCCAGTAAACATTTTTTGGCGAATGAAATACCAAATTCACATAAAACAATAGCCTATTCGATAGATCACAATCTTATCATTTGAAATAACTTCCTCTCCAAAGAGAAAGCTTGTTTAGTTTTATGTTACAGGGTTAGTTTTGGCAGTATGTTTTGAGATTGTTGGCGAGTGCGTGATTTTCGCGACAGCACCATCCAACTTGTACATTTAACATCACTATAAAATATAACTAAATGAAAATTAGAATGTACCTACCTTTGTCAGTATAGCCACTCAACGAGTAGTGTCCCAAAATTCTGAAAATGCGTTTTTTTAAGGTATAATTTCAATAAACTGTGTGCATTTGCCTTTGTTTTTAATGCTAATTTTAAAACTTGTTACCGTGGTAACTAAGTAATTGCTACGTGACAGGCACATCACGGATGTCCCAATTCGTCATCAAAATGTTAGCTGGCGTTTTCAGCCCCTGTCTTCTGGATTGTCTATGTTCCCACTCATCAAAAAAATGCCAAAGAAAACACTTTGTGTATTAAATACGTTTTAGCGGCGTAAAACAGGATTTACTGTCAACTTTGTCTATTTCCGCTATAAAAAATACACAAATTATCATGCTCCATGTCAACTCTGTTGGAACGACCAGCGACGATCTAGTGTATATGAGATATCTATGAGTTCATCATTGAAAAGCGTTCAGCAACACCAGCCTTAGGCTTATGAATGTAAATGTTAATAAATGACTGCACCAAACCTTGTTAACATCGGCTGTTCTGAACAATGGAAGCACCTGACTATAAAAGCTTTTTGCATAGAAGATAGCACTATAGAGCAAGAGCGTCATTTTTGGGCGTCATCAGTTTCTAAAATTTCCACCTAATGAACGAACTTGAGCTAATACCGCATAAAACACTACCTATCGTTATTTAAAATTATGTTTCAAACAAATTTTTCCAAAAGTTTCAAATTCTTAAAAAATATAAATGTTTTGGGCGAAACAAACGCTTGTTGACCTCAAAATTGAGCACAGTTTTTGTTATTGTTTTAATTCAAAACAATTATAATCTTTTCCAGCTTTCGGAAGACTTATGCACTATTAATTCGTAAAAAACCTATATTTTATAATTGTTTAGGTGACATTTAAATCAAGTACTAACCTTCAAAAACTTTGTCTAAGTCTATGTGTTGTACGTATGGCCAAGAAATGCTGCCAAAATGCTCAAAACAAGATTTTTTGCGATCGAAAAACTTTCGGCCGCCATCTTGTTTTCTCTACTAGTAAGATATGAGGTAATATCCTACTAGGAGCGAGCCAATCAGATTACAGAATACTTAATATTCGATGGTAGTCTGTATAATTATAAGTAATACCATGGTTTTTAAGAATATAGTGATTAAATCTCCCGCGAACCGAGGAGGTTTGTGAAAGTCCCTCGGGACTTTCACAAACCTCCTCGGTTCGCGGGAGATTTAATCACTATATTCGTAAAAACCGTGGCATTAGTTTGTAATACCATGATCACCGAGGTGAGGCTAGTGTTTTCATTGTACAAAATTAACTAACAGTACGTGTATTGTGTAATACAATGCAGGATCAATGATGTATACAAAGTAAATAAATTACTTTCTTTATGATGTAGTTGTGTGACTTGTTTAGTGAAAAGTGAATATTAATAAGTCGGGTAATTAACACTATATATTAATGTTAACATTCTAGCGTGATTATTTTGTTTGTGTGTAAAAGCTATTAAGAAAACTTTGAATTTTGCCTCATGACTTTTAATCAGGGAGAAATTAGAAATCTGCCCGGCTTTGCCGGGAGAATTAGAGATCTTCCCACTTAGCCGGGAATATCGTGATTAAACCACCCGGCGAGAACAAAAGACTTCGAGGTGATCATGTTATTACCTATAATAATTCCATGATATGAGGGAAATTAGTGATTAAATGTCCCCGAAAGCCGAGGAAGGCTTGTGCAATTCCCGAGGGGCTTCACTGTTTAGTTTTTTTGGAATTCAACAAGTTAAGCCAGACTGTTAGGGGGGGGGGGGGGCTACAAAGGTCTAACGTCTTTGTCAGGAATAGGCGTTCGGGTGGCTAACAGGGGTGAGTGCTGGGCAGTTTTCAAACTTATTTCTTATATCAAAAATCATAGAATACTGGCTAGAGATTACATCGCTGTTGCCTTCATACATGATTCGTGTTCACTTCAGATGATAGATGAATTTACTGATGTCAATGATGGCGAGAAAAAACTGATGAAATTGTGGAACATTCACGTTATGAAACGAGGGTAAGAAAAACAGGTTCAAATACGCGTTTTATAAAGATAGAAATAGTCTTCCGCATCTTAGATTAATTCAAGTACTCCTAATTGCTCCAATAAGTAAAGTTATTCATATATATTCTTAACGACTACATCGATTTTACTCGAAAGAAATACATGCATTAAAAGCGAACATTACTTCTTAATGGTCGATTCTGATTAGACTTTTTTAATTCTATTTTAAGATACATCGCTGACTTGCAGATTCCAGAAGCTTGCAAGACATTCGTGCGCGAGTATGGCAATGAGATCGTACGAGAAAAACTTTGTAGAAATTTCCTACTCCACCTTGTTAACTTAAACGATTTTAACATTTTGGGAAAGGCGCAATTATTACAAACAATCGAACTTCTTGATGAAATTAAGCATTTGTAGTACAGGCACCTTTCGTAAACCAATCTATTCCTCACGAATAATGCACCATACATTTTTTTTATATAATTAATAACTTGACTCTCAAAAGAATGCATTCTAATGCTTTATGAGTATTCCTTGATTAGAATCAGGAAAAACAGCGCGTTACGAGACGCTCGTTGCTAGAGCCGACGATCAGCCTAAATGGGGTAAGCGTGAAGATTGTTTATTAGTTTGTTTTCAGAAATAACGTCGCGTAGAAATGTAAAAACTACTAATAAAATAGGTTAAACTTCCTCGCTAACCCATGCAGCAGAGTGTTCGCCGAAGGATAATATTAATCCAGCGTTTCAGTATATTTTGTTGATTGCATTAGCAAGATCAGTAAAGTGACAAGATAAATTCCAGAAATACAGCTAATTTAAGGTTGACATGAACAACAGTGCAACATAAGCGGGAAAGAATATGAGAATAATATGGGGGTAAATAAAGCCCCGTACAGACGAGCAAGTTTTCCTTGACAAGTTTTTTAACGAGTTCACTTACGCGTCTGTACGACGAACAAGTTTTCCTTGACAAGTTGTCCTCGACAGGATTTATTTGTTCCTGTGTACCGCGAAATTTGATATTTTTTTCCTGACAACTTTTGCGAGGCCGCACGAATTTAGCCTGCTCGCAGCCTGAAATTTTGTGGGAGAATTACTATAATTTTCCCACAAAATTTCAGGCTGCGAGCAGGCTACACGAATTAAGTACGAAAACAAAAATTCCCTTGTCAAGTGTTCCTTGTTGCACGTACACACGAGCAAGTTTCCTTGTCGAAAAGCTGGTAGGACTAGCTTTTAAACCAGGCTCCTTGTCAAGGAAAAATTGTCATTTTTTTCGCGTACACATGAGCAAATAAAACTTGTCAAGGAAAACTTGCTCGTCTGTATGGGGCTTAAGATGCCAGTGATCTGTCTGCACGATTCTAAATACTATTCTAAATAATATTCTAAATCTGTAGACAGTATTCGGAATTTTTTTAATGTTTGCGTGTGAAACAGTGATTACTTTGTGTCTACATTTCAAATCAATATAAAAGCTTTTTGAAGAATACTGAGAGTATATTGGCGAATCATGTCAACCATAATGGGTCATGTGAGATGGCTTTATGCCTGATAAAATGCTAATTACGATAACACTTTATTGCATAACCTGCCACGTTCATCACTATTCTTGATGATTAGGCATATTCTTTATGATTTCCTAATTAGCATTACAATGCAGCGTATTTTAAGTCTTTTAATACACTCGAACCCGCGTTATATCGTTATCTAGCGGCCAGCTGCGCCTCCTTAAATAAGACTAAACGCTCCTGTTTTAATAGTGCTTATGAAGAATGACGTCCTCGTTGTGTTCTTTCATATCAGATAAAATTGAATATCCCGACAGTTAAACAAATTTGAAATTATTTTAAAGAAGTTTGTTTAACTGATCTTCCTAATGCAATTCGTTTTACACACATTTCAAGCGAGCAATTTCACGAACATGAAATATTGAAAAGTAATTATAAAAGCAGGAAAGAAATTTAAAAAATATAAATTTGCTCAGCTTCAAAATTGTATGTGAAGAAAGTGCGAATTATTTATTCTTGAGTACGCGTTGCAATTCTTTGTAATCATAGTTCAGTAAATTGCCGATTCTTCCCCTCAAAACATAGCATAAATCTGGTGATAAACATGTGTACATTTTGTAATAAAATACTTTTATAAAAATCATTCGCGTTTGTATTACCTTTATCGTGATACCTCATTCTATAGCAATCAAATTTGATCGAGTTAAAGTCCATATTACGAAACTAATTTGGGCTGCTGTTTACATTTAATAAAATATGTAACGCTAAACTTTACTTTCGTAGTAAATACACTCAGTTTGTCATCTTTTAAAAAAATCAACACGGCTATTCATCCATTGAAACTTGCTCGTGTGTACGTGCAACAAGAAACACTTGACAAGCGAATTTTGTGAAGTGAACTCGTCAGGAAATTTGTCAAGGAAAACTTGCTCGTCTGTCCGGGCTTAAATGTTTGCAAATTGTATTAGAAAACAGTTTATTACATGACGTATTGAAAAAATCAGTTGTTTAGTGGGCTCGTTTCCGTGTTGATTAGCTCGTGTACTAATTTCTCTGCAAAGTTAATAACCAATCAGAATATGACAAAAGTTATATTAACACAATAATTATTTATTTAAAATATTTTATTTATCACAAGCAATCTATAAATAGACACCTTTATTAAAAACAATGACTTATCCCTAATAACTTAGCTATATAACTTAGGCTATTATATTTAATTAATCATCGTATTTTCAAAATATTAAATAGGCTGGTGCAATTTTACTACAGAAGCACTTAGCGTTATGTAAATAGCAAGTTTACTAAACATGTAATATCCTCGATATTCTTGTTCGAAAATATTACTCTTCTGATTGTTTTTGAACATATACATTCTACTCTTCGCAAAGGACAAGATAAACTCGACATTCCACCATCTTTTTTATCAAGATAAAACACCAGGAAAAATGACTGTGTCACCAGACTTTTTAACTAAAACTACGTTTCAGGAAAGGTGTATTACAAAGTTATACTAACAGTACATCTTATTAAGTACTGGCGACAACCAAAGACCAGTTTCCGTTTTTATTTCGTCTAAATCTCCTTGGGTGCCCTTGTGGAAAGAATTTCTGAAGAATGTTTTGATTTTGTGCAAGAAACTCGTACACTTTTCTTAGTTTCTCCACAAAGTTTGCAGGTTCACAATGAGGCGAAGTCGAACACGACTGCAAGAAATATAAAATACATTTGTTGAGGGAACGTGTGGGGAATCACACACGACACTACATGGAGAAAAGTTTTAACCGTTGATGCTTGCTTTAATCACGAGATATTCAACGGTGTTTCGTATGGATTTTATACAAATAATGAATGTTTATGAGTGCAATGGTAGGAATATTTTCATGAGGTGAAAGTGGAATCTTCCAATGAACGAGGCGAAGCCAAGTTGATTGAAATATTCCATCTTTCACTGAATGTCCACGGATCTTTCAATGGAATGGAAAAAAACTTATTGCACGATCGTGAAAATGGAAATTTCTATTTTATATCACGTGATCATAAATAGCCAATTAAATCGCGATAGTTTAACAAGCGGCTACATAAAACTGGATATATCACTCTGCTCCATAGGCGTCGTGTTTCCACACAGGCAGCCCAGTCTCCTGGGGTTTTTTCTGTATCTATAGTTGTTGCAATGGCGGCCATTTTGAATGTTTGAATATACAATGTGTTTGAATACCGGTAATAAAGAAACGAACAAATTATTCGCAATAAATATTAATATTTTATGAACACTAGAAACTCCATGTATTATTAAAACCTTTTTTGCGCATTGTTCGGCACTGACTTTTAGGATGAGTCCTTTTAGAATAATACATGGCAAACTTATAATGTTCATAAAATATTAATATTTATTGCAAAAAATATAAATTTGTTCATTTCTCTATCATGCTATTCGAAATATTATATATTCAAATATTCAAAATAGCCGCCATTGCATCAACTATAGATACAAGAAACAAAACAAGGGGATTGCGCAGCTGTGGTTTCCACACAGTTATATCAGCAAGGAAATGTTTTATATTTCTTAATATATATTAAATTATCACATAACAGACCTCCTTACTTTAAACATAGATTAAATCAAGACGTGTGATTTGAAACGGGTTAATTTGCATGTCAACTAAGCTGTTTAATCACGTTCTATTATGTATTTAGTATAGCGGGTAAACAGCAGTGCCACTCAACAGTGCATATTTTTATGCAATTAATGACTGACCGGAACCTGTGTAGGAAGATGCGCGTAATGAGACATGCGCGGGGACACAATGACTCGAGTGGCTCTTCGGTTTATTTTCTATTCTGTGCTACAACAATTTTTAACAATGTTTTTTTTGCACTACGTCTGCTGTTTATACCATTCACTAATGATCTGAAAATAGATAACCTGGATAAAACTTCTATACCTGCGAAAGTCGTGGCCACTTTTGATGTCGAACACCCGATGCTTAGGACAGCTAATGGCCAAAAATGATGTCCCCAAATCGGTAAATTTTGACAAAATATCCACTGCTCCACATGTTTACTACTAAACTTTCAATGTTTAATAGCTCAAAACAGTGCAAATTACTCGGATACAGGCACACACTATCGAATACATTCCTTGTTCAGACGCCATAAGTTGTCCCAAGAATAGACTGGTCCATGTCAAAAGTGGCCACGATTTTTGTAGGTATAGAAACTCTATCCAGGCCATCTATTTTCAGACCAACGATTTATAATCACCTGAAGTATGCGCTCATCGGAGAGGCTTAAAATCATTCTTGCTTTAGCGGATGGACAGTAAACATCAAATGGTTTAACGGTTATTTCTTGAGTTTTGGAATTATACACTTCTAAAACTCTCTATTAACGAAGTATAAAGGAGATGCATGAGAAACAATACGAGCATTTAAGCCAGAGCTTATTTGGGCACCTTTGTTGATAAAAATTTAGTCGGTTGAATTTTCGTAATCGACTCAGTTCTTGATATTGCATATATGGCGAGGTCTCTCACAATAGATTCAAAATATAGTTTCATCCTCAGAAATTGAAGTCATTGACTCGACTTGATAATACAGTTTACCTGTTGTCCGCTATACAGCGCAGCATGACGTAATATTTCATCTGGTATACTACATTGAAACTGGTGAACAGGGAACACCTGGCCACTTGAGACAACAACACCTGCGAATATATGTTACAGTAAAAATACGGAGACTTATACTGCACTGAACATTATCTACCATCAGTTCATAGTTAAAAAACAATTCCTCAAGAATGAGGATATTATTCTTGAGTAGGATATTATGAAGAATTTTTAAGGCAGAGGTTTATGTTCTCTACCCAAGCTGAGCGATTTTTTGTACTCCATAGTTCTCACATCAGCTTAAAATCTCTTGAAAGGTGAAAAAGTTGCTACACTATATAATTTTGTTGATGGGCAAGCATTTCTCTCGTATAGATAGTCGTCAAAAATAACTTTGCTTCCTTTTGTGGCTTATTGCTTTTTTAGTCTATCTTGAAGCAGTGTTTTTATTTCAGCTCCCCCAAAGAGGGTGAACATTTCTTTTTTTCTTTGAGGAAGCTACAGTAGTTGTATTTTAGCCGCATAAATACCGTGTTACATTGTTTTTTAATGTAGAACTAAATTACGTCAAATGTGTTATATTTATTTGAACTCCAATGAAATTTGGTTAGCGTTGGGTAAAAAGAGCATGACTGAGCCGAGGCTTCCCCAAAGTCGTGGGTTTTCTCCGGGTACTTCAGGTTTCTGCTACAGGGACAGTTGAGAGAGTGGGTTAGCTGCTCTGGCGATTCTGAGACCAAGCTACATAAAAAATACTGAGACGCAAGTATTTAAAAAGGCAGTCGTATTAAAGAAGACTGTACCAAAGAGGACCGTATTAAAGAGCTCTCTATATTCCAGAGTTACAAGGAAAGTGGATAAAGAGAAGTGACTAACAGTGGTCAAACGTCCCATACCTACTCCATATGTCTTCGGTACATGTTTTCCGTTGAGCAATGTATCATTTAAGCCTGAATAAATGCATTTAAAAATAACATTATGAGTTGTCTTATAAACTGGTAGGTAACTTCAGAGCAATTACAGCTGCCAAATTACTACAATACGTTCTACTTGAATTTGAAAGTTGTTCAGGATTTTTTATACATTGTGTAGAAGAACTCACTATAGAATTAAGTGTAAAAGCGCGCGAGTTAATTACAAAATTAAAAAGAATTGTGAACGTTAGATATCGTGTGACTCCTTTCAATGGAAGTTGAAAAGCTCTAGCGCGGGTGGTGAATTTTATCAGGGAAGAGATGTCTTAAGGCTTAAGACTGGTGAGATTTCGATTATAATGTGATGCGGGAATTTCTGCAATGTAATAAATATAGGGAACGAAACAAATGCCAGTCAATTTTTGCGCCTCAGAAAAGTGGATGGTGGGTGACAATAGTAGTTACCATTTGACGCTCCGACTGCAGTTTTGGAAAACCCTTTGAAACCGCTGACCCATCACTGTGCACGCCATCACCAGACACGTGACGTCGCCACTTGTCGTCACAAAAACAAATTGATGATATCACTTATGGAAATATACTA
This sequence comes from Muricea muricata, assembly GCA_963855995.1. Taxonomy (NCBI): domain Eukaryota; kingdom Metazoa; phylum Cnidaria; class Anthozoa; order Malacalcyonacea; family Plexauridae; genus Muricea; species Muricea muricata. Next base: position 6,595,012 of record OY979724.1, on the reverse strand, counting down.
TATATAATAAACAATGACAGACCCACAACAACCACTGTATTTAAAATGTATGTTTGAGCGTTCCCAGAGCCTCCAGGAGCAATATAAGGAATGTTGAAAAAGTTCAAATTGAGGTCGTAAGCATTTCAAAGAATCATGTGATTCATTTTTTAACCTACTGTTTTAGACTCAAGACCTTATTTTGACAAATGTTACCGCGAAGTTAATTTAGAATTTTTAATGAGAGTCCCCTCAAACAAACTGTTTACAGTAGTTGATTTTATTACACGCTATCAAGACGTAGCTAAATTGTTTTTAATAAATGTTATTGACAGGACAATAACTGAAAATCTTGAAGCTCGTGATATAACTGATGATGAAATTGTTAGTAAGAGTATATTCTTGATGCAGACTTTTACGGTACGTTTGAGAAATTCCGTGAGGTATGCAAATGTAAAGGAGGCATGACGACTAGGCATGTAATTGGTAGTGAACTTTAAAACTATGCAGGTTTTAAAATTGATGAAAAAGAAATTAATATACAATACACAATACAAAACAATACAATACAATACAGTACAATACAGTACAATATTCATTTTATTACAACTTCAAATTTACAGGTGATGGGTCTTGTTTAACATCCTACTAATATAACTATAAGTGCCATTAATGGTCATAACATGAACACGTTCTAGTACTAAGAATCTACGAATTGTTCCAAATGTGGTTAATGTTCAATGATGTTATCATTATTATACATAAGTTTATTATAACTATAATCGTTAATCAAATCATTCAGAGCTATCATCTGCATCTTGGGAAACGTCAGTTATCCCAAGATGTTCCCGGTAAATGTTTGTAGATCCCTGAATTGCGTCGGAACAACACAATTTTCTGAATAACGAACGATAACGTTTGGACATCCCGAGTTCGCGAAGAACGTTTTCATTGGCAGGATGCCAAGAACCAAGGGCGCCGATGACAAAACCAAAGACTTTACATTGTTTTCCTTGACCAACAAAGAATTGCTTCAACCCTTCATATTTGTCGAGTTTCCGTTGTTCAGCATCCCGGAGGGCTTCAGCATTGTTATCGAAGGGGCAGCAAACATCAATGATCAACACTTTCTTGTCTTCTTCTACTATTATATCAGGGCGGAGACGAGAATTGGCAGCACGAACTTGTTGATCTGTTGTAATAGATCCTCGTTGAACGGCGTTAACGATGCGGTCTACTATGCTATTGTGTCTTCTTAGGATACTAGGCATGTTAGGACGACAATGGCATAACACATGGGGGAGGGTCTCGTCTGAGTGACATCGGCGACATTTTGGAGAGGAATTAGACCAACGACTCTTGACACTGTTCACTGGGAGGCAATTAAGTCGAGCTCGATGAATGAACCGCCAATCTCTGAAGCGAATATTTAAGCCGTTGTATTGCCAGGTAGAACCGTTGGCGAAGGTGTCGGTAGTTAGAGCTCGGCCAACTTTTCCTTGATCAGGAAGTGCAAGTAAAGTGGAAGCAAAACGATCTTGAACGTGAAAGTGAAGGAAACGGCTGGCTTCTTTAGCAAGAACAGAACCAGTGGTCTCAGTGGATAGGATAGGGAGACCTTTGTCATTGAATTTAATTTCAATGCCAAGGTTACGAGCCGACTTACGAACGCGAGTCCATAACGATTGAATGTTATAACGTAAGTTGGTTAAACGGTCATCCGGAAGGCTAGACAGATATTTCGATTTCAAAGCAGGTGTTGGATTCGATCGAGCAGCGAGTCGAACAGTTTGGTTAACCTCGGCATTCGCAATGTTTCTTACAGTTGGGTCGGGACAGGAGAGCATCTTAACTGCATGAATTATGGCTTGAACATCAGCTTCAAGGGTTGGATCCAGGAGTCCAAGACCACCAACACGTTTATGAGCGAAGATGTAGGAAGTAGAAGCGCGGGTTGGAAGTACACATATTCTGCGAACTGCGGCCACGAGATGTGAACGATAAACCAGAAGATTATCGTTTCTGGGAAAACCAGCACGAAGAGCAAATGTTAAGGAAGGTTGAAGGAAGGTACGGATCATGTCAAGTTTTTGCCAAGGAGCTAACAGGGATTTCTCAATGCTTTCCAAATCACGAATAAGGTCTTGCACCAAATCAGAGACGTTATCTGGGTCATGAATTAAACCAATAGGAACACCAAGGTACTTGTATGGGTTTTCACGGTCAAGTGGAGGGATAGGTTTGTTCTGAACTATGAATTCATTAAGTTCGAAAGAAGACTCAGAGGAATTTGAGCAAGTAAGGCTGATAGATGCACACTTGTCAGGTCTGAAGGATAAGCCAAGATCTGTAGCTGTAGATGAAGCAGCGTTTAAAAGCTTCTGGAGGCGGTCTTTCTTTCTGGATATGACGACGAGATCGTCGGCGTAAGCAAGTACGGAAAAGGGAATGTCGTGAACTTTTGCAGGGCCAATATGCGAAGCAGATCGTTTAATCGCTCGAAGAATTAGGTCGATGGTGAGGTTAAAGATAATTGGGCTCAACGGACATCCTTGCTTGACACCAGAGAGGACCGGTATATCAGCAGTAAGGCCATTCGGGGTACGTATCTGAGTAGTGGCTCCAGAATAAGAGTTAGAGATCATTTCTATCAGCGGTAATGGGACTCCAATGTGCGTAAGGGTGGTGGTGATCGCCGAATGTGGAATACTTCCAAAAGCATTGCGAAGATCCAGCCAAGCAACAAAGACGTTTTTATGACTACGTCTGGCATCGGCTATCACAGACTGAAGGAGAAATGTATGTTCGTAGCATCCTTCGGAAGGACGGGCACTCTTCTGCTCCTTAGATACAAGATCATTATCAACAGCCCATGAAGTTAATCGTTTAGCAATCACTCCCATGACTAACTTGTATAGACATGACATCAGAGCTATAGGTCGAAAGTTGGAAGGGTCTTCTGTGGAACCTTTCTTGTAGATTAGCACTGTAATCGCCGCTTTCCAGGCTGGCGGAACGTCACGTCTTTTGAAGCAATGATCGAATAGAAGAGAAAGAATGGAACACGATGGGTCTACTTGTTTCAGGTGGCGATATTCAACGCGATCAGGACCTGGAGAGGTGTTGGCAGCAGAAAAAAGTTTCCGTCGGATCTCGTTGTTTGTAGGAGATGTAAAAAGCGAGTCATCGATTGGAGCTGGAGTAGTGAGATCATTTAATTTATCTTGGAGAGACGCAATGTCACAATTACGAAGGGAAAATGTCTCCTTGAAAAACGATTCAGCACTTTCAATTGATCCTGTGTAGGGGGAACGGTTTGGAGAAAGGATTTTCCTGGCCGCTTTTTTCTTCGAATGACGATATAAAGTTTGAATTCGTTGCGCTTCAGCAGGGTTTGATAACAGTGGTCGATGACGAAAAGCAGGGCGACGGCCAGAAGGTCGGTTACAACGTGGAAGAGGTTTACGACGGTGGAATGTCGGCGAAGAAACTGCCGCAATTTCTAAGGCAAGGGAGTGCGATTCCACGGCAAATTCATCACAAAGAGAACAGAACTCTGACCATGGGATGTCACTAGAGAAGGCAGTAGTCCATTTGTCTTTAAACGCGTCTTTTTTCAAACTTAAATCAGATGGAGTGGTTGAGTCACTAGTTTGGGATGGTGTGGGGTTATCTTCCTGGTTAGGGGATGGTAAATTAACACCATCAATTAAAGGTTGTATGTCATTAACGTCAGTTTGTACAGCTGCAGGCGAGGGACTTGGAGAATGACTTGAAGATCTGGGAGAAACGAAATCGGCAGCCGTCGGTTTCTGATACCGTCTGTGGGAAGTATGATCTTTCTGATAACGTCTTGGAGAAGGGCCCGGTGCCGGAGGTGTAAACCTAGAGGAGTCGTTAACCGCAGATAATAAGCTGGTAGAAATTTCCGTCGAAGAAACTGGCGAGGAAGTCAGAGCAACTGTCTGTGGACTTGCTTGGGGCAATAAAGCGGGAAGGATGTCACATTCAGAAATGAAACGAGATAGGGAGCTTGAGATAGATTCAGGTTGATTGAGCAAATCTTCCATTGGAATGGGATCATGAACCTTTTCGTGTAATTGAGATTGGTTAACAGGGACCAACGTGGGTATGTCGGGAGTTGGTTCATGACTTGACGGTGATGGTTGTGAGACAGAAGATGACAAAATGGATTGGTTAACGGTTGAAGGATGACTCTTACGACTGCGTCTATTTGAACGGCGTGAACCAAGATTCATAAAAGTTTCACTTGGAATATCTGATGTGGCACTAGGATTGGTGTCGATGCAAGACATTATTGGGGTCGGGCTTTGTGGAATGGTTGGATCCGTTTTAGAAACACCATGCGCACGTTTGCAGTGAACACTTGCAGCTTGAGCATTTGGGAAAACCTTATTGCAAATAAGGCAATGAAATGTTGCTGAGAGAACAGTGTCCGAGTGAACGGATTGAAAATGGCGTTTCAAATTAGGATAGTTTAGTACGGTATTCCCACAAAGGCAGCACATAAACTTCTTTCCTTCAGGGTAAGATCTTGCTACTGTAACCGCTTTAATACAATACAATACAATACAATTTAATAATAATAACCGCTTTAATACAATACAATACAATACAATACAATACAATACAATACAATACAATACAATACAATACAATACAATACAATACAATACAATACAATACAATATTCATTTTATTACAACTTCAAATTTACAGGTGATGGGTCTTGTTTAACATCCTACTAATATAACTATAAGTGCCATTAATGGTCATAACATGAACACGTTCTAGTACTAAGAATCTACGAATTGTTCCAAATGTGGTTAATGTTCAATGGTGTTATCATTATTATACATAAGTTTATTATAACTATAATCGTTAATCAAATCATTCAGAGCTATCATCTGCATCTTGGGAAACGTCAGTTATCCCAAGATGTTCCCGGTAAATGTTTGTAGATCCCTGAATTGCGTCGGTACAACACAATTTTCTGAATAAAGGGCGGTGACGTTTGGACATCCCGAGTTCGCGAAGAACGTTTTCATTGGCAGGATGCCAAGAACCAAGGGCGCCGATGACAAAACCAAAGACTTTACATTGTTTTCCTTGACCAACAAGGAATTGCTTCAACCCTTCATATTTGTCGAGTTTCCGTTGTTCAGCATCCCGGAGGGCTTCAGCATTGTTATCGAAGGGGCAGCAAACATCAATGATCAACACTTTCTTGTCTTCTTCTACTATTATATCAGGGCGGAGACGAGAATTGGCAGCACGAACTTGTTGATCTGTTGTAATAGATCCTCGTTGAACGGCGTTGACGGTGCGGTCTACTATGCTATTGTGTCTTCTTAGGGTACTAGGCATGTTAGGACGACAATGGCATAACACATGGGGGAGGGTCTCGTCTGAGTCACATCGGCGACATTTTGGAGGGGAATTGGACCAACGACTCTTGACACTATTCACTGAGAGGCAATTAAGTCGAGCTCGATGAATGAACCGCCAATCTCTGAAGCGAATATTTAAGCCGTTGTATTGCCAGGTAGAACCGTTGGCGAAGGTGTCGGTAGTTAGAGCTCGGCCAACTTTTCCTTGATCAGGAAGTGCAAGTAAAGTGGGAGCAAAACGATCTTGAACGTGAAAGTGAAGGAAACGGCTGGCTTCTTTAGCAAGAACAGAACCAGTGGTCTCAGTGGATAGGATAGGGAGACCTTTGTCATTGAATTTAATTTCAATGCCAAGGTTACGTGCCGACTTACGAACGCGAGTCCATAACGATTGAATGTTATAACGTAAGTTGGTTGAACGGTCATCCGGAAGGCTAGACAGGTATTTCGATTTCAAAGCAGGTGTTGGATTCGATCGAGCAGCGAGTCGAACAGTTTGGTTAACCTCGGCATTCGCAATGTTTCTTACAGTTGGGTCGGGACAGGAGAGCATCTTAACTGCATGAATTATGGCTTGAACATCAGCTTCAAGGGTTGGGTCCAGGAGTCCAAGACCACCAACACGTTTATGAGCGAAGATGTAGGAAGTAGAAGCGCGGGTTGGAAGTACACATATTCTGCGAACTGCGGCCACGAGATGTGAACGATAAACCAGAAGATTATCGTTTCTGGGAAAACCAGCACGAAGAGCAAATGTTAAGGAAGGTTGAAGGAAGGTACGGATCATGTCAAGTTTTTGCCAAGGAGCTAACAGGGATTTCTCAATGCTTTCCAAATCACGAATAAGGTCTTGCACCAAATCAGAGACGTTATCTGGGTCATGAATTAAACCAATAGGAACACCAAGGTACTTGTATGGGTTTTCACGGTCAAGTGGAGGGATAGGTTTGTTCTGAACTATGAATTCATTAAGTTCGAAAGAAGACTCAGAGGAATTTGAGCAAGTAAGGCTGATAGATGCACACTTGTCAGGTCTGAAGGATAAGCCAAGATCTGTAGCTGTAGATGAAGCAGCGTTTAAAAGCTTCTGGAGGCGGTCTTTCTTTCTGGATATGACGACGAGATCGTCGGCGTAAGCAAGTACGGAAAAGGGAATGTCGTGAACTTTTGCAGGGCCAATATGCGAAGCAGATCGTTTAATCGCTCGAAGAATTAGGTCGATGGTGAGGTTAAAGATAATTGGGCTCAACGGACATCCTTGCTTGACACCAGAGAGGACCGGTATATCAGCAGTAAGGCCATTCGGGGTACGTATCTGAGTAGTGGCTCCAGAATAAGAGTTAGAGATCATTTCTATCAGCGGTAATGGGACTCCAATGTGCGTAAGGGTGGTGGTGATCGCCGAATGTGGAATACTTCCAAAAGCATTGCGAAGATCCAGCCAAGCAACAAAGACGTTTTTATGACTACGTCTGGCATCGGCTATGACAGACTGAAGGAGAAATGTATGTTCGTAGCATCCTTCGGAAGGACGGGCACTCTTCTGCTCCTTACATACAAGATCATTATCAATAGCCCATGAAGTTAATCGTTTAGCAATCACTCCCATGACTAACTTGTATAGACATGACATCAGAGCTATAGGTCGAAAGTTGGAAGGGTCTTCTGTGGAACCTTTCTTGTAGATTAGCACTGTAATCGCCGCTTTCCAGGCTGGCGGAACGTCACGTCTTTTGAAGCAATGATCGAATAGAAGAGAAAGAATGGAACACGATGGGTCTACACAATACAATACAATACAATACAATACAATACAATACAATACAATACAATACAATACAATACAATACAATACAATACAATACAATACAATACAATACAATACAATACAATACAATACAATACAATACAATACAATACAATACAATACAATAAAAAATGACAGAATTTCAAACTTTGACCGCTATTGAACCTCAAGCACTTGCCAAAGAGCGTAAAATTGAGTACTTTACTCGATATAAGAAGTCTGTAAGTCGTATCTGTAAGCTAACTGAAATCGCAGACAAAGATTGGCTATCTGAATATGATTGCAATTAAAAACAGAGGGTTGGCTGATCTGGGTGTGGAACTTCTTCAGGATACTGCCATGACTTACGTTTACCGTCTGTTAGCAGCACAGGCTATCAATAATGGAAATAACATCTTTGGACGCAACGGAACTGCAAGGTTTGTCCAAAGATCATTCTTAGAAAAGGTCAAGGATGGTATCAAAGCCGACACCGAGGTTGATAGTATCCTGCTTAAGTATCAAGAGGCGGTTGATAATTTTGATCAATACCCTATAAAAAAAATAAATTTGAGATACCTAACACTAAGGGTAGACGAAGACTAGAACCAAAGTCTGTTACAGTTACATCAATACCAATTGCCTCGCGACACATGAATAGCAAACCTATGGCTAGTGTCCTCCCGCTGCTGAGTGTTGTGGGGTTGGTCACGTTGGTTAGTCTCAATGGGTGATTGCATATCACATCAACGTCCACCAACAAACTGTAAGGAAATCCATAACGAACATGGAAAAAGAGCCACTTAAAATTTAAGGATATTGAGGCAAACCGACAATTGGTATATTCACATCAAAGGATTAAACAATATAGTAAGGTCGGAGGAGACTAAAATGTTTATTATACCATATAAGGTTTTAGAATTTAGTCATAGCCTGAAAAATATCCCTCATCAATAGGACTGTCGTCAATCTCGTCCGTATTAGCACTTGTTCTAACATCTTTCTAAGTTGCTACAGTCACTGTCATCCTTTGACCATCTATTGGCTATCACATGAAATCTTAGCTCATTGGGAAAAAACCCAAATAGAATACTAAATCTTATATCTTCCCAGTTGTTGTCATTCTGAAAGGTTACGTATGAACCTCCTCGATAATATCATTATCATCAGTAATATCAAAACGACTGGCTAGTAGAACAGTTATTTATTACCCAAATCTTCATACAACGTAATAATTTCATCGCCACTTCATGGTAGCTATAACGAAATCATCTACTATAAAAGTGCTGTCTGGTGATTGTTCGCGGATCATCTCAAGAAAGTGTAAGCCGGTGTCGCTTCTGTTCAGAATACTTTGAATTCTCGGGTCTGTCATTGTTTATTGTATTATATTGTTTATTATATATTAATATTTTTTCATCAATTTGAAAACCTATATACCAACTACATGTCTAGTCGTCACCGTCGTCGTCACTGTACGAGTCGGTCTCGTCATCATCGGAGCCCCAGTTGCCGGAGTTGTCATTGTCGCAATAATTGTATGATTCGCCGTACGTGGTAAAACAATCTAAAAATTCTGTAATGAAGGTACTTGCATATTCTTTAAAAGCTATTACACTGTGCGCTCTCCATTCTTTACTTTCTGCCTTACAATTGTATACCTCACGGAATTTCTCAAACTTACCGTAAAACTCTGTGTCGAGAATATACTCATCAACATGTCTAATAATTTCATGCGGTTGTTGTGGGTCTGTCATTGCTTATTATATATGGTATATTTCCATAAGTAATTTCATCAATTTGTTTTTGGAAACTTAATTAAGTGATAACAAGTGACGACGTCACATGCATAGAGATTATAAAAGAGTAAAGGCGGCATCTGGGGACGAATCGCGGGAGAAATTGAACAAATCTAGGGGGGGGGGGGGGAGAGGACGTAAGTCCCAGATGTATATCGATGAAAACATACAGTTTTTGTCAATTTTTGTTGCTTTTATGACCATGATGCGCACAGATATTGACTATGATGGAAAATATGTTGTAGCTTTCTAGTTTTTGCAGACAGCAAGATTTTTGTGTAAATAAAGGAGTTTTTCAACCTTAGGTTCTCCCTGGCAACATGTAACAACCAGGTTTTGACCGGCTTTTCGTAGCGAGGTTTTGTAAAATATCTGCCAAATTATCTGGGCACAAATTGAATTTTAACCTTGAAACAGTTGTCAAAATCTTTTTAGCAACACTACGATGCATTAATGACTTGTCAAGTGTTCATTTGATTTTTTCGAATACAAAAATTGGATTTTCGCTCACAAATACTCAATATTAAAACATACCCAACTTTATCCTGTTATCAAAACACAAAATTCAAAACCTTTAAGGCTATCCCGTACTAATCTTTAAAATCTTCGCCTCTGTTTTTACATAAAAAGCTTTAAGAGCGAAAAGACGTTTTTCTTGAGCTTTCTCGATTCTTGTAGTGAAAAGTCGATAACCAGCGAACAGGCGCACAACTATACACTCGGGTCTTAAATTTCCCCCCCCCCCCCCCCCCTATTAGCAAGCTTCAATTTGTTCCTTTCGCTTTACTGAATTTATCCTAGAATGCCCTCTCTTTTCTTTTATATTTTCTAGGGTCACGTGTCTGGTGGTGGGGATGAGCACAGTGCTGAGCCAGCGGTTCCAAAAGCGTTTTCCAAAACTGCGCTCGGAGCGTCAAATAGTAACTACTGATAATTTGGAATAATTGAGTTGATTTTAGCATGTCTAGTGAACTGTTTTCAACTCTCGCTTTAGCACCAAGACGAAATGATTCTTGTTTCATTCCTTGTTAGGTTATTTCATATAATTGCAGAAAGGGAAGTCATGTATTACTTACCACAAGCAGAGGCACAGATAAGATCGATATCTACTTGTAGCTTAATAGATCCGCCTAAAATACGATACACAGGCTCTTTCAAAACACTTTATGATTAAAAAATTAGCCCACGAAGTTTGACTATGCGACGTATCCTTGCAACTTGTCATTGCGGCTTGTCGCTGTCACCAAACCTTAAAGTGCCTATCCGGTAGTCAGGGAATTTGCATATTTCAATAGTTTAGGTGGTTTTAGAAAGATTTGCAATATATTTTATAAGTCGAAAATTTGATCTTCATGTACTTTTGGGGGCCTGAAGTTGGCGATTTTTCAAAATACCGTGAGCATAAAAAAACTGGGGCGAGTATGCTCCTGTGACGTCAAATCGGGAACACGCATTGGTAACAAACTAGTATTCTATACTACAGAGAGGGTTGAAGTATGTTTTGATCGAATTTTTTGCTGATTCTACGGTACTTTTCCTTTGAATTTCAAATGGAAGAGTGTTTTCAAGCTTTACTGATCCAAATGACAGCCAAGCCGAATCAGAAAACAATTTTGTCGCGAGTTAAATGATGGATGTTGAAGATGACATGGGAGAATGACAACAGACGTGTCAGGGAACTCAGGGCTAGATGGTCAATCAGAGGAAAAATTCTACGGTTTTGCCTCGATGGATGTATTACTTTATAAATATTATGAGCTACAAATTAGGATTTTAACGTCTGGCAGGAGCAATATATAAAAAATTAACCGAAAGAAGTGCAAAATATACAGTGATGAAAACAGGTAAATAGATAATTTAATATATATTTATACAGTACATGGGTCCCAATATATTTAAGTCAAATACCAGACATTTATTCTATACTATACATATTGAATTGCTAGACAATCAATCTGAAGGCCACATCACCTGATCACCTATCTCCTAACATAAACTGTAAGTCTGTAACATGTACTGATTCATGGGTATTCAATTATTATACAGTATGGTTTATGGATTGAAAAACATCATTGCTGTTTGCTACATACAACTATAGAAAGCCACTATGCTGAGGACAGTGTCGCATTTTTATTTGTATATTTATTCGGTAATAATAAAATGAAAAATGGCTGTTATTTTTAAAATTGCACAAAGTGTAAAATTATAGACAACATTTCAGTATTTTCAGAGGTAGCTAATTTTATTTGTGATCATGATAGCACTTGTACACTGTCCACTCTGCTTTAAATTTATTGTTTAGATAGTGAGAGCTCCTATGGTTTTGTGTTCATATATGTATTTGCAAATAGATAATGTTAATATACTCTATTTATACAATTTGAACATTTTTTAGCATTTCCTATTCAGGCACCCGTACAACCACCCACTCTAGAAGATGCACAAGCAAAGCTGTGTTGCAGAACATGTGTTAATCCAATGAAGGGCCACAAAAAAGATTCAGAAGTGTCCACAGAATCAAAAGTAAAATTTAACACTTACTATATAGTATATAATAATTCCATTTAATAATAGGATCTGATATCACCAACATTACTGTATATATTGTATGTCTTTGGGGGGGGGGGGGGGGGTTCAACACCTTTACTACATTGTATTTATTTCAATTTTCAAAATAACCTATTTCTCAATATTGTAATTTTATTTTATATATGGAGATGTAAAATAGAAGAATATCTTGAAAATCTAACTTAGTATAATTAAACAGGAAGTAAAGTCTGTTTAGTGCACCTAACATTGTATGAGTCAGTGACACGGGATGGTTCTTCATTCATATTTTTTTCGATATTGAATACATATTTTCAGAATTATATAAAAGACATCAAATACTTTTTTCAAAATATATCCCATCTAAATTTTCCCTTTTTCATACATGATTAATCCGTAATTACTTTTAAATTCCATGGCAACGATCTCACTGTTGTAATTTAAATTTAATTGCCTATTGTTTGAAGCAAAATATGTAAATAAACATGCTCACATTTATGCACACATCAGGTGCCCTAAACAGACATAACTTTCTTTTTATTTTTCTTCATTCGCGTGATCTTGTCCCCACAAACATATGGCATATTAGATTTTCAAGTTGCACTTATTTGAATATTATTTGCTCTAAATGTTCTTAATAGCCCTTGTCAATAATATTGTACCACTCCAGTATATATTAAAAGATTTTCAGTTGTGTTTTCCTCATTGTTCATCATCATAACCTTGAAATTCTTTTCCTTCAAATTTACTCCATATTTTATCATAATCACATGCAGGTAAAGGTATTCTTCTTTTACCAAGAAAGTTGTACACAAGTTGTATATACTGTTTGAATGAAACACTCCGAAGATATCTAGAAAGTTAAATACCTGAGTGTTTATTACCTAATAAATATACATGTTATATGATAATATACGTATATAAACATGATATATATATTGTTACAGTGAATATAACTAAATTGTGTTGTTGCCGAGCATAATGTACATTATATGCTATATACTGTAACACACCCTTGAAACTCAAATGGATGGGACTTTTGTTTAATATTTGTCTGGTATTTGACAAAATCGTTTTGTAAATGTCTAGTATTTGACACAAAAATCTCTTGACAATTTATAATAACATATTGGGACATACCTGTTTTCATCACTGTGTATTTTGCACTTCTTTCGGTTAATTTTTTCTATATCGCTCCTGCCAGACGTTAAAATCCTAATTTGTAGCTCATAATATTTATAAAGTAATACATCCATCGAGGCAAAACCGTAGAATTTTTCCTCTGATTGACCATCTAGCCCTGAGTTCCCTGACACATCTGTTGTCATTCTCCCATGTCATCTTCAACTGCCATTATATAACTCGCGAGAAAATTGTTTTCTGATTCGGCTTGGCTGTCATTTGGATCAATAAAGCTTGAAAACACTTTTCCACCCTCATATTTCAACCCTCTCTGTAGTATAGAATACTAGTTTGTTACCAATACGTGTTCCCGATTTGACGTCACAGGAGCATACTCGCCCCAGTTTTTTCATGCTCACGGTATTTTGAAAAATCGCCAACTTCAGGCCCCCAAAAGTACATGAAGATCAAATTTTCGACTTATAAAATATATCGCAAATGTTCTTAAAATCACCTAAACTATTGAAATATGCATATTCCCTGACTACCGGTTAGGCACTTTAATACAATCCCGTCTTCAATAACAACGTCAAATTTGCTTACGTAAAATTTTCATAAATACATCTTCTGAAATACAGCGACGGTCCAAGAAACCACCAATAATATGCATCTCAATTCTGTGTACGATAAATATTGGAGAATCATAGATTCAACGATTCCGGGGGATGTCAATAAATCAGTTAGCATTTCTAACAAACTTTACAGCTAATTCAATAAAGATTGTCCTTCCAAAACCGTATAAATTGTAAACTAAATTACTTATATTCACTTCTAATCCTGGAATTATTATTAATCAATAAATCAATCGAATCAATCAAAGTAATTTTTATTCAGGAAGCCTACGTCGCAATATGTGTAGTTGAAACAGCATCGAGAGCAAATGGGAAACTTACGACGGCAAATTTACTCGCGACAAAAGTTACTTTCTGAGTATCAGAGCCTAAATAATAGTAATCCATCATCACTTGCGCGCTCATAGTTCATAGTTTTCCCTTTTGGAAAGAGAATTCCTAAACACGGATTTCAAGTTTATTGCCTGAAAAATCAGGCTGTTTTCACTGAAGCATTTATTTCGCATCTTCCGCAGCATGTGACTTCTTTGAAGGTGGTATTAAATTATATAAGATTTGAGTCATGTTGCAAGGTGGCAAACGAGTGTAATATTCAGACGATTACCCTTAGGTCAAAACACCAAAATTATTTTTTTTGTATTTTCAGCAGTTTTATCAAACAACGGGCGGAATAAAGAAAAATATACCTGTTCTCCTCCTGTTTCTGCGAATGTTCAGTAAGAGCTTCCACCATATCTGCTAAAGCTCTAGGAATCGCTTTTCCATCCAAATGTGCCAAACTGCATGCACCTGTACCTGCAACACATTCAAGAAATTATTGTCAGTAAAATAGAAAGTTTCCTAGAATTTCTGTCAGATATTAATCATATAATATGTATTATTCCCAGAAATATACACAACTAAGTTTTATATTATTCCCACAATGCAAAATTCAATGAAAAATTCATTGGTAAATTCAAAATATATTTAAACAGAAATTTAGTTCTAGAGTTTTAATAAAAAGTATTTCCATCGACAAAGGTCGACAAACAGTCCTTTTCCATGTTTTTAGATTAACTGGAATAGATTTTTAAACCATTTCTCATGTTTTAACTAATGATAGTCATAAAAATAGTTGGCAATAAATTTTGTATATATGTATGTGACATGTAAAGGAGTTTTGGTTTGCAAAATACAAAGAGAATGTGCTGAATGAGATTTAGACAGAGCAAAATGTATATATATGTAAATAGCTGTGTATTTACGCCAGATATGGCTACAGAACATTAAAAGATGTCTACCTTTATTTCTGAGAACAACGATCTGGCATGTTGTTGCGCTGTCTGAGCCAACTACATCCACAGAAACTGTGAGATTGAGAAACACAAATCAGAATTGAAAGAAAGTACTGCACTCCGCTAACAAGGTCAAAAAACTTATTAGCTTTGGTATGATTCCTTCCGTTTGTGACGAAATTTTTCTGAGAAACAAAAATTTGAAAATTTATCTGATGGAAATAGTATTGTTACTTGATTGTTATGCAAGCTTAAAAATATGCCTGACTACGGCGGGAATCAAACCTACGACCCTTGGAATAGCAATTTCTATGAAAAATGTTTTGAAAATCTATAGATTCTGGCAAAATACGCACTATTGAATTATTGGTAATATTACATTATAGAACTCATTAATGATTCACCAAACACAAAGGAAATATAGAAAAATATGTTTTAGCAGAGTGTGATAAATCACACGAAGATTTTCACAAAACTTTTGCCTCTATATAACAAGTATGAAACTCTCAGCTGCGCCTCACGTTTTACAGCTGTGAAAGCAGTCCTGCTTGTGTTTTAAATAATACAAAGGAACGAATTACGTGTACAGATCATGCATGCATAGAAACAGAGCAACAGACTAAAAGTTGAGAGGAGTGAACTTCCTCACCTCAGAATTTAAAAGAAACGAAAAATCCTGAAATGTCATTTCCAAAAAATTAAGTAAATTATTCTATTGCTTCTTAAACAAACTTGAATTTAATGTGAAATTCGACATAACAGTTGAGTCAATTTATGGGTGTTTATTATCGTGGTATCAAGACAACATTGTGATGTCCTTTGTGTTTTGATCATGAATTATTATTGAGTTTGAGAATGTATTGTAAGCACTCAATCTGTGACAACAATCACTGACAGCATAATGCTGTGCACTGGAGCTGGAGGGCCGGAGCCGGAGGGCCAGAGCCGGAGGGCCGGAGCCGGAGTTTTGCCCTATTTTGCCGGAGCCGGAGTTTGCTCACCTCCGGCAAAACTCCGGCGGCACTTATTTGTGCTGCAAACTTCTATCATAGATCAACAAAAAAAGTAACTTCATCAACGAAAAAGTAAATACAGCCTAATCCGGCTTACCACAAACATACTAATTATAATTATGGTATTTTATGTTATTTTTGTAACTGTGATGTCCGCAAGACAGTAATTTAAAGCGCTTGGAAATTCTATCTGAAAATTTCATCAAATGCTGCTACGCAATGCTTACAATTGTCAACATAAAAGCTCGAATATGTGTTTTTAAGAATAACTGAAACATTACTATCAACTGTATGTTTTTCCAGAAGAGAAAATGCATCACGTTTTGCAAATACAATACCGTGCATCATGCATACTACAAAATGTTAATGCAAAGAATGCGAAGTGTTAAAAAAACCAAGATGGTGTTTCCACTTTAAACTGTAAAAATTTCCAATTTTGACAAATTTGCACACAACCTTAACATTTTCTGCCGAAGCCGGAGTTTTTTTGTCGAAGCAGGATTTTTTTTGCCAGAGCCGGAGGTGAAAAAAACGGGAGTTTGCACAGCTCTATGACAGCATAACAATAACTATTAAATCAATTCAAGATATATGAATACATGACTTCCACACATATCAGTCTACACACTCACCATCATCTGGATGAACTGTTCCATATTCACACTGACCAATATAGAGAACACTTTCATCTACAAATGTTTTTTGTGCCTGAAGGGCAAATTGCCTGGATCTTTCCTAAAATGTTAGTTACCATGTTTTATATACAGTAGGAAATTTTAACATTGTCTACATGTATTTGAAGAATTGTAAATATAAAATTTGTTCCTGTACATCATGAGCCTTACCAAGCTTATGATCAAAGTGAGATTGATAGATAGATAGAAAAATTTTATTTATCCACGTTTGCCCTGTCAACTGAGGCTGATTTCCACAGGGGGGGGGGCGTGCTGAGATAGATGGTGTACAAAAAAATATGATGTTTTAAGCTATTTACAAAGTATGGAAATATAGAAGTGCAACAATATGATGTTTAGGCTATTTACAAAGTATAGATTGAGAAGTACCAAAGTGCAAGAAAAAAAGATGTATATATAAGCTATTTACAAAGTATAATATCAACTGATATGATCTAGAAGAAGCAAAATTATATTTACAGGGTTTTTTTATTTCTCTTTGTGCTGTGGGGCCATGAGTCAGGTCTGGCCCTACAAGGTGGGCTTCTGCAAGCCAGGTCTAATAAAGTGGGGGGTGGGCACTTGCCCCCGATGTCCTCACCCAGTTCCGCAACCCCTGACTTCAGATCTAACTTCCATCTGTGACAGTTCTCAACATTCACAGTGTAAACAAGTAATTAATTCAAAGTGACTGAACATGTACAATGTAATAATTTCAACATTACTCAACAGAATTTAATCCTAAGCGCTATAAATCTTCCATTAAATTTAAAGTACTATAAATCTTCCATTATAACTAGTAATTTGGATGTCTTAAAGTATTTCATCGTCTATAACGATATAATTATACCTCTAATTCTGGAAATTTTTTCATTAATTCTGCTGATGATGCAATGTCATTTGCAACGAGTTGTTTCCCAACGAACACAGGCATCGTAAAAATAAATTACGCGCAGTCAAATAACTTGGACTTATTGCCAATTTCATGTATCTACTGGAACAGTAATTACTACAATTGTTTCAAATTTGTATATGTTTTGAGCCTGCACCTACTTGAAAATCGAAATAAATATAAAATCATTTCCGGTTACAAACTTCCGGTTGTAGAATAATTGTAAACTGTAACCATGAACTCAAATAACTTTAAAAAAAGTAATTGCTTTGCACGCAAATAACCATGAAATATTTCTACTAGCCAACACCAACACCAAAAACGTACGATATATCCCAGGTCGAGGAAGAAAATGCAAGCAAATTTGTATAGCACGAAAACTGACCGAGATCTTTCCGATTCTTTCCGAATCTTCGCGTGAATGATGCATCATCAGCAGACACCATTGTAAATAACATGGGTATTTGAAATTGGTACTGCACACAAGCTAAGATTTAAAAATGACAATGGCTGGTTCGAAAGTAGTTCAGCGTATAGATGTACATCATAAAGCATCGAACATTAACGGAATCTCTTGGTCGAAGGATAACAGGCTTGCAGTTGTAACTAGTTCGTTTGTAAATATCATTGTATCCTTTTGGTACGCCATGTAGACTATGGGTCCGTTCATGGGTGGGTGAGGTGTAACCAGGATTTTTACACCAAGGTATATGCAGTAAAAAAAATATAATTCTTTGGTAGGTTGTTACCATGTCTCAAAAGCCCAGTTCTCACTAGTGACATAAGTGAAGACAGAAGGCATGACAAAGAAATGCAGTGAAGTGTGCAACATAAAGGCATGTTCAAACGAAGCCAACATGTTGGTTCAACATCACCTAACATTGTGGGATGCAGCATGTTGGTCTTGTTTGAACACCATGTTGTAAGGTGTTGGCTTAATTTTAAACTTGCTTAAAATTTCGTCCAACATCATGCAACATTTTTGGGCCAACAATGTTGCATGGTGTTGGTTTTGTTTGAACAGGCCTTAAACCACTCCAAATTAGACTTTAGTTCCCCGTCCTCCGCCCGCATCTGCTGAAACTGACCGCATGATTTGTCCATTATTGGTATCTTGTTCCCATTATTTGACCTTTTTGTACAAGTTCACTCTGCCTGCCAAAACGAAAATGATCACAAGGCCAGGCAGGGCTGTAACTACAGCGTTCATTAGGGGTGTGATATATTCACTTATGTCTGTTCTGCCCAACGAATTCCTTTTTAAATAAGTTATTATTAGGGTACCTAACCTTCCAAGGCATTTTAAGACATTGCTAGCTCATCTTTTGTAATCACTAAGATAACCAAAAATCAATGTCTGAGTGACTTGCCAGGCACTCTGCTCAGAGTCCTAGTAAGATTGCATTTTTTAGAATTTGATTTAAATTAAAGACTTTCATAGTACATATATATATTAAACAAGATTCTTTTGTCATAATACCACCAACATATGGCTGTTTTATTTTTCGGTAGTTGCAAGTAAAGAAAATTTTACTAAAATTGTATACAATATATAAATATATTAACCTGATAGTATCATTTAAATCTATTCTGTAGCACACTGCCTGAAGTCTCCACGATATAATTTGTTGGGAACTTTAGACTGACATATGTATTTCTGGAATTGGAATGTAAAATGTCTCTTACCTTTTATAATTGTATGAGATCCCACAAGTAAATAAGTCATTTTGCACGAAATATCAGCGTCTCAACAGAGGTAGGAATAGAAAACTAAAGAAAGAAATCACAACAAATAATTCGTGATTAGAATTAGGAAGACATTTCCTAGACTCTCTCCTTGATCATGGAATAATGGACTCAAATGAAGTCTATCAAAATTTGCCTTTTTAAAACATTTCTGGAGCAATGTTTTGATAAAGAACCTTCCTGTCATTTTTTGTTTATTATTACATGTTAAAAATTGTGTTTTGCATATAGATATTTCAGTTTTCAGTAGAATTTGCATTTGATTCTTGTGTATAAATTTCTTAAAAGTGGAAACACAACAGGAAATGATGGAAACACGTTCTCAAAACTTAACCGTGATACATCGCTCCTCGGTAAAGTTTCGCATTTCGCACTCAAGTAAACATTTTGCATGAGAATCTTTGCACGTAAAACCTAATGTTGCAGTTTAGATGTCCTAGGTCGGCTCACGCGGCTCGTGCCCTGCGGTATCACCTATGAGCGCTGCGCCAACTTGCGACACCAAAAAATAAAAATAAAAAAAAAACAAGACGCCTGCTAGGGCGTTCACTCCGCCTGCCGAAACAAAAATGGGCACAAGGCCAGGCAGGGCTGTAACTAGAGAGTTCATTGGGAGTGGGGTATATTCACTTATTTCTGTTCTGCCCAACTAATTTCTTTTGAAATCAATTATTATTAGGGTACCTTCCAAGGCATTTTACCAGTAAGACATTGCTAACACATCTTATGTAATCACTAAGATGACCAAAAATCAATGTCTGAGTGACTTGCCAGGCACTCTCTCCAGAGTCCTAGTAGGATTGCATTTTTTAGAATTTAATTTAAATTAAAGACTTTCATAGTACATATGTTAAACAAGATTCTTTTGTCATAATACCATCAATATATAGCTGTTTTATGTTGCAAGTAAAGAAAATTTTACTAAAAGTCTATACAATACATCAGTATATTAACCTGATAGCATCATTTAAATCTATTCTGTAGCACACTGCCTGAAGTCTCCACGATATAATTTGTTGGGAACTTTAGACTAACATTATGTATTTCTGGAATTGGAATGTAAAATGTCTCTTACCTTTTATAATTACATGAGATCCCACAAGCAAAAAAATCATTTTGCACGAAATATTAGCATCTCAACACAGGTAGAAATAGAAAACCAAGGAAAGAAATAACAACGTGTTTAGAATTAGGAACACATTTCCTAGACTCACTCCTTAATCATGGAATGATGGAGTCTATCAAAATTTGCCGTTTTGAAACATTTCTGGAGCAGTGTTTTGATAAAGAACTTTCCTGTCCCTTTTTGTTAACTTTTGCATGTTAAAAATTGTGTTTTGTATATAGATATATCAGTAGAGTTTGCGTTTGATTCTTGTGTAGAAATTTCTAAATTTCCTTAGAAGTAGGAACACAACAGAAACTGACGGAAACACGCCCTCAAAACTTCACCGCGATACGTCGCTCCTCAGTCCTCGGTAAAGTTTCGCGGTGGAATTTGTCGTTTTAAAACATTTTGCATGAGAATCTTTGCACGTAAAACCTTGTTGCGGCTTAGATGTTCTAGCATACATGTTAAAATGCGTGTTTTGTTGACATATTCCGCTAGAAATTGAGTTTAAACACAGTTAATAGAAGAAGATGGTTAGGCTAGCTGTACCACGTGACAAATTATGTTATTATATACTGAATGTCAAAGTTCATTTATTCCTGTTTCTTATTGGTTAAGAACGTATCACGTGATAGTGGAGAAATTCTACTGTCTCCCTGGCAACGTTGCTAAGCGGTAGACATTACTTTTATTCACCGGTAAATAACAAATCCACAGAGCCTCACGGAGTTTTGTCAGGTAAAAGGTAATCCTTTTTACACATGTTTGATTGATTTGTGGTACTTTTCTTCTCTTTTGACACTCAGTATATAATAAAATACTTATTGACTGAGACCTCGGGAAAGCAGTATGTTTTGTGGACCCTCGACTGTCGATGTTTCCCTTGGCTTCGCCTCGGGAAACATCGACAGTCTCTGGTCCACAAAACATACTGTTTCCCTCGGTCTCAGTCAATAAGTGTTAATTATTCAACCGTGCTTTGATGGGTCACGTGGTCCGGTCCCTGCATCAAGTTTCAATCGCTTAATTAGATTTCAATTATCCGGTTTTAAAATAATAAATGTTCTGGAATTACATATAACCTGAGTTTTGAGAACCGATGCAGGCTTGATCCACACTATTGTTCAGTCCAGTCTCGTAAACAAATTTAAGCCATTGACGCACATTTAATATCATACTGTCCCATAGCAGATGTAACTGTCGTTGCGTTTGTTTTGCAAGGACCACATTCTCTGTACTTCCAGCCCGTGTATCTCATTTTGAGTGGTTTGACTATTAATACAGAGTCACAGTCATATCTTATGACAAACAATAGACATCACACCGTGAATTTCCCTCGAAGCGTCAGTGAATTCTATCCTTATATAGTCTCTTTCAGCTTTGCTCATATCCACGGCAACTTGTGCATGATAAACTCATCATTTCAAACATTTTCAGATTCTTCTAAGTAAATTTGAGGCTTGCTTTTCCTCAATATCTTTCAATTAGCCATTCGTCTGTCATACTTGACCTCAGGGCTTTACACTCAAACAATTGTAATTTGATCTCCTAGGCTGTTCTTGGTGCCCGAAATCCCAGC
The DNA here is from genome assembly GCA_963855995.1 of Muricea muricata. Lineage (NCBI taxonomy): Eukaryota > Metazoa > Cnidaria > Anthozoa > Malacalcyonacea > Plexauridae > Muricea > Muricea muricata. The sequence goes on along the minus strand of OY979724.1, from coordinate 6,573,447 downwards.
GGGACATCCGTACAAACCGTGATAATAAAAAACTAGGGATCCAAGGATAGTGCAAAGTTTCTGAAAAGACTTACACACTTAAACTCGAAAAACTAAGAAAAATTTAATGATAGCTTTGGAAATAAAATGTTAAAATGATGTGGTCTAAAAGCGTTTTGTTTACGTGGGACGTTTTTAGACACTCTGATAATTTTATAATTTTCATGTTTAGCGAGCATATTCGGTTTCACGTTTGCTGAATCTCTGACCTCTGACCTTAGACTCATATAAACAAAACGGAATGAACGCGCAATTAATATTGAACGTGAACTAAGATTGCAAACATACAAACTGTGCGCTCTTCTGTGTGTTAATAAAAAACTGTCACAATATTAGGCCAATATCTTTACTTAGTATACTTATGTACGGTTTACTTTAGGTCTACTAGTATTATTGGAAATTTTATGTACACAATCATCAGTCATCACGTCACAACCTTGCAGAAACTGATCTCGCACGCACGCAACATTATCAAATATGCCGATTTCGCTTTATCTCGCTTGTTTTTCATCATTTTTTGATGAAGCCAGGCCGAAATGTAGAACAAAACTCCTGCAATTCATGTGGTGTATATTTAGGAATATAAGACGTAGAATAGCGAAAATATTGTGGTGTATTTATTGCTATGTATTCAAACTATAGCTCATATCTCTTGTTAGCCATTTATATTCATACCATATAGGTCAACTTATGCTGTTCATTTGAGCTCGTTTTAAGGCGAAAAATCGCTCTTTATGCATAATAAACGAAAGCATAATAGTCTGAAGATTAAAAAATCTTGTCCTGCCAGTTAAAATGGTGCTTTTAAGCCGTGGAAATACATGTTTAACTCATGTTTATTATCCCACTCCTAGACCTCTGCATAGCAACGGAAGCGGGCGCTACGCAATATACACGTGCTTAGTTGAATATTTTAAATTCCGGGGGAGTTTGAGAGCACTGTATATACATGTCTGCAATAAAATTACTACGCTCATTAGTTGCCATATGGCTCATTTACCTATCTTTTTCATTTGTATGAATAACAGCACAAAATGGTTTATAAATAATACTTATAATTTTAACTAAAACATTGCAATAGTAACATTCAAGTAATCAGGTGGCATATTCAAAATTTGCACCACCCCCCGGAGTTTACACTATGACTGACTGACTGACTGACTGACTGACTGACTGCCTGACTGATTTGAATTTTCGCCACTCATCACAATACTGCAAAGTTTCTTTGAAACTTTGCACTAACTATACATTCTACTAACGAAAAAGGTTTAAAGATCGCTTAAATTTAACAAAATACTCTACATCCTCTATTATTTTCCTAGTATCACTCCTTCACTGATGCAGGTTCGGGACCACGTGACCTTTATTTTAGCGAGCTTCAACATCATTTTAGAATCCGTCTAAAGTTTGCCGGCTAGCCTAACCATGTTCTTCTATTAACTGTGGTTTAAACGCCGTGTTTAGGTCGGCTCACGCGGCTTGTGTCCAGCGGTATCACCCATGAGCGCTGAACCGACTTCTGACACCGGAGTAATTAAAAAAAAAACAGAAACGGGGCGAATTCTCACTCCTACAGAAATGCTTATCATCTAGCGCATTTGCGTATATATAGAAAATCCTTAAAGCCTCTGCGGAGGAGAGAGGGGCGAATTTAAAACTCCGCCTCGCCTACTGCAGGCGGAGTAATAATCACAAACATCCATAATTTTTGAATATCTATGCTGTTCAGAAGTTAATATGTATCGCTTAAATCAAAATAAAATCGTGTATGGATATATCATGAATTTCAATGTTTGACTTGTAATTTGAAGTATTTTGTTTCTTTTTACACGGAAACCGTTGAGCTCCAAGAATTGTGCAAAGGCGCACATTTATATTAAAATTGTAACTGATATGAAATTGGGTTCTAAATAAATCCTTCAAAAACTGATAATGGATAATGGAAATAGACCGCTCGCCCGCGTGTGATTCCAAAAAATGTCTGGACGGGAAACTGAAGTCTGATTTGGAATGGCCTAAGCATTGACATAAGGACAAGCATAGGCATAAGACTACGGGCAAAATTCTTTCTCTTTGCAGCATTAATCCTTTTTTGCTTGCTTATGCTTGTATTTCCAGTGTGAATCAACCAGGCTTAAGGAACTGGTTAAAGGCCATATATTATTTTGAACTCAGTTTATAATTTACTTAACATATAATAGGACATCACCGGGGTGCACACAGATGAAAAGAAGAAAGAATCAAGATTAAAATTCAAACGAGGTTCTGTTGCAGTGGAGGAAAAACCTGAGAATATTGAATTAGATAGTGAATACTCTTTCTCGAAGTTGTCTCCACTAAGTGTTGCTCCATATTATGCAACATCAGTAATGGACCCTGCCCTTTCACCTGCCATGTTGAAGCAAGCTTATTATGAAGATGTTACTTATGCAAAGTGGTCTCCCGTTGGTTGTGACAGAACTGGAAGGTGTGCTAATTAGAAAGGGGGAGTGAAATTTGAGGGTAAACTTAAAAATTTCGACCATGAATTTCAAGTGATCAGGTTCTTCATACGAATAATCACTGTGGAATTTCATTATAAAGAGTGATAAATTGTGTCTTTATACGTTGAAATTCAAGCAGGAAACAATTGCAAAAAAATATATCAACAAAAGGCTGTCTGCAGTCGTAATATAGATGTAGATGTTTACGCTAGGTGGAAAGATTGTTACTAAGTTAGCTCTTAATGTGCTGCCATCTTGTTTCCATCACACACAAGAAAATATATGTAAACATGACACATCACAAGCAAAGCAGAGCACTCCTGAAGGCCCTTTTAGCTCAAGTAAATGCTTACCAAGCTTCTTGTTTCTGATAAGGTATGAATTGCGAGTATTTTAACAATGATTTATTTTTGTGCCTATTTGTCAGTTTGTTTATGGAAGAATTTCCAATATAGATGTTGCACAAGCCGATGAAATTGAGGCCAAAGTTTTTTTTTAAAATTTGCACACCTTCCGAAAATGGTTGCAAAACAAAAATTTGTTTTTCACAAATAGAGGCAACGACATAAAATACAATTTCAAGCACCGGCTTCCGTGAAAAACGTACACCTTATGCATTAAAAAACTAGCACAATACTTAATATACCCATAACCAATATTTCCTTTGATTCTAAACATCTAGAGAGCAAATACTGAGAAAGCTCTTAGAGTTGCAAACCACAATATAAAACTGAGGGGAGAAGGGTGGGGATGGGTTGCTGCCATATGACTATATTCTCCAGGTTATCATGTGCAATTACGTTTTACCTTGCTCGGACAGTCCCCCTGCTTTTTGAAGTTATAACTTGCAGTATCCATCAATGATTTATTCTTTCAAACATGATTGGATCTTTTTTAGGTCTGTTCTTGCTGTTCTTTTTCGAACAAACAAATTGTCCTTGTACATCGCAGATAAGCGATCACTTTATGGCTGGTTTGAGATTCTTGACTTGACTACAAAACATGTTCAGGAAATGAAAGAAGGAAAATACTTTAAAGGTGAATATTGCCCTTTAAATTATCCAATTAAGAAACTAATTTTTTTCATGTGAGTAATGTTGTATATAAGACCATGTATTATATTGGAACTTTTGTCCACCTGATGAGAATTTTGTATTATGAATTACCTTGATTATAAATTACCTTAAATTTAGGGTCGTAATTTGTCTTAAGTGCTACCGGGGTTTAAGGATTTCAAAAGAAAGCATGAATGTTTTGGGGCATCCTGAAGAAAGGCTAACTTATCTCAACCAGAAGTTAATGAGTTTGTAGAGGCGCTGTTACACTATGCGAGACAAGTTGCAGCGAAATTGGAAGGTGTAGCAGGCCTCGCAATTTCATAAGTCACGTAAGATTTTTGTTGCAGGAAAAATTGCATGAAGTAGAATGGGGTTCTACTTTTTGCGACGATTGCCACAACGCTGTAATCTTTATAATGCTTTTTAAACCATTGCAGAGTTTAACATCCTTCTTGCGATTTGTCTCGCAATATTTCCGTTGAGCAGCCAAATAAGCATGGTTCACACTTGTCGTAAGCATCAGGAATTTTCTCTTCACGTATGTGAATGAATATGTGAACAAACTAAAGTATGGAACAAATATTCGATTGCTCTTTGCGATGTAGCGAATTCACTCAATCACATCAGCCAGAAGAAGCCATCCCCGATTCATACGACAAGAGTGAACCAGGCCTAAATACTCGCTGTTTAAAAATAGATTCCAGCCTCTACTGAAATTGCGAAACAAGTTGCAAGAAACGCTACACAGTGTAACATCCCTGAGGATGAAACCACAATTTTTAGAATGAATTTGCTGCAAAACAATTTACATATCAAGTTGCATGGTGTAATAGAGCGTTACATGATCTTTCGTTCAGACAAACCAAATTTAAAAGGGGAGATACCAGCGGACCCAAGGCGTTCTCTGGGCCAGGAGAAAACCTGGAATGATTTCACAGAATGGCAAAGACGAAAATATCTCTTAAATTTCGCATGTATCGAATGGTTTCCTGCGACAGTGCGCTGTGTACAACAAGCAAATAGTGCTGTGCGAAAGTATGCGTTCCTGGCCACCATGGTTAAAAGTGGTCAGTTGTTCATTTGGCAAGCACAGCTCCCTCTGGTTAAGAATCATAGTTTTATATACAGAGCTGTGGTTGCCTATACGTCTTTGTTCTATCCTTGTTCTTTGGCTTGGTATGGGGATGGTGATAACCAAGGTAGGTTGGTGATGAGTGATATATTGCGCACTGATTTTAATCGACCTCAGATGCCTGGTTAAGACGCAGGATTTTCTCGCAGAATCCGTCGAGATTTGTTAATTCTACGTCGCTATAACTTTGTTTTAAAGACGTTCTAGTAAATCGCGGACGAACGTTTGTAGACGCGCAAACATTGCGGTAAAAGTATGGGATTTCTGCCGGATTTCTTGTGCATGTATTATAATGGAATGTCATTATAGATCTTAATTCAGACGACAATCTAATGGATTGAATTTTCAATCTTTTTGTGGTTGTTTTTAGGGATCATACGTTTTCTATTGAAAAATAATCTAATTAAGTGACATATTTCAATGGATTGGAACACTGAAAGGGTTTCCCTCAATCCATTCGATTAAAAAATGGACTATTAGATTGAAAAATTCTTCAAACTTTTGAAAGACCGAAAAAATCCCTACACCCAATCTTTTAAATTGATTAAAAGAGTATTAAAGAAGTACAACAAAATCTTCATTGATTTATCCTTGACGTATTCGCAGGCATTGCCAACCTGATTGCGCATAAATTACGCCTGCTCTTAATAGCCACTTCCGCTGCTTAGACTTAGTGGTTAGAAGAGTGCACCGTCAAAATAAACAGATATTCACTGTTACCCGCGATTCTAAATACTAGTTTGATTTTTGAAATCATAAGCATGAAATATTTTTGAAACTAACAAGCACAATTTTTCAAACTCTATCGGAGTATGATAATATACAGCAGTTACATATTCGTGCGAATTGCACACTGAATACCGATTCTTAGCAGAGTCCACAAAACTTACATTTTTTGTCTCTAAATCCACGAAAATCGTGGTCACTTTTGATGTCGAACACATATGACCCCAAATCGGTGAATATTGACAAAATATCCTGCTCTACATGTTTACTACTTAAATTTGAATGTTACTTGCTGAAAACAGTGCAAATTCGAATGCACAGCTTCGAGTGCACTCCTTGTTCAGACGCCATAACTGGTCCCAAGAATCGGGTATTCCACATCAAAAGTGGGCACAATTTTTGAGCAAGAACTGTTTAAATGTCTTTGTAGTTTTATGTAGTTTTTTTTTTCGTCGAGACGCGTATAATTTTTTGTTATCTTCGAATACAAATTCATTTTTTACTGTATATAATTACAATTCATTAGAAGATAATCACAAAATTAATTTTATTTCAGAGTCGTATCTGGCATGTGGTAATTCTGATGGTATTATTAAAGTATTCTTAATGAAGATAGCATCAACAACTACTGGCATGCCGACAATCGCCCTTGTAAAAGCGTACAGTTTTCTTGAGGATTCTGATGGTATCAGCGTTGATTGTATGACCTGGTATCGTCAGGTTGGTTTCTTACGTAGTTTTGTGTTGCCACAGTTAGGGTGGATTGATAGCCCGAAGTAGAAATAGTCAAAGCTAGATATTTTATCTCACCACCATAAAATGTTTTATAGTGATTGCTTATAGGCTTCATTTTAGGTCAGTGTACTAACAGCTCTATGTCCTTGTTCTGCGTATTTCAAAAAGAGTTCTTTCAAAGTTTATCTAAACCTTTAGAAATCATGTTTTCTGTTTGAACTTAATTCCAATTATAAACTCGTTTGGATAAACTCAATCAATACATTATCCATGACAATAGTGTCTCTAGACATACGAACGACAGGAGAGTAAGACATTTGTACTTACGACGACAACCAGTAGAGCTATGCAATGACCTGAACTAAACATTACACGTGAACTATAAAATATTCTATGGCGAAAGAAGTAAAATGTGCCATGATTTAGACTATCGAGCGGGACTTAAGCCACTTTAAAAACTCAAAAAAATAGCTTTTCTTTAAAACAAGAATTGTGGTAAAATAGAGACACGTCTGGGGAGGGAGGGGGTGGGGGCTTTGGCTTTAAGAACTTCAAGACAGTTCTCTCGTAAATGTTTACATCTTTCCTAAAAATTTTCGCAACAATGTTTGTTTGTTTTGTTACGGAAATGTCTATGTTTAAAATTAAAATAACTCTGTATAGCATGGCTGTCGGACTTAACTAGACGTTCCTAAACAATATTTACAATACTCGTATATATATCGGTTACAAATCACTTCGATCATAAACAATCTATACTCTTACAATCCTCGTTTAAATATCTGAAAACTACGGCATCAAACCACAGATTACTATTGTACCAGATGTCTATCTTCGCCAAATATCTGTTACAAGTTTTTGACTGCTTACGCGAGCTGACGAAAGATTTCCGCCATGTTCTTAGTAAGCGCAATCCACGCCATACAACGTAAGCAACAGTCTAACCGAGTCTAAAACCTATGCATGTCTGACAAAGGCCTGGCCTGGACGCGAGTCTGACGCAAGTGTCCGCCATGTTCTTAGTAAGCGCAACATACGTGATATTGCGAAAAATGACGAGTGCAATTCGTGATCAGAGTGAAAATCGAGAACACAAATTTACCTTGCGAAAACACGAAGATAGACATCTGGTACAATAGTAATCTGTGATCAAACTCTCGACAATATCACAAAGCTTAAAAAACTGTCTAGCTCAGTACTTTTTGGGCTTTCCATGTTTTCGCCACTTCCATATATGGAAGCGCTTACGTGCTCATCGAAGGTCTGATTAATATTCGAAAACTGTCTCATAAGAAATATAATTTTTACAGGCTTCTGGTGATTTTTTACACTATAGAAATAGACATTTTCATTTAAACATTTAATCATCGAAGAGATTTTGTCGTATTTATTAGTTGCTAAATCAACCAATCAAAATCAACTGTTCTAAATACATTCTTATACATAGTTATTATTCCTATGTCTCAGCTATACAAACACTTGTTAGAGTTGGAACAGCTTGAATGGGCTCGTTATATGGCTTGATTCTATTCATTATCTTTCGTTATCCCTTCCGCGTGTGTATCCGTGTATGAAGAAACACATGAATTACCTTCCATTTAAAAAACTGTTTATAACTGCAGCCCAAGGGTTTCATAATAACTTTACAAAGGAAATCTTCGCTCGATTGTTTACGTGATACGATAGTATATAAACGTCCGCAAAGATATGTTTTAGATATAGAAATGGTCGATAGGTTATTTACTATTCAACATGTTTCAATAAACAGTGAACTTGTATCGATATTTTACACCGAGAATAAACGCTTTCTTGTTTATTTTACCTGTAAGTTAAAACAAAAGTAATAATTTAAATATAATTTAAAAACTTGATAATTCATGAAAGAGAATAAAAGCCGCTATTGTGTCAAAGGTTGTATATCTGCAACCGAGTCGAAATAATTTAAAATCGTTGTCTAATTCGATTCATTGCTGCAACAATGATTTTTATTTTAGGCTAACAAGTTATATTTGGCTTGCTCCAAAGGTCCTCATGTGTCCCTGTTTCACACCCAACTTTTAAAGGAAGGCACTCTGTCGAAGCCTGCTAAACAGGTTATAACTGGCATTCACCTGCTAAACGTAACTGGATTAGTAATATCACCGTCAGGGATGCTTTACAGCACAAGTGCCGAGGGTAGCGTTCAACAATTTCAAGTAGGTAAGAAGGATATCTATCAAATGACGTGTTTCTCTGTCCATCTTTACAAAATTTGTAGAGGACGATGTCCAAGTTTTTGGAAAGTTTGGTTTAAGTTTTGAGTTGCGTGTGTGATTTAGGGCTCGTAAACCTTAAACTCCATTTAAATTATAAAATCACAAGCAATTAAAGTACACTAGTTCTACAAGAGGGCATTGAAGGCAAATAAAATTTTATTAGTTCCTTATATAAATACCATTGCCTAAATGCGCTGAATCGACTACAACATAGACTAAAATAAAAGTATGCCAGTAAAAAAAGTATTTTTTAAATTTTACAAAAAAAATGATTATAGTTTCTCCTTTTTGAACCTGAGACTGAGTATCTGACTTGGCTTTTTGTCAGAATTTTAAGCCCGTAATAACTCGTAAATGCACAGATTTCTCGACGTCCAAATCATCATGCTCAGGTATGCATAGGTTGTATATTAGATAGTTTACGATCTGCGACGAGGCGGCTGACGCTCAAAACAAGCAAATTTGTTCGAACTGTGAGTGCAGTGCTTAAGATTATTTAAAGTAGCATTGAGATATTATTATTTGAAAATGCTCAGCGCTTGTTTTAAAGCTAGAAATTTACATTGCGTTGTCGAGCAAGTCGCGTTGTGAATCGTAAAGTCTTCATTAAGTTATGACACCTAATAGTTCTATCCTTGTATCAATGATCTTCAATGCACTACGTTGCTTTTGTTCCTTTTTTTATCAGAGCATGTGCAGTTCACAGAGCTCACATTCACAGAAACATTCTCTCAGCAACTTTCGTCATTCTTAGTAACTGTGTTTGGTATTTGAAACACGAGCAGGAGATCTTTATCAGAGTATTTTAAATGGCTTCAGTAAAATGGCTTTTATACCCATATTATAGCTTTGTTTACCAAAGAATGTTCAATATGGATCTTTTATAAGCCGAGAAAATCGAGGCAATTTTATGTGAAAATCAACGTGTTTTTAATCACATATAAAGACTCCTTCACGGTTATGATTTCTTTTGAGCAACCGCTTGCATGCAAACTGTCTTGGCTCACTTGCACATATTTTATATCCTAGGTAGCCGCATTCCTAGCACAGCTATGGATTGTGAAACCCTGGCAGGTCATGGTTACAGCGGAGTATCCGTCTCTCCTAATGGAGTCTTTATGGCTCTTCATGAAAGCAAACGTAAATTGTTTCACAAAAAAAAAGGTGCCACTGCAATCTTCGGACAGGTATGTTACTGGCTGATGTTATTTTTGTCGTTTTAGGTCTAACATTTTCATGTAATATGAGCTCAACTTTCCAGGGTGAGTTTGTATTAATTTATGAGAATTTGCACAAACACCATGTACATTTCATGTAACTAATGTTACTGTAATTAACACGGTGCTTCCACATCTTTTACCAATAAATTTTTCTGTCCTATAACACGCGGTATATAGTCCTGGGATGGCTCACTCAGGGTTTGTGTATTGTTTCATTGTTTCATTTCACTGGGGTTTTTACTGTGTATCATCTGAAACTCTTACGTGCAATTCGTGTGCTAAGCATGACCAAACGAAGAGGAAAGGCAACCCTTGTCAAAAACTGAAAAACCTGCTAAAGCGAAAGCACCACTCAGTGCCTGTTCTACTTCAAAGCTGTTGGAAACTATTCGAGAAGACCGGATAAAGTTGAAGGAATGTGAAGTGAAATGCTCACAGCTGGAAAAGCCTCTGAAAAGGATTCAGAGTGAAATTGACACTCATGGAATAACACTCGAGGATGGTGGTCTTGGTGACTAGTTTCCAGCAATACTTGACAAACCAAATTTACAAGTTAACCATATGAGCCTGGTTTTTCAACAACAACAAAAGCTATGCAATCTAGCAAACATGAACGAAGATGACACCCCCATTTTGTAAAGTTTTGTCTTTCTCTGTGCAAAATTATCCTCTTTTACAGGATTTTAAGAAAAAGTGAGAAAAAAGTGAGGAATATTTTATTCTTACCCCACGAGAGATTTAACGTTCCCCTGAAGTTTTGTACAAGAAAATATTGAACTTCTTAGGTCAATTGTTAAAGACTATACAGGTACAGCGAAGGGGAGACTTGTGTTTCACAAATCATGGCCAGAAATTTAAGACATTGCGCCCGTGCGCTAGCTATTGTGAGGGCAGCGTTAGTTCGCAAAAATGCTAACGCTTTGCTAATGCTGTGCTTTGCACGGTTTTAAAGCCTAGTTTCTAAGCTTTATTTTGATACCAAACATGGAGAACCTACTGGAATACATCTTTATAAAAATTGGATTTCATTCGGTGGAAATTTGGTTGAACATAAACATTTGTGTTGTAAATGTTACAGCAGCGAGTTAAGAATTTCGTGTTATTAATCACGAAAATGTAATCTGTTGGACTAAACAAACAGCTTTGAAAATTTTTGTGGAAGTGGTCGAACATATATTAATTGCCAAACGAACCCGGCAAACTGCCCCAAGAACAGATGGGATCCAACTGGTGACACTAAAGTATAGCTATTGCGCGAAAATGGCAGATAATGAAGAGAACTATTAAGAAGAAATGAACGGAAAATAGTTGTTTAAAACGTAACCAGCTCCACGTACGAATTAATGAAAAAAAGTACGGCAATGCAATAACGAAGCCCTTGCAAAGATTATTCGAACTCGGCAAATGCTTTTAGTACGGTATTGCGGTTGTATTTTGCAAATTTTTCATTAACTCCCATGTTTTAATGCTAATTGTGGCAGCCATATTTGTTCAAACAATCACGTCATGTCCAGTGCCAATGTCTTAAATTTCTGGCCATGACACCGGAAAGTTAATAGGATGTACATCTCTTGGGGATCCTGAATTAGACTTTGCAACATTCGAAGAGTTACAACTAGCAACATATGTATTTATGATCAACAGCATTTATGATCACATGAGTTCAAACCACTCTCAAATTCACTCTAGCATACTTTTTGACTCACTGTAAGCGATGGAATGTCTGCTAATAGAAAGTTTTATCGCCTGCACAAATATGTGTCAGGGTTAAGCCTTGAAGATGAAATAGACAAGGAACATTCAGATGTAGTGATCTTAACATCTTAGAACTTTTTCGCACTCCAGAGACTCGTTTCGTTTTTTGCAGATGCTCCACATCTAACAAAAAATACGTTTGAAGCACTTTAAAGCTGGTCAGATGAATTAAAAGGAAGATGTCATTATATTTAACTGGTTATACTTTTTTCATCATTGGGATTTCTCGGTGAAGGGGTGGTTTAATCTCTTCAAAAATTGTTTACACCCCAAGAAAACTGGCCCACTTGTCTAAAAGGACAACCCTGTAAATGACGAATTTGAATTTTGTAGCAGAGTAAAGTTCAATGATTTTATAAAAAGCTCTGTGTGCGTCACGATAATATTTTTTTCAAGCTTCGCTAGCCCAGTATCTGCATGCAACTTGGATTTTAATATGCAATTTATGGCTTTGGTCACCAATTTGGTTGCGACCTTTGAATCAAATGGCGATGGCAACTCCGTTTCTAATTTTTTTTTATCAGTGTTTCGTTCGTGTGTGCCGAGTGAGTCCACCTTTAGATTTACAGTTCTTAGTGCAATACTCACATTTGTATGTCTTAACTAAATTACATTCGTCCAAACTTTCATCAAAACATTTGTCTACTTCGTCACAAAACTCTTTACCTTCTTTCAACAGGGAATTCACGGCAGCTTCGAGAAATTCTTTCTCGGACACATGGCTTTAGAACGATTCAATTTCTTTATCACACAAGCGCTTTCGAAGGTCTCAAGCAAAGTCATATTTTAAAACATGTTGAAGATTGTTCAATTTTTTTTGTCGGCTTAAGATCAACGTGATCTAGTTAACAATAACATAATCTCGTACCAGGCCCTAGTTGCTTATCCTTCTCCTCCACGATCAATGATTTAACTGTACCCACCGGGGACCAGTTGTTCAAAGTTGGTTTAGCGCTAACCCTGGGTTAAGATTTAACTCACTGTTTTAGTTTGTGTATTTCAATATTTGTGTGATGCATTCCTTTCTTTTGAAAAACTTCGATCGATCCGGATAAGATTTATGAAGAAAATATTTTCAAGTTTACAAATAAGCTCTGGGAAAATTTGCTTTGAATTATGAATTTACCGAGAGTTAAGATATCCACCTTTCGTACAACCCACCCCGGGGACTATCTTGTTATTACAAAGTTAGCTGGCTGAAATGATAAAGTTTGACATCTTCTTGTTTTCAGGTTACGATCGTGTCGCTCAAAGAAAAGGACCAAAACGTTCGCGAGCTGATGTCCAGTGCTTCCAGCGTCGTCGATGTCGCAACTCTAAGAAATAGATTTGTTCATCATGAATTGTTCAAAACGGATATTTCGTACTCCTTGTCTATGCCTGAAGATCTGCGTGAGCTGTCACAAGCATATCTGCAGTTTCTATGGAACTTGCTCTCGTCGAAGTACACGGTTAAGAAGTACATAGGTATAGAAGGCTTAACGTATCTTTATACTGCAGGTTGCCAAGTAATAACCTTTTTCCAACAACCTGGGACAACTACCGGTGGGGTATGTCCGTCTACTTCACCACTGATCTTGAGCCTGCAGTACAACATGCAGTATTTAACATTGTTTAAAAAATAAAATGCCAGCCGCCAATTTCAAAAAGTACATAAAACATAGTCCGAGGATCAGGAAATCCGGTTATGGACTAAGATGATTAAAATAATCAAGTTGGATTAAAATACACCGTGGAAAACATTGTTTAGCTTTTTCATTCGCAATAAAATAACTTATGTTGTCATAGTGATAGTGGTCTTGCTCTCCTACTTGCTAAGATGTGAAATTAAAATATCAGAATGGAAATATCCAATTAGTTATTATTAACAACTTCATTCTCGTAGCCAGAGCCCGCTGTCCTTTGTGAAGGAATCGTGATTCCTCCTCACGATTCCTTCACAGAGGATGGCAGGCTCTGGCTAAGAGAAATAAAATTTCCCCGGAGGGGAGATGTAGTTCTCCGAACTTTTTCGTAGACTGATATGAGCAATACTGATGCAGACCGCGCCGCGAGAGGTCTGGATACCACGCATATAAAAATAACTGAATGTCCCTTGTTATCCCTCTTTTGACGAGTGATTCCTAAAACTCAGACCGTATACGAATGGCAGTAAAGGGTGGGGAGGAAGAGAAGCCTGTGAATCACAGTATACCGATAGGTCTAGGCCTTCGATGTCCTCGTCGTTTGGGAACAGTATTGCTCATATCAGTCTACGAAGAAGTTTGGAGAACTACATCCCCCCTTCAGGTAAGAACCCTCCGAGGAAATTACATTTCTCCTTCACTTCTTCTCCGACTGATATTCACAATACTGATGCAGATTACCAAGATAACTTCCATGAGTACCCAGCAATTTATTTAACAACAACATAATACTAAGCAATAACTGTGTATGAAGTCACAAGGAAACAACAGAACGTGCAAAAGTTCCCTGAGTGGTCGGCCGCTGGTAAAACGTCCTAAAAGTCCCAGCCGATGCCCAATCTGCGGCCTCGAGAATAAACTCAAGAGGAATTCCCGCTTCAGCTGCTGCTGACGTTGAAGCACTTCGTGTTGAGTGGGCACGATAAGTAGGACTAACCCCCGCATTAGATAGTGCATCTCTTAGCCATCTAGATACCGACTGACTGGTAGTAGGCCAATGTGGAGACACCATGGCTAGAAGAAGGCGAGATGAATGCCGAATTTCTTTGTTCCTCTTCCTATACTCCTTAAGAGTGTGTACTACGCAAAGAAGTTGACATTCCTTGTACGCAGGGGGATAAATCTTCCTACCAGGGTGATTTGAACGTGACTGCTTGACATGGATATCCAATGCAAATTCCCATGAATCTGTCTTCTCAACCAGGTAGTTCGATCTGGTATCAACCAGGTAGATCGAGGGCCGCTAATTCATGTGCCCGTGCTGTCGACGTAAGGGCAAGCACAAGGATGAGTTTATGGCTCAACTCCTTCAACGACAGTTCCTCTGCTGGTTTTTGCCCTCGCATGTATGCCCGTGAGAGCACAACCTTCACTTCCCATGTGGTGCACAACTTGGGTTTCGGTGGATCTTGTCGAAATATCCCTTTTATAAAGCGAGAGACAATGGGGAGAGCTCCCAGCGAAACCGAGCCAACTGGGTCATGTGTTTGTTATATAGCACACTTGTATACCGCCACCGTCCGGTAGGAAAGATGTTGCTGTTGGAACAGACCAGCAAAGAAGTTCAACACTTCATTTGCAGTGGCAGCAAGGGGACAGAGGCCCCGTTTAGCACACCAGCTGACCCAAGCTCTCCACGGCCCCGCATAGCGTTTCTGGGTGGCTTTACTCCATGACGAAAGCAGTATGTCTGTAGCCGCTTGCGAAAGGCCTCCTGTTCAGAGATCTTCCCTGATAATGGCCACACGGTCAGGTGTAGTTTGTGCTGGAGGGGGTGATCTCTCTGGATCGAAGGGGAAACTGATTAGTCCCGGTTGTTGAGGGAGTCGTCGTGGGTATTCCACTAACATTTCCAGCATGGGAATGATGGTTGTCCCTTCCAAGGGGGGGGGGGGGAGGTAGGACGAGAGCTGTAGCTTTGTCTGCTTTGAGCTTGCTCAAGATCCTCGGAATCAAGACTACCGGAGAAAATATCCAACTCCTCACCCGACTCCAATGGCAAAGAAATGCGTCCATTGCCATTGCTCCCGGGTCGGGGTACCGAGACACGTACTGGGGAAGTTGGTTGTTGACTCGGCTGGCAAACAGATCCACTGCAGGCCGATAGAACCGGTGGGTAATCCTCTGGAAGGTCCCTCTGCAAAGCGTCCATTCAGAATGATGGCTGAAATGACGAGATTCTGTGTCCGCTACTTCATTGGATGTGCCTGGTATATGTTCCGCTGTAACCCAGGAATCAGCACTCAGGACCACTGCCCATAGGTCTGTGGCTTGTAGCAAGGTGTGTGATCGTGTGCCCCCTCTCTTGTTCACATAAGCTACCGCTGTCGAATTGTCCATTTGAAGAAGAATATGTCGTGGCACCGGAGTGGATGAACTGAAGAGGGCTGATAGCGCCAGATATGCTGCTTTCAGTTCCAGAAGATTGATATGTGCCTGTGCTTCTTCGGGTAGCCATCGGCCTCCAATTGTTGTCCCCGGCCAGGTTGCTCCCCAGCCCAGTAAGGATGCATCGGTCGAAACAGTCACCTCGATTGGGGATGTGTAATGGCTGACCGTTGAAATTCTGGTTGTTGGGAGACGTCCACCGAGGAAGTTCCTCCAAGCTTGATGGAGAAGGTGCTATCTTCATCAATCGTGATGGGTGCTGGATGAGTGCAATGCTTTGATGTGGTCTCGCTGCAGACTTCGATAGTACAGTGGGGCTGTCCAAAGTCCAGTTTGGGATGCATGGTTCATCTGCCCCAAAAGGGTGGATAATGTTTGGAGAGACGTTTCGTGCAGTTGCAGATATTCCCTTGCAGTAGTAGTAATTGCCGATAGTTTTCTGAGAGGTAATGATAAGGTCATCGCCATCGAGTTGAGCAGGCCTCCCAAGAAGATCAGCTGCTGCGTCGGATCGGCCGAGCACTTCTCCCGTTTCACTGTAAAGCCCAGGTTCTGGAGTAAATCCAGCACCTGGTGAAATAACTTCCAGAGTTCGTCCTTGTTCTGGTGTAGGAGCAGAATATCGTCCAGGTAAAACACCACTCGAACTCCCTGTGAGCGAAGGAGAGCTATCAGTCGTCTGGCTATCAGTCGCCTATTTCTCGATTCAAAATTGCATTCATACGGTATTCCCCAAGACGAACAAAGTACTTACTTCAGTCTGTTGCTCAGAAGCCATAATTCACGGTTGAAAGGAGATCAGACAATAAATTTAAACAAGAGCTGTAAACGCGGTCAACATTCGCGAAGCACGAGGATAAAAGAGGGATAACAAGGGACATTCAGTTATTTTTATAAGCGGGGTATCCAGACCTCTCGCGGCGCGGTCTGCATCAGTATTGGGAATATCAGTCGGAGAAGAAGTGAAGGAGAATATATAACTCTGGCAAGCTTCTTAGGCCCACCACACAACAGCGCTTTCAAATGTCTCCGTTTACGTAAGTTCGACATGTTATGCATTAACCGATTGGCCTCCAGGCAACTGTTTTCGTCTGTCTACAGTTCAAAAAGTTCGGCAACGATCAATTTTTTTGATGTAATGTTTCACAGTATAATGTTTTTAGTTACGTGCATACTCACATTTAGTGTTTGACTGGATAGGACTTGTCTGAGAATAAAAGTAATCTATAAACGTGTAAACATTCACCGACGCTCGCATCGAGGCAGAGCAAACCAAATCTCTTTTGGAAGTTTTCATTGCATGGCAATCAATTCGACTCAAATATGACAATGATCTTTATAGTTTCAAGAATAAGTATTCCTCTGCTCAAGAAAGTTCCACTTTCCATGTAACATAAAATAAAACTATGAGGCTCGAAAACGCTCCGTTTTCGACTTTGTAATAAGTATACATAGTGGTACATTTTTATTTGGCTTCACTTTTAAGATCGCTTTCAATTCGTCCAATGACTACGCTAAGCGTATTTGAGCGTATTAGTGTGGATGCTCCTAAAAAAAGGCTCCGAACATCTGCGTGTTCCAACGAAAACACATTAGTATGTACAGGATTTTACATTGTTCTTCTTAAGAAAAAATAATCATTTTATGCAAATTTTAAGGACTCGATGCTGCAGAAATTGGAGAAGATTTTGCCATGACTGGCGCGAATAGTGACGAGTTACAAGATATACACCGTATTAAAGAGATCGAGAAGCAGGTCGCGAGCTTAGCGATGGTAAAAGCTTTGACCTACGTTTTAAAATACTACGAAGGAAAGCAAATATCTTGCAATCCTCCTGTCTCAGGTAAAGTCTTGAATGCCCACAAATACCCTCATCTCAACATTCATTTCATTTTATTTTAAGATTTCAAAACATATAGAAAAATTCTCAGGAACAAGAAAACTTAAAATGATTGCAAATTTACTCTTGTCGTATGCCTAACCTTGCTAATTTAAGCCGGATTTGATATTGAGGAAACTCTCATATGTATAGGGAAGCAATGCGTGTATTTCATTACCCAGGAAGCAATGCGTGTATTTCATTACAGAAGAGAATATTAAGGTGGATCGATAGTCAGAATTCATTAGAAATTTTATGTCTCTACGATTAAATGTTTTGTCGTGAATGCTTGAGCTTCATTTTAGTTCATTGCATAGCTCTATAGCACTGTTTGCTGTATTTAAAAAAGAATTTCTTAAAAGTTTGCCTGAACATAGAAATCACGTTTCTTGCTGGAACTCGTTTCTAATTATAAGTTCATTTGCATAAACTCCACACCTTACCTATGACAACAATGTCTCTGGACATACGAACGGTAGGAGTGTAAAACTTTTCCAATTATGAAGACAACCAGCAGAGCTATGCAATGAACTAAACTAAGCTTTACACGCGCACTGTAAAAGATTCTATGACGAAAGAAGTATTATTTGCTATGAGTTAGACTATCGAGCCACCTTAATCAATGGATAATTAAATCATTTCTGTTTACGCGGGTTTCCAAAATCAGCTTTATTTCAGTTCTTGGGTCATTTGTAGCAAATGGCGAGCATTTTTAACACCCATGCAGTGGGGCATGTTGCATTATTGAATCATACATTATGCCCAATGCAACTAGACCATTGATCTGTATAATACTGGATCACGCATTCATAATTAAATTTTGAAGTCATCGCCGCCATATTGGTACCATAGGTCCAGTGTTCTTTGCGGGTGTAAGAGTAAGCTTTTAAGAAGCGTTTTCAGTTTCCGTAAATTTCCTTAAAATAAGGAAGTTTATTTATCTATTGAAAATGCTGATTGTCCGCCATCTCTGGTCCGCCATCTTGGTACTCCAAATTCGTCATTTCTGCTGGCTTCACTTGATGTCATTGAATGCGTGATCCAGTATTATACAGATCAATGAACTAGACTAATAGTTCCGAATTGGTCAGTTGACAGAGGCTAGCATTTCAAGGCTCTCTATACGGCTATACCATGGTCAGGCGTATTTTTCAGCTTGCTTGGTGTGGATATAGACTCAGAGTGAGACCACAATTATTATTTTCACCTGAGTACGTAACATTAAAACCACGGCAACTACATCGATAATTGTGCATGTGTGGGGGGGGGGGGCGTTTATTCATATATCGCGTTCTGCTCGACTAATTTCGTTTGAAATCCAATTCGCTCTTTTCGTTTATCACAGGCGACATGACAGTCAGAACCATCTGCTACTGGTTGGCACAGAGAAATCCGTCGGGTTCTGTTATTGATTTACTAACAAAAGCATGGACTCTTTGCAATCCTGCTGTTTCAACGAGGGTGGATCAGGGATCAGACGGTACCACGACGTACACCAATGTATGCGAAGAGATACTTGCTTGCAGCAATGTATCTGAGAACTGCATGTGTGGACACCCAATCCCACTGAAGGAAGTGAGATTTGGTCGTTGCTTTCTTGGACACGTGTGGCCACGTTGTTGCGTAACTTTCAAGTTGCTCGACGGTACAAATGCGAGAGTATGCGAAAACTGTAACGCGCATTCTCTAAACATGCATCCAATCAACAGTCCATACGAAGATTGGACTAAGCTTCTGTTAGATGTGACGTGTACGTGTACATATTGTGGTGCTTGGTTTGAAGAAGTATAACGATGTTATCGAGCAAGGGATTTGTGTATATGTTGATAAATTGTTGCTTATTCTAGAAAAAATTCGTATAATACCTCACAGTGAGCTCTAACTTGGCCGCTATTTTTGAAGGCAAATTGAAGTCACCTGTTTTGGAACGCAGTTTTTAACCCTATAATTGCACCCTTTTAATTCTGTTTTAAGTCCAGAAGATATTTGACTTAAAACAGAATTAAAAGGGGCTATTCTGGTGTTCAAAACAGTGTTTGAAAATGAGTGACTTTCGCGGCTCCTGGTTATCAATTGGCTTCAAAGAGGTGGCCAAAAGAGTTGTCTGCACCATCAGTGCATGAAAGAAAATCAGTCATAAATAATGTGCTGTACAAATTACTGTTATTATCCAGGTCTTGATTTAACTTCGACTCTAGTGCTAATGCTGCCAGCTTTAACCGATTAATCGATAACCATTTATAATACATGAGTATTATTTATTAGACTTCAGTTCTAAATCTCATATTTTCAAATCCTGGTGAACGTTAACGTACGCATAGACTTGCACCGCCCGCTCGCTCATTCTAAGTTGAAGAGGCAGACTTTGTCTATTGAACGGTAGAACCAAAGAAATAATCGGTAAAGAACGGTCAAATCTTTATGGGATACCTTAAAGGTCTAGGGTTAGCCGGTTAGGGTCCCAGTGCTCTCTCGATATTTCAACCTTGAGGGTATCCGATAAAGCCACGACTGATATAGAACGCGTGCTCTAGTATTTTCTCGGATTTATAGGGCATTTAGATCGTTACAGACTCCTGCGAGAAATAATTGTGCGCGGTTGCAAGGACTGGAATTTTTTATCAAGCAGAACTCTTGAGGGAGCCTCTGTTTTGACATTACTTTCTTCCTGCTAGGTTTTTAAATTTTTCCTGGCCAATGAAAATACTAGGCAATATTGTGTGAGCGAAGCAGCCAATTTGCTGTTTTTATTGTCAGAGGGTGCGCGCGTTTGTATCACGATACATTATTTTCAGAACACTTTTACATACTAATTGCAGATGTAACATTCCCTTTGCTAAAGAAACGCGGTAGCAAAGTTTGGACTTATATTATAAGCGCTTCTGCATGGAAGACTAAATTGTAGGTCACCGACCAAAGTTTTGTAAATACATAGGCGTACGAGGCGGGGGGGGCTGCAGCCCTATACAGCTGGTTCAAAGCTATTTAATCTATTTGCGAATGTAACCTATCTTTAAATAACTGTTTATTTTATGTATAATTTTTATTCATCACAAACATCAAGATTTGAAAATATACAGATTTTAATTAGTCATCAAGGTTACACGTAAACCTACATTTTTACTGTTTTAGACTAGACATGGACATGTGGTTTAGGCTTGTGGCACACATTGACATTCTGAAGAACTGTGCTGGGAAGATGTTAGCGCAGCTCCAATGCACAAATAATTTATATGTACAGTTATCATAAAAATGAAAATAATTGAGATATGTAGTTTTTAATAAATAAAAATGTTACAAACAAAATTTAACAAATACTGCGCGTCCATTGGAACTAACGTATAAAATAGTGCGCAGATCGTCAAATTCCGTCAGTTGGCGCACCCGCATGCTTTTACAAGCTTTCATGTCCAATTTCATGTCCTTTCCTGCGGAGTAGAAGCTTGAATAACAAAGAAAAATCGTTTTCATGAAAGAAAGTCACTTTCTTTGCCGCTTTGGCGGTCCCCCTTTTGCTCAAGCTCAACTTAAACCTTAACTCATGGCTTCCTGCAGTCATTTGACTCAATTTAACACCAAGGATGGTTCATCAACTTACCGTAAAATTTGTGCCTGGTTTATTGTTGGCTCGTCGAAGAAAAGCCGGCGTACGAAGGTTAGAGACGCTGTTTGGGTGCATTTTACACTTTTCCCTTTTTTCTGAGTTTTAATCTTTTTTAATGTTTCTAGACAACAAGAAAATGCCACGATTGCGAGACCTCGTCGAATCGTCTTCATGCTTGTTTATGTTGTTTCTATTTTGGTTGCTACTCTGGTCTGAAGCATATACACTCGCATGCGAAGCAAAATGACCACAAGTTAGGTAATTCATCTGCTCCGGTCTGTTTTGATACCAATATATTACATTCTGGTGTTTAGTAAAGATTTGGCAAAAGTTTGTATAATTTATAGGACATTAGTTTTGTGGGGATTCCCCAATTGAATATTTTAATGCACTTGCCATATTCTGAAAATGCATTTTTGACTGCTAATATGCACAAAATATGTATTTTGTCCTGTAGGAATGTAGGACTGATTAAAAAAAAAACTTGAAGTACAAAAACCCTCCAAGCATGAAGCAGTGTGGACATGCATGATATTGTCTTCAGGTTTATTAAGCTGCAATGTGCTCTAACTACTGTTGCTTTGGGCTTTTACCCTAGAGAGCTTGTTGGTAGACATTTCTAAACATTTGTTTACTTGACCATGTTCAAATCATGGAGACCAGAAGAAATTTGAGCCAGCACGGGCAGGGGGGGTGTTCAAAAGAAACTCAGAAGAAATTTCTCAGCAAGTTACAAATTTTAAAATTCTATTACCATCTGCATCAAACGTGCTCGAAGTTTCTAACATTTTCAACTAAACCCATGTGTAGAAGTGCTTGAAAATTTATCATGCTATGGATCCTGACAAAGTTTCAATTCATTTCTGAAGATTGAAATTTCAATCTTGAATGCGTTACACAAGTAAAAATCTGAAAACTTGTGGCAAGTCTGAAAACAAGTTACAACAACTTGTGTTTGCATGGCTTGTCGCGAGTTGCCAATAAGTTTATAACAAGCTGTTAGCAACCTGTAACAATCTTGTTGATATTATCAGACTTGTCACGGGCTTGTTCCAACAAGTCTGCTGTAATCATGATTGAACAATATTGTTACCTACTACCTTGCATGTGGCATCAACCTTGTAAGGCCTGGTTTATATGTCGCGTTTCTGTCCAAGTTATTTTGTCGCATTTAATATATTAATCTTCACTTGCTTGAATTTGGCATCTAAATGGTCTGATATAGTATTCTGAGCCAGAATTATTGTTTTTGATCCAGTTTTTACTGTGAGTTTCTGACCAGTAAGACATTTTATGTTAAATCCAACGGAAGTGCAACATATAAACCAAGCCTAACATTCTTTTTAACTATATTATCACTGTACCAGACTTGTTATAACAACAACTTTGCAACAAGTCTAATAATGCCATCAGGCTTCTTACAAGTTGTTAACAGCTTGTTTCCAACTCATTACAACAAGCACAGAACAAGAGTGCGAACACGACTTCTTGAAGACTTGTAAACAGGCTTGTTATAGACATCTTCTTTACAGACTTGCAACAACTTGTGTGTTTTTCTTGTGTGTAGTTGATCTGCATCCGCACTAGTAGAAGGGCTTGTACTCCCCCTGGAAATCCTGTAAAACCCTGGATTTTTATTTTAGTTCTGGAAAAAACACTTGAAGATCCTGGAATTCTCAATTTATTCCGGGAAATTTTATTTCAGATTTATTCCTAAACTATTTAACACTACCTTAGAGAGAGAAATGTAGTAGATGCAGGCAGTTCTTTGGGAATTTCATCGACATGTGCACATGCTCTGTTATTTGGCATTAAGTCAGTTTTAATCATGCTCACTAAGGCTCTGGCATCAAATAAGGTTGTAATTCTTCAAAATAAATATTTAATAGAATATAAAGGTCATAGGATATGCTTGATACCATAGTTTTCAAAATGCTGTGTTTAATATACAATGTATCTGTCCATTTTCATTTGTTTTCACATTCAAGAATGTTTCAAATCAACCCATTTTTTAGGAACAAGCTAAGTACATATTCAAGCATATCAATGTGGACTGTGGATGAAAATGCAGCATGCCTACACTTTCATACAAAAACACAGGACAGGGTCATATTAAATGTCAAAATCATTGAAGTTCAAATCTAAACATTATATTTTAAGCATTATTATTATTATTAGTAGTATTGGTATTAGTATTAGTTATAAATTATTATTATTGTACTAGGGTATTGTAACGCCTGATGGCTGGATTTAACCACGGATTGTAACGGATTTAACTCAATAACAAATATCGCTTTAATTATTGTCTCAACTCTCCAAAACATGCCGTGCACAGTAACCCAAACACTACATCCCTCCCCCTTTTAGTAAACTAATTACATCAAACTAAAACAATGTCAACAACACCCTTAGAAAATAAAATAATGTCACTAATGATCTGTCCGACTGTTTTGACAGCTCAGAGTGAGCTTAAAATCTTGTAACACAGTCATCATCCCTTTGCGGCACTTTCTTGTCTCTTGCCGGGCTTGTTGCTTCCCCGGGTGGCGTTTGTGGTAGGCTTGCCTTGGTCTGGTAGTTTTCCCTTCACATAGCGGTTGAACATCAGCCCTGCTAGGCTCTTTCCTGTTGCTGTTTGATGAAGTCCTCGGTATTTTGTGACATACTTTTGCAATTCGTTCTTCCGCTTTTCCATGGATCGATGCTTCCTCCCCACCTCCCCATTGGCTTGTGCCAACTTAGGCATATCCTTTCATGTGTGATGCAATTGGCGGTGCAATATTTAGCATTGAACTCTGCAGCCTTTAACTGTGGCCCATTATCGGTTTTGATAATTTCTCCCTGTGTGTTACGTTTTCCCTCAAGTAATTGCCTCTTTTCTGCAACCATGAAAAGCCTTTCTTCCTCTAGTTTACATTTCATTTCATCGATTTCAACATTCTTTAACTCAATTATTTTTTTAATCGTTCACGTTCTTTCCGTTCTTGCTTCTCCTTCTTCTGTTGGAATTCTTGTTCTTTTGATCTCTTTTTCTCAAACTCCTCTAGTATTTGTATTTCCATTACTGATTTAGCCTCCTCAACTCTGCTAAGTACTTCTTGTTCTATTTCATCTTCACGTTTAGCAAGCTCTTCTTCGACACTGGAGACAGCTGAGATGAGTGGGCCAATTCTAAGGATACCCAAAAGGGTGGCGGTTTCATGTCCAAGGAGAGGTGTTCCTTTGCCGTTGATTACTAGGCATTCAGCAGTGGTTTCCTTAGGCCCGATTTTCACAGTGATGGAAAAAGTACCTTTCACTTGTAACAGTGTGGTGGATGCATAAGAATAAAGCTTTTTGTGTCTCTGTGCAACTTTAGATTCACAAAGGATGCGATTCTGTTTTAACCATTCCCATGTGGTTACGTCAACAATGTTTTTAGTTGCCCCAGAGTCAACAAGGATTTGCATGTCAACACCACCGATGTTGGCTTTAACAGTGGGTCCTCGGTTGCTGGAATCTTTTAGGTGGAATGCAAAGGCGGGCTCATCCTCGGATTCATCACCTGACATCTGGTGGACAAGGTATACTCTGCTGGTGGGACTCGACTGTGATTTGCATACAGCAGCAAAGTGATTGGGACCACCACAGTGGCTACAGGTCTTGCCGCGAGCTGGGCAGGTTGGATCTCGACTATAGTGGCCTGTTTTGCCACATCGATAACATGTACTTTCCTTCTGTGGTATCACGCGGGGCCTACGCAAATTCAGAGGACGCTGATCACGACTGTTGGTAGTTGGGGCAATTCGGTTGACCGGGTGGTCATTGCTGCTGCTGTGTTGGGTTGATTGAAGCGATAGAGAGGCCATTTGGGCTTCGACTTTTTCACATTGCTGGGCCAACTCTAGTGTTCGGGCAAGGGTCAGACCCGCGCCTTCTTCCAAGAGTTTCCGGCGCAGATCATTTGATTTACATTTCTGAAGAATTTCATCGCGAATTTGATTATCCGTGTCTGTGCCATAGTCACAGTCTTTAGCGTATCGTTTAAGCCGTGAAGCAAATTGTGAAACGGTCTCATTTGCATTCTACTGGAGTTGGCGAAATGTGTGTCGAGCATAGGCGGAGTTCACTTCCGGGGCAAAATATGCATTCAGGGCATTAACAGCGGCGGCATAGTCATTAACTTTCGAGTGTATAAAATATATCTTGTACGTCAGGTCCAGCGTAGTGGAGGAGTTGTGCTCGTCGTCGTTGTTTGTTTCTTTTTGATCCTTCGGCGATAAGAATTCCTTGGGAGTCAACAAACAATTCGAAGCTTTGAAGCCATCTCTTCCAGCGGGTGCCCACATTAGCTTGATCGCCATAACAATCAAATTTTCCGATGACGTTTTTCTCGAAATCTCCCATCAGTTTTGGACTAAAATATCGCGGATTTATTCCTGTATATATAAACTTTATCCTCGTCGCCAATGTAACGCCTGATGGCCGGATTTAACCACGGATTGTAACGGATTTAACTCAATAACAAATATCGCCTTATTTATTGTCTCAACTCTCCAAAACATGCCGTGCACAGTAACCCAAACACTACAGGTATCTGCCAGGTAAGGATGGCTGCTGGCATTAAAACAATCTCGTACCCAGAGCCTGCATTCCTTTTGACAAGGACGAGAGGCCCTGGATAACGCCGATGAGATATGTGATATGATTGGTTTATGCTGTTTCCTGCCCCTGTACCCCAGTACCCCAGAGCCTGTAAAACTCTGTCCAGGCCTTCGTGAAACAACTGTATTCTTTTCATTTCCGATATCCAAAATATTGTTTTCTCTATTCTAATCATAATCAGCTTTGCCTTCTATAAATCTATAAATATTGCTCCATGATATTGCTACAAATGAGCGCCGTTTTATGAATAGGGCACTGGTACCGAATCATAATTATTCTGACTTTTTCATCGGCGTTATCCAGAGCCTCTCGTCCTTGCCAAAAGGAACGCAGGCTCTGGGTACGAGATTGGCATTAAAAGCAAACACGTACAAAATATAATGTACCTGACAACACGATCCACAAGATTGCATACTGTTTAGAAACATTAATTCAGTATTTGCCTTTTAGACGTGTTAACCGGAAGAGCACGCGTGGGGGCGAGGAAATTTGTGAACAACTGCGCATACAAAACGCGCACGACCAGAATCGAAAGCGTTGCTAAAAATTTACCTTTTGACTGCCTCCTGCACTAATTAGGCTGCTGCTACGCTCGCTCGCTTCAGGCTTGCCCGTCCGCAGCAATTACGTTTCCGTAACATTGTTTCCTAAGTTTGCCCAGGGTTTAAGAGGCTGTCGATATGATGTCAGAGCTTCTCGTTTCACATTTAATCGTAATAACTATATTTTTTTGAAAACCTCCAACAATAAACATGAACACGTCGCAACCGCAAGATAGTTTAAGAAAAAAAGTTAAAAAATTAAAAAAACGGGAAATAGTTGAAAAAGAACGAAGCAAGAATGGGTACTCGATTGTTGTCCCAGCCCCCCTCCCCGCCCCTGGAAAGTTAAGCATTCGGCCCCCTCAATCCAAAAATTGCTCCGCGGTCCCTGTTGGAACCGGGAGTTGAGCATTAAACTTGTACCACATATGTTTGTAAAGTTCACAGTTTTTCCGAGTGTCGGTAATTTCTCGTACTATATACTGGTAGCAAAGGGCAAGTAAAGAGCTTTTTACAGTGCGGCTACCATAAGTGGGGCCACTTAGACAACACCAATCACATTGACGAACGATAATAGAAAATCGCTAAAAATGACGTGTTGGCCAACCAGCGTAGCGCCAAAACAATGCCAATTTCACAACAAGCATACTAGTAATAAGCGTAAAATTCTAATCCCCTGTGCTTCCCAGTTTTAGTGCAACCCCCGTGCTTCCTAGTTTTAGTGCAACCCCCCCCCCCGTGCTTTCTGGTTTTATTACAGCCTCCAGTGCTTCCCAGTTTTTTTTCGTCTGGCGTAATTAAAGATCAACAATCCGGTTGCTATTTGATGATTTTCTGACCTGAAATCGTACCCTTTCTTTCAGCCGTCGACCTCACTTACGGTGTGGTGTACTGTTTTCTTTGCGCTGATTATGTTCATGATGAATTACTGGAGAAAATTCTTCGCGAGGAAAAAGCTAAGGCGTGGAAGTCTTATGGTATGTATAAAATAACCGGGCTGAAAGAGCCACTTTTAAACATTTGTGCTGCTCTATTTGAAACCACTTTGCTTGAACCTTTTTGATATGCGGACATTATAAGAAGCAAAAAAGTTCAATTTTAGGACAAATATCAATCAACGCTGTCTCAAAAGATATAGATTTGTAATGTGTTATATTATATGAGATTTCTTAAGCTGATTCAATAATGATCGGATTTGCAATCACGTTTCGTACTAAAGGTTTTCTTTATTTCTGGAACACTATAATCTCCTTCAGTTGCAATAGAATCAGATAAAAAATTAACAATCAAAATAATTTGCGCTTGATTTGTTTTTGAATTTGTACAAATCTAGTAAAGTGTATACCTATACTACTGACGAACTTCCAATTTGCAATATCCATTTTTTAAAGTCGTAAGTTGTAGATAACGTTTTGCTCGATCACATGTAACAGTTTCATTGTAATTGGTAGATAGATATGAGATAGATATGTCTTGTTATAAAAAAGCAAAAAATAGGGTGGCCTAAAACTTTTGGACAGTACTGTATATGTTATATATAATTAAAAATTACAGGAAATACGACCGCACTTTATGAAGAGTGGTTGCCTGGCAAGAGAGATGTGGAACTCCTGAAGCGAAATGTTAAGCATCAAAGAGTTTGTGATAACTCGATTATAGGTCAGTGGAGATGAAATATACTGTGCTAGAAAGAAACCAAATTGTGATAGTAAAAAGAGTTAAGAGAATGTATGGCTGTGATGTTCTATTTTATGTGTCGATTTTTCCCTTCGAAAATTATCCAACATTAAGTAAGTGCCACACAAAATATTTCGCTAAGAAAAGAAATAATGTTTCGTTCCAATATGATTATGTAACGGTTATACAGAAATTCGGCGTTGTCACCATAGTAACGTTAGTACGTGTTTCTGCAACATCTCGAGCATTTTAATTGGGAAATTGTGGCGGGCAAGTTCTAGTATTTTCTCATGCTTTAGTATAATTCTTACTACGTGGTCCAGGCTTGGACTCGATCAAGTCACTTTAAACACTGCTATTTTTTATACCAACAGCGGACAGCATTTGTAAATTTAGAAAGCGAAAGTGGCCTAGACGTTGGGTTCGCTTTCATATTACAATTAAGAGCGTGCGGATCGTCCGTTATCTCTATATTTTTATACTATAGTGTGCTATCTGGCTTCGTATTTATTCTCAGGCCTAGTCTAGACGCTGCATTTTGTTTTCGTCAAATCAAATCATTGAATAATGTGTATTTAATGTACGATGCTTTGAATCAATTAAATTCGACAGGCTATTATTTAATGCGACTAGTTTAATATTCGTAGGTGACTGCATGAATTGTGTTGAAATATTGACACGTGTTACTCAATTTACTATGGAACGTATTTACTATTTACTATTAGACTATTTACTATTACTTAATTTACTATTAGACGTATATGTCGCGTCAAATCCGGAACATGTAATTTTGGCGGATGTGCCTTTTTTAGGCGTAAATGATCACTATCTCATATTATTATAGTAAGAAAAAATGATTCAAATGTCAAAATTAAATCAAACAAGAGCATAGAAATCCGAAATTACAGGCATTTCAATTGTGACAAATTTCTTGAAGAACTTTTGAAAAAACTATGGGACCTAATCGATTGAGACTCTGATGTAAATGGTCCCATTGGAGAACCCTTTTTCTTAGTGCTCTTGACAAACACGCGCCAATTCAGTAAAAAAGAATCAGATCAAGAAGAAATACGACATCAAAAATCTAATTCATGAAAGAGATCGTCTTAAACGTGAAGTCATGGTTTCAAAATCTGAGATCGAGGTTCTAGTTTCCTAATTTTGGTACATCAAGCCACTTGCGAACATATTAATTCACCATAGAATCAATATTCTCGACAATCCATACTTTAGACAAGGGTGCTAAGACAGTTTGGACAGGACATACCGACTGTATAGATGTAGTTTATTTTTCTTGTGTGTCCTACTGCTAATGATTCATTCGGTTCCAGGAGTACTCCATTAATCAACAAAATTAACAAAATTAACGTGTGGTAGTTTGAAACAAAAGACAATTGGGGTAAACAAATTGATGATTACCGCAACAAACAGCACGATGTAAACTCTCGTTGAAATCGCAAGAGTGGCCAAAATACGGGAACTGGAGATTGCTATTGCCAGTATTATCGCTGCTTCACGTATTCAGCGCATTTTTATTCGGAGGATAGCTATCCATTGGAGATTTATGTAGAGAATAGGACTCCTCCACTGGATAACTTATCCACTTTTTGAACAACCAGCTCCTGATTTCAAACTTTTTTGGTAGTATGTCCTGGCCTGTAGTATTGCCCATAATTATTGTTCCACAATAGACACGTTACATCACGCAATCTGCGAGGGATAAAGTTTATATGGCTCGCAGATTTAACGGTTGATGACTTTGATTATTTTATTACCAAGGTGGTGTCTGAGGTTTGCCGTCAAACATGTATAATAGAGACCTTTAGTTTGGCGTTTACGGCCTGAGACACGTCCTTTGAGATAGAAATAAAACTAGTGACCGTGAAATGTTTTACCTATACGAACTATTAATAAGAATAAATACACTGCACATAGATAGATCGTTCGATCACAGACACTTGCTGACTGACGTCAATTATTTTCCTGCTTACATGGCTTCACGTTTGAATTGTGGCGTTTCATGTTTGAATTCTACAATTGAACTGCTAGACATGCTCATAGCGGCTCACTACAAACGTGAAACGTCAACTCGAACGTCAAGCGATTGAGGCCCTAAACTGTTTTCCGTCAGTGATACCTTTCGGTGGTCATACAAGTACATCGTAGATCAGTATTTTCGATTTATTGAATACATCGTTTAGTTTGAGCACTTCACGGTTCATGATTTCGTTTTTATAATAATGAAAACGCTTGAGGTTTGCCGTTTGCCGTAAACGCCAAACTAAAGGTCTCTAATAACTCATATTGTCGTCTTGTGTCTGACTAGGTCTACGAGGTCTAATCAATCTTGGAAACACCTGTTTTATGAACTGCATTGTACAAGCATTTACACACACGCCTTTATTAAGAGATTATTTTTTGGCCGATCAACACAAGTGCAAGAAACAGGACGGAACCTGCATTGTATGTGCGATGGTTTCCTTATTTCAAGAGGTAAGATAAGTTATTCATTAACATGGACTGTAGCGTTAATTTTTTGTGATGAAACGTGATGACTTTACGTTTTCCTGTTAAAATAGATCTAACGTGCTAACTTATATTTAGGCTCACAACATTTCATGGAACATTTACTGCATAATAATGACAAATCTAAAAAACCATCCGCCCGCCTCTTAGACTACACTTTGATCATTTTCCTATTTTAGTCCGTTTTTCATATAGATGAATCATGAATGCCATGTCAATAGCATTCAATACCCAGTTGTAGGCGACAATGTTAATTTACTGACTTGTAACCTTTGTACGTTTTGAAGGTCCTGGCTTATTTTGAGGTACATATACCTGTTCTGGTGAAGCTTCTTTTTATTCCTTTAAACTAATAGCTTGCCAGTGGGTGATAACCACAAAAACTATAATTCCCTGGGCGTGCTCGTCTTGTTGCGTCATTGTGCAGAAAGTATATTAACATTACACAAAGGTGACTGTCACTGTCAAATAGTGTTAATTCCAGATTGCCCAGGAAATTTTTGCGCTATTGTTTTCAGCGTATATTAATTATTATGTTCTCATTTTGTATTATGCTCTAGTTTTATTCCGGTGACAGAACTCCACATATTCCATTCAAGTTACTACATCTTGTCTGGACAAATGCTCGACATTTAGCTGGATATGAACAACAGGATGCGCATGAATTCTTCATCGCCGCTTTAGATGTTCTTCATCAGTATTGCAAAGGTTGAGTATTTAGTTTTTTGATGTGCTCAATGAGATATGACAGCATGCAGCCAATTCAATAAAAATTGTCTTTCCAATAGCGTAAACTGTGGGCATGGGCGCGCAAGGGATGATGAATTATTGTTTATAGTTTACGCTTTATTGAATTGTTGTAGCTGTATTATTTTACTTATCTATGGTCAAATTTTGTGGTAACATACTGCGTATTGGAATATCCAAATAACACGAGCGATCTGCCATCTTGTTGAAATAATAAGGTCTATTTTAATGACGTCACAAGTAGGGTAGTCTATATAAAACATATTGTCGACTGGTTAAATAAAATTTTTCCGGAGAAGGAAACTTCAGAATTTTCCTAACTTTTGATATATAATATACTCGCCTCAGCAAGGCACTTTGAACGTTCGGTATGCTGTTTTTTATTAGAATTATATTGTTGCGCACCATCTCTCTATGTAATTTTTTTTTGTCATGCCACCAATAGACGTTAAAGGTCCTTACGTCATGCCAGAGTTCAACAATGAATTGCAGTGCAATGTGGGAAACATGTGGGAAAACTTTCCCTTGCATTATACCATTGACAATCAAAAGAATGGACTTGAAACGCAAGCTAAAACGTCAATGTTGCTGACGCGACATCCGTGATACGGCCTAATATGCTATACTTTGGAACCCTGTAACTTCACTTTAAATATACTTGAGGACTTTCTATTTACATATTTTAAACAAGACCGGCAATGTCTATGTAACTATCGACTTTTAAAATTCTTTATGGATATAACAAAGCTAAAACCCAATGATGAATGTTTGCGTTCTTTTTGACTACAGAAATGTCGCCATTGCTGTTGAAAAAGGTTTACGGAAACATTAAATGGTGATTTTCCGCCTTGTTTATCTCTCTGAAAAGTTTTAAAAGTCGATAGTTGCATTCACATTTCTGTTCTTGTTTAAAATATGTAAATACGGAGTCCTGAAATGTATTTAAAGGGAAGTTACAGGGTTCCTAGTAAAGCGTATCACGGATGTCGCGTAAACTTCAGCTTGCGTTTCCAGTCCATTCCTTAGATTATCTATGATTATACGCATTGAAAATCGCGTGACGTAAGCACTTCTAAGGTCTATGGAGTCCTCTGATGCTATTCTATGTACAATCACCCAACCTGTTTTCGCATGCAAAAAAGGTTCATGAATATGTAGCACTGTACACACGTACATAAAAACTCAGCTATATCGCTTCCCCATTTTTTTCCCTTTATACTACATAAATTAAACATAGAAGGCAATGTTACACGAAACAACCCTGACAACAAAACGCGAAGCAATAATTGTGGTAAACGGTTAAATGAGGAGTAGAAACGAAAACTATGTTTTGTAGACACATATTGAAAGTTTGTAATCTAAGCTCACGGATTTTAGGAATGGAAAAAGACAGACGATTAAAGAAAAGGCCGAGAAATGTAAAACGATATAGCGTTCTTTAAAACAAAAATTATGTCCTAAGTTGTTGAAGTATTTAGTTTTCTCGCATGACGGAAAGATGATCATGCTGCGAGCCGATTAGCAACATGTTCAGCTCTACAATGAGGACATTTTGTCTTTCACGTACTCGTACTCGGCTAGTCACTGTCAAATGTGCTAAGACGTTTATTAAAATAGTACTCATTCAATCGGAATTTGAACGAGATGAAAGAGGCTGATTTACGTATTTGAAATGGTTGATTATTCCAGGTTATCAGAATACGATTAAAATATGACTCCCTAAATAGTGAAGTCTGATATCTATGAACAGGATATGGTTCGTCCGCTTGTGAATTTCACAAAGTCTAAGAAGCCTCACATCAACACCTCCATTCAAATATTTAAACATGAAGCATAAGTCATGACACTCCAGCCAGTTCGATATTGGGGGCAGATTTAACTCGATCAGTGGGGACTTATAAATGGGGCGATTGTTTGGGTCTGAGGTGGGAGCGAACTAAAAACAAGTGTAGTGAGAAATTTTGAGAAAAAATAGAAAAAGCCCGTTTCGAAAACCTGAGAGATTATTGGCTTTCGTGATGACAGAAGAAGTATGAGAACTGCAGGTCGGCTTGTTATTAACAATCACCAGGGCGGTTCATGCAATCACCCTCATGATTTTTTGTTGAGGGAAGTAAAGGAAGTGGATGGCCATTGATAGCGTGAGAATTTACGGGAGACATGGTTATTGAAGTACTTCACATTCGTTGGTATTATATGATAGTCCCCAATTTTTAAACCAATCATGCACTGAGTATAAGTCATGTTGAAAAGACAAACAATCTTCCGTATTGCAAACAACTCTTTAACATTTGACGTCATCAGCAAACAGGGCAATAGTTGTAGATGTGCTCGTGACATTAGGCAGGTCATTGACATAAAAAAGAAAAAGAAGGGGTCCCGGTATACTCCCTTGACGAACACCAGATGTCACAGATACCCACAGCGAGAATACGCCATCAATGACAACGCGTTGGGATCGTGAGCTGAGATAATCCGTAAACAATGCGTGTAGAGAACTCTAGATACCAGATACGGATCCAAGTAGTATTGGGTTTCGCTGGTCGATAAATTACTACGACTATTACTTTGCCACTGTTGTTCGTATTACGTTAAATTGCAGATAGCTCAACACCGTTATTATTTTGAGACAAGCAAATAGGGCTACGACACGCCCACAAGGTACCCCTGCCCATGGAGAACCATCCAAGGGCACTGAACGATAACATCGATCACATGTTCTTGTTTGTTAAAATACTTATTTGTTAAAATTCTTTCCTTTATTTGTACACCTATCTATCATATCACCACATGCACCTATAATTGCCCGATAATTGCCATAACACGTACAAGTGGTATATATGGTTCTAATGACAAGTGGATAAATTAAAATCTGCCGTCCAAAACAAGTCACGTGTGTATGCATGGGCCTAAAAGTAGTAAAACGCGTTGACACTAAATAAGCTTCCGTACATTTCTTCTCTTTGAAGACGACAGCGACGAGACGTTGAAATCTGATAATCCACACCACTGTAACTGTATTATTGATCGCATTTTTACTGGTGGACTACAGTCTGAACTGAAATGCCAAGTGTGCAATACAGTGTCCACTACAATCGACCCGTTCTGGGATATCTCGCTCGATTTGGGAAATGCTTTAAATAATGGCAATGGCAAAACAAGCACGTTCATTGGCTCAACTGGATCTGTGCCCAGTCCTACTCCATCAGGTAAACTCGACAACTTTAAATCCATATGTCATGAAATTTTTGGCAACTATTTTGCTGATCGCCTGGCAAAAGTCGTTTGAAATGACCTTATAACTTCTTTGAAAGAATTGCTCCAACTTTCTTTTCTCTTGACATATTTATTAATTATTGAACGCGAAAAATATCGTGATTTGTCGGTGGCGAGCAGCACTGAACAATACTTAAAAAATATGATATGCGATACGGTGATTTTGTTGACTTAGTAATAATATTTCGAAGAAATGCTTAGTTATATATATATATATATATATATTTACCACATACTTGCGCCTATATCAAGGTGATAAACAGGGTAACATAAAAACGATATGTCCCGGCGATATCGTTTTTTGTCCCGCTGCAAAAACAAGATGGCGTCCGATAGCAAAACGGTAGTGAAAAAGCAAAATATGTTATGATAGAATGCCTACAACAGAACTCTGCAACTGTGAATAGATAAGTTATTCGTGTCTTGTTTTTGCAAAGTTCTAGCTGTTTAACGTGTTTTTTACAAAGTTTTTGCATTCATTCGGAAATGAAATCTGATAATTAGAAAATGAAATCTGATTTTCGCTCCTGAGTAGCTCTGATAAAGGCACAAGTATGTGATAAATAGGTTATCACATTCGAGGCTCGGTAATATCAGTTTTATTGTTCTCGTTAGGTATACATTACGTATCGCTCTCGTTGCGTCTCTTATATCACCTGGCCCCTGATGTGATAACCTGTACATATATATGTAGGACAACCATTGATTATTTCATGTAAGTTTCACTGTGAAATAATTGTCCGTTATTAGCTCTACTACGGTATTGTCCTTTATTGGCTCTACTACGGAACGGATTGAATTCTAAACTCGATACTTGTGTATTCACTTATGAGTTTTTGTCAGTTACTTAGTTGGTGACGAATGGCAGAGTATGATGACATAATCCTCGATTCAATGGTTTGTTTGTACTGTCCTTTACAGACGATTATCTGTTGTCGTGCACACCGCCTGAGTCTGACCATCTTGATGATAGTTTTGTACCAAGATCACTTATAGAATGTTTAAAAAGGTAAATTAAACCTTTTTTTTAAATCACAATGATTTTGAATCAACAAGGATGAGGATGGTGAAAGATTGGAGAGTTTCGAATTTAGAGAACAATGTAGCAAGCATACAACAGGGTCCTGAATGGACAAAGGGAGACCAATTCCTATTTCCCAGCTTACATCTTGACTAAATCCCATTGTGCACATATCCCATATTATTCTCTCTTGTTTTTTGTCTCTATAAGTCACTATTGTTTTTGGCTACTGAAAAATCATGGCCCGAAAAAATGCAGGCAATTGTAAAAGTAATTGTTTTTTCAAACAGACTTTTTAAACTTAATGAAGTTCCAATTCCTTTCAAAACTCCTGCATGAGTTTTAACAGTAATGACCATACGACCCAGTTCGCACGTGATTTTGAGAGAATAATTCAGCTTGTCTATTGTGATTTCTTTCTTTCACTTTCTCATCTAGATTTACTCGAGTAGAACGATTAGGTAGTGAGGGTAAAACGAAGTGCAATAAATGCCAAAGTTATCAGGTACATTATTTCATAAGTTATACGATACTAAATTACTCGACCCCCATGAAATCATTTTCAAATGAAGACCCACGTCCAATTCTCAAGACTATAGAAAACTAATTAACATGTGTCAGACACCGCGTACTATTTCATATCATACTATAAAATTGATCTTAATGGTATTTACTCTACGTACTTAAGTATATCTAAGCTTGTTCTCTGTAGCATTGCACAGTATCTGTTTGGGTGAAGCAATATGATTATATTTCATGAAGAATTTTGTATTTCAATTTAACACTTATATATGGTACCAATACTTTTCTGTGTTTTCAGCTGTAACATAGTCTAGTATGTAAGCTTGCTATTTTGGATAAAGACCACATTGTACTGCTGTGAAGCTCTTTTAAAATGAATATTTTTCAGTAAACTCGCGAAATTTTCGTACATTGCATGTCATATTAAAAGATTACTCACACCGTAGTATCGTGGGCTTTTGTTATTCTTTTGATAAATTTTATCTCATTTAAAATCAACAACTAATGTTCATACTACTCTGTTTAGTATGTTTTCAATAAGAATATGTTAAAAGCAACAAGGATTCGCGAAGGATGGTTTAAATACATGTTCAAATTACTCTGGCAAAGCTTTTTCAAGTTCATGGGAATTTTAGCAATATTTCTTGCCTCCTATTAATTCTAGTAAATATACAAAAGAAAACGTGCTATGCAAGTTTCCCAATTCTACAATTTGTTTTTTAAATTCAATTCTAGCTTTCGATATAATGAGTTCTTTGAACCTTTAGTTTCTTTAAACCGTCGTTACTTTCAGGTAACCTGCACTTTTTACCGTATGGTCTAGGGGTGTATTAAAAATGTCATGTTTTACTTTATGTCTTTCTAGGAAGCCACGAAACAATTATCAATGAAGAAATTACCCGTCGTTGTTTGTTTTCACTTAAAGGTAAACTTCTGTTGTTGTATTTCAAAATGCGCACTCGAATACTAATAGTATTTCGTAGAATCGTACTAGTATACTATTGCAAATGCTGTAATTTGATTGGCTACTCTACTCGCTATCTATACATCATTAGATAGCGAGTAGCGAAACAATCATCTTTCTAGAGATTTCCTTTTTAAGAATTTTTAAAAAATCAATTTTTTTATTGAATATTTCATGTTTAATCTTTGATTCTAAATCTCAAGCTCGTAATGTAATTGTTAAATAGTGCTATTTTGCAACAGTCGGGCTGGATACCATTTCCGGTGCAATCTTGGGTCGATTGCAAGACCTAATTTATAGTAAAATTATCTATCATTTTCATACGTGTTAACTTTTCCGTTTTATTTTTAAAAAATATAAATAGCTTTTAAAAACCTTAGTAATTAATTTTAATGTAGATTTATTGCAAATATATAGATATAACGACATAATCTATATATTGCAGTTGACCCAGTGACCTTTATACTGTTTAAACATTCCATTTATATTTGTTTCAGCGCTTTGAGCACTCTAAAAAATCCAAGAAAATTTCATCATTCATTCCCTTTCCAGTTGAACTGGATATGGAACCATTCATGTCATCTAGGTATTGTATCACTACACTGAGGTCAACGATATTAGTTTTAAATGCGATCTATGCATGCGTCGCACATTCTAAATCACCCAAAATCCCCCTAAACATAAGGAAATGTTTTTGACTAGGGCGGAAACATCGTTTGCATTTCATATTATTCGCGTGATTTAAAAATTATAGACGTTTCTCTGTGGTCCACGCTGTTCCATAATTCGTCGAGCGATGTATGGGACGTGGGAAAGATTAGTCAGGAGGAAAAAAGTCCTTACTATTAAACCAAAAGCCAGCAAAACTAAATCAATTTTTGACAGACGGAAAGCTTTTTTATAAGCGTCAATTTAATGATTTCGTTAGAAAACGTTG
The DNA here is from genome assembly GCA_963855995.1 of Muricea muricata. Lineage (NCBI taxonomy): Eukaryota > Metazoa > Cnidaria > Anthozoa > Malacalcyonacea > Plexauridae > Muricea > Muricea muricata. The sequence continues at coordinate 6,535,631 of OY979724.1, read as the reverse complement.
CAGAACCTGAAAGTAAAACAATGGGTTGTATACTTTAAACATAAAGTCCATGGCCATTGGTATTTCAAGTATAAACTATGGTATTTGTAGATTTCCAGGCACATATGTCTATAGTTAAATAACTTTCGGAAACATGTTTACAAGTGTCAAAAATGAGTATATGGTGCTTACCTAGTGATATACGACCTCCACGTAACTGTGGATTCCATGCATGTTTATTCATTGCATTTTTATATCAATATTTTTATCTTGATTTCAGCGACCAAATGGAAAGTGTAAATATCGAATCCACAAGTTCTTCCTGTCCGTTGAATGATTATAGGTACTTATAAAAATAATAAGCTGCTATGTAAGGCGCTGTTACACTATGAGATCTATTTTAATTGGAGTTTAATGATCAGGGATGTTACACGGTGCAACGTTTCTTGCAAATAACCTCGCAATCTCAGTACAGACTGGGATTTGTTTTTAATCAGCGAGTTTCTATTGGCTGCTCAACAGAAATGTTGCGAGACAAGTTGCAAGAGGGACGTTACACTGTGCAATGGCTAGAAAATGGAATGCACTGAAGCGTTGCGGCAATCGTTGCGAAAAGTTGAACCTGGCTTTACTTCGTGCAATGCTTCCAGCAACAAAAATGTTGCCTGAATTTACGATGACGAGGCGCGTTACACCTTGCAATTTCGCTTGCAACTTGTGTCGCAACAACATTGCGAGACAAGTTGCGGCACAAGTTGCACAGTGTAACAGCGCCTTCAGTGACACAAAAAGGGCACAAAATTTTGTTTTGCCGTGGCCATGCATAATTTCATATAGCTCTGAGTAGGCTTGCTAAAATTAAGCATATGTACTCGTTGGGCCTCCTGTGTGACCTATTTTACTGCCACTGCTATATAGATACTCGTTGTTTGCTGTCGTCAACCACAGTGGCACGCTAGAAGTTGGTCACTACACTTGCTTTGTTCGGCAGAAAAAGGATCAGGTAATGGAAAGTAGTAATATAAATGCAACCCCGCAAATTGATTGTTTTAAAAGCATAGAACATTGCAATCACGGAATGACTTAATCTAACTCGATCATTTTCTATGTTGGTTAACGTTTATGCAAAAACATGCTTCTTCATCGTCACGTGTGTATTGTGTTTTTGCCAAGGCCACCAATAAGAATTCTTGAATTATCCTATTGTTTAAGTCGCGGATGGCTAACTTTCCTGAAACGTTGTTATAGGTTTGTTAAGTAAAAATACAATACATACGCACGTGACGTCCAAGGATCGTATTGGCGCATAAACCTGAACAAAAATATAAATGATGACGTATATTGTAGTTCTAATGATTTTCCAAACCATCTAACTCTATTAACTATGGTCAAACCCAGTACCCTTTCCACTTAACTAATCACAATTTCACTTATTTCCTCGTTTAGTTTCTGAGTAAAATTGTGCAACTGGCTGATGAAACGTCACGTAACAATGACTGATTTACTAACAAAACAATAACTTTGATTCATGTTTTGCTTTGATAAAACAAAATTCAATGATTTTGTTTCATCGGGTTGCATAGAAGTTACTACAATGCGTCTTACCAAACAGTAAGCTTATAACAAAAGCGAGCTCATTCGAACAGTAATTATAATATTCATTCACGTCCTTTAAAGATCCTTTGCCTTCAAAGTTATGACTTTTAAATGGCACAGAAAAATATCCATTCCGAGCTAACGGCAATTTTTGTTAGCATGCAAACATTTCACTTGTCAGCTATAACACGTAAGCAGCATGCCCTTCCTTCTTTAGTGGTTTAAATGTGATGATGCTTGGATAACGAAAGCGACGGTTGAAGAAGTGCTTATGAGTGAAGGGTAAGATTTTATTATGCTTCCTAGGTACACACACTAGACCACAGACTTAAGTTAACAGAGAGTTGCACATGTAAAACTATTCTTTAAATGCAGGAATTTTTTTTTAAATACCACCAAAAATTGCTGCCGTTTTGTCCACATTTTGGCCAAGTTTCATTCGAAAATAATGAAAAACAAAAAAGATATCGCGAAATTTTTTGCGTTACTAAAAAGTAGCCTGTTAAGTTCCGTTTTTATTCTGTCGTAGGTGCCACTTTGTTAAAATGCCCTACTAAAAAGGCTGTTCTTGACAACAATTCACAATTGATAAAATACAAGATTTATTTCAACTTATTACACAATATTATTTTCTCGCTCGCTCTGTAATCTCCCACGCTCTCTCTCTATTGTTATTCTCTTAAAATGTCAATCATCTACAAATGTTGCCCTTGTATGGCGCCAGCGAAATGTTTATTTTATCCCGGTTCCAACAGCATGTTCCAAAATTAGTATAACTGCAATGTTTCGTGAAGAAATATTATAATATCAGGAAATTATGGCCATGCAAAGCAGAATTACTGAAGGTAGATTTCACATATTATTGTATTGGACTCGTTTCAAGCGGAAGTAATTGCTTTATTACCACCGCCATTAGACCAGTACATAAATTGTAAAAACTTTTATGGCCATAACATTTGTATTTTTTAGCATTTCTCCATGCATGAAATTTTGTGATTATGCAAATTTTGATATCCTCTTCCAACTGTGCCAATAGATTTCCATTTCCATTAGTGATTGGCTGATAATCGGTATCGGTATCGGCATCGGGCCGATATTTTCCATATCGGTAGACAATTGGTATCGGTAGTTTTGTACATATTTACCGATTGTGTGAAACGGATAGTTGAGAAATTTCACGCTGTACAAATTATATGCATCGCACGTGGAAATACAGATATTTTGTATTTGCTAGTCAGGGTACAACCATGATTTCAGGGTACAAAATCAGGGTACAACCATGATTTTACCCTAAGCAAATGTTGCGTTTTATCAGTATTCTTTTGCGGATGCATGTCATATATTCATTACTTTTAATTAATTGAAATACGATTATTCTCTTTCACTCCCTAGGCAACGTTCTGAGCAACAAATTCAAGATATTTTGTATTTCTATTATGATTCGTTGTCACGAAATTGTGTTTGCAAATATACCAATATTTTTTACCAATGATTTTGTAGGTAAATCAGCTAGTAATAGCTAATGTAACAAAAAATTGCGAAGCGAAATTATTTTTCTCGTGTAGTAGATTAAAAGTAGACATCGTTAACATACTACAGTTTTAATTTATCTTGAACTATAAAAAATTTTTTGTGTCCAATATTGCCTAAACCATAATCTAAAATTCAAATCAAAATGAGTGACGTCACCTTGATTTGATCAACTGATAACATTATGACGTCATTAAAAATCGGTATCGGTATCGGGTACGAGTTATGAAAAAAAAATCGGCTATCGGTAAAACCGATGTTTGCACTATCGGTCAATCACTAATTTCCATGCTTAAATCAAAATTTTGAGACCGTTAAATTTGTCTTTATTCCCATAAAAAAGAGAAATGAGAAGAAATATTTTTGGTTTTTTTTTAAATATGGCGCAAGAATCTCAGTCATACATTATACTGCAAGCGCACATTTGAATTAGTGCAAATGTTGAGAAGTGGGGTCCCCCCTAAGTTTATTAGAAGCTCTCGTATATGTGCTGTTGCTCGTACAATTTGGGATTAATACTTTATCCAGGTGAGGACGACATTTTTTCAATGTCAGCATCATATTTTAGAACCAAAATTTGCAGTTTTAATTGGTATTTCGCACAGTGCTATTGTTTATTAAAATTCCTCTGGAAAAGTCCCTTGCAGAAATACCTTGTTTTGAGAAAATCATTAACTATCATGTAAAAAATCATATACGCCCCTCAGTCAATCAGTATTTGTCATGGTCATAATAAATATCTAAATTAAACATTTCTCTATATGTTGGTAAAATTGCTCATTTGGTATCTTGCAGGTACTTGTTATTTTATCACAAGCAGGTCTTGGAATACGAATATTGATTAATAATACACCTTGCCCGGCAGTGTTTTGCAGATGATAACGCGTGTACAATATAAGCATTACAATAAAGGGTTTCCATAACAAATAAATTCTAAGAAATCCTTTGCTTAAGCCGGTTTTTCACTCGCGGCTATTTTCATGCTAAGCGACTTTTTTCCTTTGTTTTTTTTTAATTCGCAGCTAAAACCAAGTGGACAGTATGGTTTGCACGAAAGAAAAAAGTCGCTTCGCGGAAAAAATCACTAGTTGAAGATCGGCCTAAGTTGACCAATATTGAGCTTTTATAACATTACTCCTTGTCAAAAATTCTATTGCAAATGTGTAGTGTTGAGTGTATAGGACGCCACAAATAATGATGCAACGGGCGTCACAGGCGGGCGCAAAGGATTCTGGATTAAAACAAATATATAATTAATGTTGTGCTTCTTAATCAGAATTCCGAGAAGCACCTCTGATCGGTTCCCTCGGCAGTAACTCTGTTGTTAAATAGATAGGAGATATTCACTTTTTTTGTAAATACCTTAATAAAATAGAAGTACAAATTAATACAAATTTCATACAGCAATCATAAGTTATGTCCACAATTAAAATTGAATTGTTCTTTAACATAATGATATTCTGATTACGATTTAATACATTTTTGTATCTACGTACGCAGATAACATTGATGTGTTGCACGTGGCTACGTTAGTTCGTTTATGAATTTGATTTCTGATTTGCCTTTCTCGATCAAAGTTGATTTGATTTTCTTAACAGACCCCCCCCCCCAATTACTGGGATGTCAGCTTTTAAGGTATCGTGTATAATTATTGTATGCTAGGTCATAATTTTCTCGAAAAGTAAAGATAAAAGTACTCCTCTTTGATTTGCTCCAGCAGGAAAACTAGGACAGTTGGAACAGCGAATAAATTTAATGTTATATCCAGGAAGGGCTACCTTAAATTTTCATATGTTATTTTACCGGAATATCGCAGCGGAGGTTCCATGAGAGAGCGAATGCTTGACAGTATTGTTCAGTATTGTTGAGCCTGAACTAACCTGTAATCAGGTGTAACAATGTTGAACAATATTGTTGACCATCCTGGTGAGGCTATTTCAGATACCTTGAAGCATAGAGATTATAAAAGAATAGAGGCGGCATCCTGATTAAAATTCAGTCATGCTCGCGGGACAAATTGAAGCTCGCTAATGGGGGGGGGGGGGGGGGAAATTTAAGACCCGGATGTAACATCGCACACCTATTGGCTGTTGATCGACTGTTCACAACAACAGATTGAGAAAGCTGAGAAAAAACTTTCCGATTTTTTCGCACTAAGAGTTTTAATAAAAACTAAGGCGAAAATGTTAAAGATTAGCGCGGGTTGCCTTGAAAGATTTGAATTTTGTGTTTTGAATACTGGATAAAATTGGGTATGTTTAATATTGAGTATTTGTTAGCGAAAATGCAATGTTTGTATTTGGAAAAAGCCATTAGCAAGCTTCAATTTGTCCCTTTCGTTTGACTGAGTTTATCCTACGATGCCCCCTCTATTCATTTATAATCTCTATGTCTGAAATAGCCTTCACCGACAATCTTGAACAAAATGTTGCCAGCAAAACATTGTTCAAGCCTGTTTTCATCAGGCCAGAACAGGTTGTTCGTTTGTTGCTGTATAGCAGACTAAAGAAACGAGCCTGGTCAGTGGTAATTCGCATCAGAATAGTGGACCAGTTGTCATGGAGATGGCGTCAGCAAGGAGCAATATGGCGCAGGTTCTCCAGTAATATTATAGCTCAGTTGGTTGGACGTTCGACTTCAGTTCACTGTTCGACTTCGACTGCTTCGCGAATGGCGGGAAAATGAAATGCCAAGATATGCTCGATACATTGACATGAATCAGTATACTTCGAAGGGGACAGGCAGGAATGGCTTTATTTAACTCTTGCAGTGTTGTTAAAGTTGTTTTATGTATACTTACCTTCGTGTGAGGTGTTGAGATGAATAAAGAACAGGTAAAATGACATAAAATTATCTAAAGTGCGGTTACATTCTGTCTCCACTGTATATCCCGAAGTCCGTGTAATATTATAACAAAGTATTGACAAACGCTTTGTTTACTCGAACTTGTTCATTTCTAAAACATGACTTACTAACTAATATATATCTAGTACTATTCTAGTGTGCTATGCTAGTAAATGAAGATATAAATCAGAGTTTCAATTGATTCAAAAGATAGATTTACACCAATCTTTAGTACAGAGCTGATGCCCAGACTGTATTCCATGCACTCAATGCAAATAATAACAGAAGTAAATATTGGCGTATCTTCGGTGTGGAGTTTACATGGAATGCACCTGGCTGATGTGCAGATCTACACATTATCTTAATAAAAGAATAAACCAGCTGCTTAGCTTCAGTTTCTTAACCCCACCCCCCCCTCCCCTTGCCATACTTGTTTGTACCTGTGTGTAAATTTAGGACCATTTTCTTATGAACTGCTTACATAACATGAGCCAACAATGATATCTATAGATCCCACTTAGCTGGGGGGGGGGGGGTCATGGAAAGTTAGATGATTTTTATGCATTGGAATAAGTGAGCCGATGTCAACAAATTTCAAACATATATGGTTATCCAATAAAATTGATAAATGAGTCTGCCACTTTACTGTTTGCTGCCACTCACACTGAAAATAATATGGTTATGGCGACTCATGAGAAAATGAAAATTCAAATTACTATCCAGCCTTGCATCTTCACTCAGCAAAGAAGGATGTTGTAAGTAATCCCTCAGGAACACTTGTATCAGGCTGTTTAATTTTTTAAAGATCTGGGGCCGGTTGTATGAGAGGTGGATAAAGTTTTCCACTGAATAGCGACTTTTTCAAACGTCCTAAAATTGTTGATTTACTGGAATGGTCAAAGCTAGCATTTAGTTAGTGTTTAGCATTTTAAAGTTAAAGGGGGAATTCATAATTTGGCTGAAATATGTTTTATTGTCTTTAAAAGCATTTTTAAGACAGGATAAAAAATCACTATAAGTAGATTACCCCCCCCCCCCATCCAGCGGAAATTTCCCGCCAAATGACGTCAGCAGTTATTTTGCCGCGAAATGTCATAAGGGTACTGTTGAATGACGTCACCGCGCGTGGTCAGCACGTGAACAGTTTATTATTGTCATGGCGCATGAACAACACGTGGACAACACGTGCACATAGAATTTGCGTCATGGCACGTGAACAGCACATGCACAGTGAATTGACGTCATAGCGCGTGAGCAGCACGTGGACAACACATGCACATGGGATTGATGTTGTGATCAGCAAAGAAGGGTACGAGTACAGCGCCGTGTAAATAAGAGAATACAATATAGGTTTAAAAAATATTTATTTCTTTTGAGCATTACAATTTGTGAACTAGTGTTTATATTTTGCTTTATATAAACATACTAGATAATCTATTAAGTTTTTAAAAGTAAAAGTTTTTTCGATATTCAAGTAAAGAGCATGTAGAATTAAGTACGATAAGTTAAAAGTTCGTTCAAAAAATGTTTCGACATTTTGCTGGCGGTTCTTCATAATTTAGGATTTTGTAAGCTTCTATATGATCAGTATCCAGATGTTTTCTCTACCGATATTCGATTTTGCTCATCAGAGAAGTACAATCAGCAATCCGTTGTATTTCTCTTTCAATCAGTTGAACTGATGTCGCTGTTGTCAATTCGCTTGGTGTAAATTCTTTTAAGAGCAAAATGTTATCAGAATACATCTGCTTAAAGAGATGTGTCATAGAGAGTTCAAGCAAGAGCTGTTTAATCCGTATGGCTTGGAGAGCAAGAGTGTTGTGATAGAGTATATTGCAATAGATGTATTGAGTCACTAGAGCGTTACGCGTAGGAGTGAAGGTTAGGTATTTTTAGAGCGTACGATCGGCTTGCAAATGTGTTTAGGTATTGTTCTGCAGGGTGCCGGATATTGTAAGAGCGAACGTACGGTTAGGTATTGTTTAAACGCTGTGCGTTCGCTATGCTGCTGTTTAGACATTGTTTTAAGCGCACGTACGCGTGGCAAGGTCAATTCAAAAGGGCGAAAAAAGGGGTATGACGAATACGGAATCGTACTGATTTTGGAGCAAAATATTAGAGTGTTTCTTGGTTTGCATAAATTAACACATGGATTAACGTTTGGAATAATTTATTTTTATAAGTATTACGGACAGTAGAGCTATATGTTGTTAGTCCCGTACATATTTATGCGGTGAGCAGATGAGCACCTGCTCATAACTGCTCATGAACACATGCTCGTACGCATGAGCGCATGCTCATACGCTCATAGGTCCCGATGTGGCCCGCCGTGTTAGTATAGCTATATTTTGTTAGTCTCGTACAATTTACGCGATGAGCAGTAAATGAGCACATGCTCATACGTTCATAAGGCCGGATGTGGTCTGACAGTTATAACCCTCCCACATATTAAAATATTACCAAACTCGGATGTGTATATATAATTTTATTTAGAACAACATGACAAATATTTATGTAGTTAATAATCTTCTTCATCATCACTGTCCTCAGTGAAACTGTAGTCTTTTAAACATCTTTTAATTAGAAATTTTCTCTTATTGACAGCTGCTTCCATAGCCTCTTCTGGGTCAAAATCATCATCGTTTACGAGCGCATTCTTTGTTTGCATTATTTGCTTATGCATCGGATCTTTTTTTAGTTGTTGTATCCATTGGAGGCGCTGCATATAGATACTTGCAAGTTCCTTTTGGAGCTTAGGCAGAATATCGGAGTAAGCTTTCTGGTCAGCGGATTGCTTATCCAGACCACTTTCTATATAATTCATCTTCATTTCTTCAAAAGCCGCCTGATGCTTTTGCATCGCTTCTTCTACCATAGGCATCCAAGGATCTTTTTCTTCCTCTCCTTCTTCCTCCTCAGTTTCCATCTCACTGTCTGTTGTCATCGGACTTTCAGACCCATGAGTTGACGTTGTCGAAGCATCGTCTTCAGAATCCATTGCCTGACTTTCTGTTTCTGACATTTCTCTATCTTCGCTTTTCAGCGGACAATACTCGTTTTCGTGTCGACGTAGATTGAAACCACGATTAAATGCTTTCCCGCAAAATTTACAGCTCATTCCGCTACAACTGAGTGTGTAGAAATGCCTTGTCATTGAGCAGCACCCTATTTTTATGAGCAAGTGAGCATGTGCTCATGAGCAGTTATGAGCAGGTGATCATCTGCTCATCGCATAAACTTGTACAAGGCTAACAAAATATAGCTATACTAACTTGACTAGCCACATCGGGACCTATTAGCGTATGTGCTCATGAGCAGTTATGAGCAGGTGCTCAAATGCTGATAAGGCCCTAACTGTTAGGTATTGACAGCTATAACCATTGTGGGAATCCCAACTATTGGTATAATTATGCAGATGACCATCTGCTTATACGAGGTTGATTAGAGGGTGGTGTGGGGCCGACAAAGGTCTATGTTGGGTCAATGTGGGACCGGTGTGGGGTGAATGTATTGAGGACAAGCAAATGAAACAACGTCTACAAACTCAACAGGTTTGTATCCTTTATTTACTACAGCTTTTCATTAGAAGCTGTACTACAGCTTTTCATTAGATGATGAATTTCTGTTTGATCTATCCTACACAACAAATATAAGCACAGCGTTCCCTGGTTGTTTCTAAGTCTTCTCATTTCTTTGAGGCCACGACATGCATCGTCTACCAAATTGTTTAACATCCAGGTTTGTACGTCAACCATCCTTTTGCGGAGGTATAAAGCATTCCTCTTTTTCTTCAAATATTCAACTCTTTTTCTTGCCTCTGCCACACGCTTGTTCAGGTCATGTAACCGCGATAAGTTCAGGTCATGTAACCGCGATAAGTTCTCCTCCATTGAATTGGCAATCTAAAAGTCTTATCTCTGTGAACGTTGCAAGCGGTATGCTCTTACCGACTCAAATTTATCATTTTATACTACTAGCAGGATAACTAAAAACCAATCAGATTTTAATATGGTATGTTTCATATGTGCTCGGCCATCGGGCCACATAGGGCCTTATGAGCGTATGAGCATGTGCTCATGAGCAGTTATGAGCAGATGCTCATCTGCTCATCGCGTAAAATTGTACGAGACTAACAAAATATAGCTATACTAACACGGCGGGCCACATCGGGACCTATGAGCGTATGAGCATGCGCTCATGCGTACGAGCATGTGCTCATGAGCAGTTATGAGCAGGTGCTCATCTGCTCACCGCATAAATATGTACGGGACTAACAACATATAGCTCTACTGTCCGTAATACTTATAAAAATAAATTATTCCAAACGTTAATCCATGTGTTAATTTATGCAAACCAAGAAACACTCTAATATTTTGCTCCAAAATCAGTACGATTCCGTATTCGTCATACCCCTTTTTTCGCCCTTTTGAATTGACCTTGCCACGCGTACGTGCGCTTAAAACAATGTCTAAACAGCAGCATAGCGAACGCACAGCGTTTAAACAATACCTAACCGTACGTTCGCTCTTACAATATCCGGCACCCTGCAGAACAATACCTAAACACATTTGCAAGCCGATCGTACGCTCTAAAAATACCTAACCTTCACTCCTACGCGTAACGCTCTAGTGACTCAATACATCTATTGCAATATACTCTATCACAACACTCTTGCTCTCCAAGCCATACGGATTAAACAGCTCTTGCTTGAACTCTCTATGACACATCTCTTTAAGCAGATGTATTCTGATAACATTTTGCTCTTAAAAGAATTTACACCAAGCGAATTGACAACAGCGACATCAGTTCAACTGATTGAAAGAGAAATACAACGGATTGCTGATTGTACTTCTCTGATGAGCAAAATCGAATATCGGTAGAGAAAACATCTGGATACTGATCATATAGAAGCTTACAAAATCCTAAATTATGAAGAACCGCCAGCAAAATGTCGAAACATTTTTTGAACGAACTTTTAACTTATCGTACTTAATTCTACATGCTCTTTACTTGAATATCGAAAAAACTTTTACTTTTAAAAACTTAATAGATTATCTAGTATGTTTATATAAAGCAAAATATAAACACTAGTTCACAAATTGTAATGCTCAAAAGAAATAAATATTTTTTAAACCTATATTGTATTCTCTTATTTACACGGCGCTGTACTCGTACCCTTCTTTGCTGATCACAACATCAATCCCATGTGCATGTGTTGTCCACGTGCTGCTCACGCGCTATGACGTCAATTCACTGTGCATGTGCTGTTCACGTGCCATGACGCAAATTCTATGTGCACGTGTTGTCCACGTGTTGTTCACGCGCCATGACAATAATAAACTGTTCACGTGCTGACCACGCGCGGTGACGTCATTCAACAGTACCCTTATGACATTTCGCGGCAAAATAACTGCTGACGTCATTTGGCGGGAAATTTCCGCTGGATGGGGGGGGGGTAATCTACTACTATACCGTGGATAGCACAATCCATCTTCCATGCATCCAACCCCTGGGTGTTTGGGATCTAAGCCCCTCCAATAATCCACATCTTCCACCACCTATGGGACATATTGTCGCTGAGCCAAAAGATCCTGCGGACAATAATCAGAACTCAGCAAAACACTAGTTTTGTGCACACGTGAAGGAAAATCATAAATTTGTTTAAACTCTAAACACAGGGAAATCAGCCTAGTATCCAGGCTGCGTTACGGCTTTTTGCCTCACAAATATATCCAACTTCTTGGCAAATACCCTTGTCTATGAGGTCACAAAATTACTAACATTCACACAAATCCGAATATAGCCCCCCCCCCCCCCCCGAATAGAAGCCAAAATATCGTCCATGTATAAGCCAGTGGTATAAGGCCCCCGCCCCCGGCGTTTGTAAGCCGAGCTGTGTATAAGTCTATCAAAAAACGCATACGAACTTATATAAGGCCAGGGCTTATAATCGGAGGTTTACGTATATAAGGCACAGCGCCACAACACCACTGTCACCAGATCACCTGACAAAGACGTTAGACCGAAGTGTTGTTACGTTGCATTTGGGTCGTGAGTGCAGTTCGATCAGTCTTGCAATCGTTAAAAGTAATCAGACCAGTGAGCGTACCCTGATTGTTGCCGTGACCTACTTCATAACGCACTATTTACAGGCTAAGGGAAAAAGAAACCTTTCCAGTATAAATCTATTGTTTAAATCAATTTCACATAAAAATAAAGTATGCTTTCGGTGTTTAAGGTATCGACATTTTTCTGAACGCTTCTATTGCCACTCTTACACTAACTTAGCAGATGTATTTAGAAGTGAATTTTAGTGGTGAAAGGTATAATAAATGCCCGTTCAATTTAGCCTTTTTCCCGAGACATCTCACCGATCTGCAAGTATGATCTCGCGTCTTCATTAAATGGGTTTCGTAGTGTCTCGGGGTAATATCGTTATGAATTGGTCGCGTTGATTCGTCACCTGAATTTTTTACGAGTGAATTATAATGCCTCATTTCTGCGATGGTTTGCGTTTAGTTTATTTCCTTTAAGACAGTAAAGCATAAAATATTGGAAGGATCTAGGCCCAATGTGCCCAAACCCAGCCGTTTCCAAAGTATGCAAACGAGGTTGCCATGAAGGCCTTCTATACAGGGTGTATAAAGAAGGTAATCGAAATTTTGAGTGCTCTGCATTGCAGAAATAATTTTTTCACAGTCGGAAAGGTCAGACCTTTAGCTTTCGAATCTCACCATTTTTGTTAAATGTGAAGGGAAATTAAGCAAATACGAATCAAATGAAAATAAACATATTTTCACCGCATATTTTCACCTCTAAGCATTATTATAAGTCAGCGAATAAGAAAAGAAAATGCCATTAATCATTTATATCTGTGACATCAGTGACAACAATCAATGTGGCTAATAAGATGCATTATTTTTCTAGCTAAGCTAAAATTCGTCAATTTTAAAGCACAAACGAGATCAATTTTCAACAGATTTTCAATAAATTTCCAATGGTGAAAAGATACGATTTCGACCTGCAATTTTTATCTGATCCGTATTTGATCAATTTTTGCTCACATTTTACAATGTCTGCAATTTTACAATACATTATTTAACATTTTTTCCAAAGTAAATGCCTACTCTTCCGAACAGTGAAAGAATTTTTTCTGTATGTTACATTTTAGGTGCTTTAAAGCACTCCAGACTACGATTACCTTTTCATACACCCTTTATATAGCCATTCACTTAGCATTGCAGCATCAGGACCAGCAGAAAGATTTTACTTAGAAGATTTGGCAACCTGTAATATACAGTTAAATGTTTGAATACACCATGCAAATGAAATGCAAAAAATCGATATTTTTTATATATTACCATTTTGACACGCTTAGGCATTGACTAATTTTTGTACATGCGTGAGAGGAATGCTTTTCCACTCTTCTTGAACAGCTTCCTTTAACTCTGAGATATTCTTTGTAGGAGGATTCCGGGCACTTATTGCTCGCTTCATAGTCATCCAGAGATTTTCGATGGGGTTTAGATCAGGACTTCGTGCTGGCCACTCCATACATTTCAAGTTATTTCTCTCTTTCCATACTTTTACCAGATTAGCTCGATGTACCGGAAAATTATCATCTAAATCTTGTAATGTAGTGCCCTTTTTACGGCGGCGTCTACTGACAAGCATTGGCAAGAAATGGTTTTTTAAAGTTTCCGGTTACGTTTCTCCTGTGATACTACCCTCTACAACAGTGACAGGACCAACTCCATCATAGGACATCGAATTACCACACACCATAATTGATGCGTCGCCCGTTTTAACTGAACCCAGTGTGCAACAAGGCATCCATTCTTCTGTTGACTTTCTTCGAACAAATACTCGTCCATCACTTCCACTGATTTTAATTTTGGACTCATGTGTAAAGACAACCTTCTTCTAATAGCCTAGATTTTTTTTATCATCAGTTTGGCCTATTCCATTCTTATTTTTGCTGCTAATATATGGCTTCTCTCGTGCTTGTCTTCCATTGTATCCAAGTGAATACATTTGCCTTCTAGTCGTCATTTCACTGACCTTCTTCTGAGTCACTTCGTTCCACCTTCTGGTCAAAATCCTCGCTTTGGCACGGTGATCTTCTTTCACTTATCTTGCCAAACTCCTCTCATCTCTTGTCGTTGTTACCGGTGGCCTTCCAAAACGCGGTGCCGCTTGAACATTTCCACGTATCCGAAATCTTCTTAGGATAGTTGTAATTGTCCTCTGTGGTCGTTTGGTCTCTGCAGCAATCTTTGATATTGAACGTCCTGCTCTCGCCATCCCCACTACATACGACCTTTCTTCTTCGGTAAGTTCTTTACGTCTACCCATTTTTTGACTGAGAAGTTATATCGATCGAGATGGTACGTTACACCGTGCACCCTTATATAACGAGTCACTATTCAGTAAAAATTGTAGAACATGCAAATTTATTTCCACTGCGTATATAAACGTATGGCAAGAACACAGCCAGACTTTTTGACACAAAACTGACATTGTATTCAAACTTTTGAGTAGTAACTGTAGGTTACTAGTCTAGTGCTCTGCAAACTGAGCTACGCAGCGGATATGCTTGTTAAGCATGATTCAGTATTTATACACGATTCATTTTTTCTTCGCCAGGATATTACACAAAGATTGGAAGAATTGCGAGTGGAACAACTGAAGGCACTGAGAGAACTAAAAGTACGTCATCGCAATGTATGATTATGCATGGCAGGACATTTTGTCCAATGATTTCTTCATAACATCGCTAACACGAATACGAATAACAAAACAACTTCTTTGGTTTTAATTTTGCAACTCTAGTTCTTGTGGAGACATTGAACTTTTTTTTTATTATGCAAAATGTACTACTTGCAGGTGATTTACGCACAAATGTGAAGACATAACTATTGTGATTAGTTATAGGTTATAGGCGTGATGTTATATACATGTATTGTTTTATGATATAGTTATCTACCGTAAATGAGCTATTCTGCAATTTTCTTGATTGAAATGCTCGTCGTATATCAGCTCGTATACGGCAATAGCAAAAGCAAAATGGCGGCACAAAAACCACAAGATTTTTTTATTAAAAAAGGGGAAATTTTACCGTTTGAAAAGCATTGAGATCTTTACGATCTTTACGATGTTGATATTTGATGTTAGTCCCATGACTAAAAAAATATGGCGCTGTTCCATATTTGAGGCGGACCACGCTATTAGTTTTACTGTTCGTAAATTATCATGATCAACGTCTATCAACATTTTTAGAAAGTTTGCTTAGCCATATATCTTCAAAACTAGCAATGATGGATTCCTGGTAAGCAATAATGATTCTAAAAAT
Organism: Muricea muricata; assembly: GCA_963855995.1. Lineage (NCBI taxonomy): Eukaryota > Metazoa > Cnidaria > Anthozoa > Malacalcyonacea > Plexauridae > Muricea > Muricea muricata. The sequence continues at coordinate 6,520,330 of OY979724.1, read as the reverse complement.
ATACCTTAACTACTGTCATGGAAGAAACGTTTGGAACTAGATTAAATGAAAAGTGGATGAAAGCACAACTGGTCGAGACAGACAAGACAGACAACTCGAGATCAACATGATAATGCTCTAATGCTGGGAAAAAGAACTTCTGATATAAGGTTTTAGGTACCTGCCAGTAGTCTATGTTACCCACTGAAGCTCACACAACCAACAAATCCCGCGGGGTCTCCCAAATCCCGCTGACGTCATCAAAATTTCCAAGATGGCGTCAAAAAATTTTAAATTCAAATTTTTAAAAAAATTCCTTAAAAATGTTTCTAAGGATTTTTCCGCAAGTCCACTTCACCTGTTGTAACATGAAGTATTTCCCTGTCATCAAAAAATCGCGAACTTAAAAAAGCAAATTCTTGGGAAAGCAAAACAATGTCATTCAACCCAGAGTTCATTCAAGTTTCAAAGTCTAACGCCAAGTACAGTAATTTGGTTCATGGTGAAGTCACGATCACGTTCGCTTTAAAAGACTGTTATTCGCATTTTGGCTTGACGTTTAATAAGAAATTTCGAAATTATTCAATCGGTATTAATATCAAGGACAAGCTTTTTTCACGACTAAAGGCCGTCGAAGCGAAAGCCACAGAGTTTTTAGACCGACCACTAACCAAGCCGCTTTTGAGAGCTCTTGTTGAAAAAGACGACTTCAAAACTTTATATTTGAAGCCAAAACCCGACCAATTCGACGAGGGCATGTTGGACGTAGGATCTGTTATGGTTTCTGATCTTATTACGGTGACGGCGATTTACAAAGGTCACGAGCATCCGTCCCTTTTGGTTCGCGTCGACGAGATCGACATCCAAAAAGCCCCACCACGACAGAAACCTAAGGTAAGGGCCTTGTGCGACGACGATTAAAAAAAAATCAACACAATATTTTTTATCATTTTTGAAAAATTATTAAGAAAATGAAATTTTGTACGAAGTGTCATAAGCGGGTTTTAACCACAGAGACGTTCACAAATCCCTTCAATTACGTTCATCATAATATGAAGTTTTGCAGGTGTAGTGTCCACGTTTTTTCTTATGACAATGGGGTTAGGAGTATGAAGGGGTACGAACGTAGGAAAGGGAATGAATAAAAAGAATCGCGAGGTAAAGATTTTTATATATAATAAAGGAATGAACAGTCGTATAAAACATATGGAAATTCAAAAACAAGCGGCCGAATTGAAGAAAGAAACAGGTCGAAAGTACACACGAAAAGAATTAGACATCATGGCCAAAGCGGCGGGCATTAAATATTTCTACACATTTACCAAGCACGGTCTTGCAGAAAAATTAGGGATACAATTAACTGAAAAGAAAAGGCCTTTCACCCGTAGCGTTGAAATTTGCAAAACAAACGAACGCTTTCCAAGCATGATTCAAGCTGCGAAGGCATATGGCATTTTCCCAGCGCAATTGTACGCGATGGTAGCGAATGGTGAAGCGAGATTCTTATAATTTTTTTCTTTCATTTTTTGAAAGAAAAAAATTTTATATATAATAAAACAATAGATGATGAACGGTAAAAAAACCGAACGAAACGTGCGATGGTCATCTTCAAAACCATCAGTAAAGAACATGGAACGAAACGGTAATACGGGGAGTTGGGATCGTGAAGCGGATCGTTTAGCAGAACGTCGCGACCAATTTATTAAGAAGGAAAATAAGAAAAAAGAACGGCAGTTGGAAAAAGCTAGAGAAAAGGAAACTAAACTATGGACAAACCAAGCCGATAGGGAATTAGACAGGCGTGATAGGTTTCTGGAGAAATTGGAAGAGAAAAATATGGAACGTTTAAATCGGGCTCGGGCAAGAGAAACAAGCGTTTGGGAGAGGTCCTCGGAGAACGAATTGGAGCGTCAAAGGAATTTTATGGATCGTTTTCACACAAAGGCAACGAGAGCGCGCGAACGGAAGGAATTTCTTAAATGGCAGAAAGAGATACGGGCAAATGAACGTCGAATTCGTAAACTTATTCCTTTTAAAGTTGTAAGGACATTCACCAACGCTAATGCAAGGTTTACAACGTATTTCGACACGTATAAGGTTTACATATATGGTCCGACCGATCCCGTAGCCGTATTTCAAAAAGCGATAAATTTGACAATTGAAGACCGTGGATTAGTCCAGGGTGATAAAATTCGTATTATTGTGTCGCATCCGTCGTGGGCTCATCCGTTTTCAACGAAACTAATAACAATTACAAACGATGAACAATTTTTTTATACGTTATTGAAATCCGTTTTGGAATACGTAGAGTACAAAGACGTTCCTTTAAATAGGGTTACCATCGAAGTCCAGTCGACAAAAATACCAAGAGGTCAAGGTAGGTTAACGATTACGAAAGATAATACGAGCCGAAAAAACTGTATCATTACTGTAAAAAATACGGATACGACATGCCTTGCGCGGGCTATCGTAACGGCTCATGCAAATTTGAATAAGGACCAATGGACAAAATCCCAAATTAAAAACGGTTTCAATGATTCTCGGCTACTTCAAAAAACCCAGGCCCTAAAATTACATGAAGATGCAGGTGTCCCTATTTCAGACTACGGGGGCACGTTAGAAGACGTCAACACGTTTGCAAACCATTTAGGTATTCAAATTAACGTAGTAGATACGGATTATTTTAACGAGATTATACATACAGCTAATCCAGAATCTACAAACATAATTTACTTACACAAGAATAAGAATCATTATGATGTTGTGACTTCAATGACAGCATCTCTAAGTAAAAAATACTATTGCCACACGTGTAAGAAGGGATATACACATCGTGATAAACATAAGTGTCCCAACAAATGTTTAGCGTGTTTTAAAGCCGAAAAGCACGTAGGTGATAATATCGTTTGTAAGTATTGTAATAGGGTATTTTTTGGTCAAAAATGTCACGACGAACATTTAAGAAACCGGTCCCACGGTGGGAAACGTGACGTCATTTGTAAACACGTAAAAAAATGTTTAGCGTGCAACCGTACCGTTCCTGATTTAGAGCAACATGTGTGTGGTTATAGTACGTGTAGTAACTGTAAAAAATATTGCGACCCAAAAACACACAAATGTTACATGTTATCCGTAGAGACCAAAGGTGGTGCATGCACGCGCGGTGAAACACAATGTACGGGTAAGCGAAAAGGTTGGTGTTTGTGTTGCAAAACGCGTACAACGAATTATATGTTTTATGATTTTGAAACACAACAAGATACTGGCACGCATATCGTCAATTACGTAAACGCGCAGGATTTTGATGGGAATGAATATACGTTTCATACGATTAATGACTTTCGTAAATTTGTTTTTAATGACGAACACGTAGGTTATACGTTCATTGCGCACAACGCCAAATCATTTAACGCACAGTTCATTTTGAAATATTGTGTCGACAACACCATAAAACCGTTTTGTATCTACAACGGGACAAAAATCATGTTCATGGCTATACAAAAATATAATAGACGATTCATTGATAGTATTAATTTTGTGAATGGTGCGTTGGGGACGTTTCCAAAAACGTTCGGGTTAACCGAATTGAAAAAAGGTTATTTTCTTCATTTGTTTAACACGCCGGGGAACCAGGATTACGTTGGGTCCATACCGGCTAAACATTATTATGACCCCGATCATATGAACCCTGAGAAGCGTAGCAAATTTTTAAAATGGTATAACGAACGTGTCGCCGAAAAGTACGTATTTAATTTTAAAAACGAATTAGTAGCTTATTGTCGTTCGGACGTTGATATTTTAAGACGTAGTGCGATAACGTTTCGGGGTAATTTTCTTAAAATTGGTAATATCGACCCACTCCAGTATATTACCATTGCGTCCGTTTGTATAACCATTTACAGGTCAAACTATATGCCAAAAAATACGATAGGTGTTATTAAAGATGGTGTAAAAAATGAAACGTTTAGTAAAATTTCTATTCAATGGTTAAATTGGCAATCAAGTATACTGTAGGTAACGTTTATATCCAACATGCGATGAATGGTGGTGAACATTTTATACCGCGTGTGGGGAAAGTTGATGGTTTTTGTAAGACAACAAACACGGTCTACGAATTTCAAGGTTGTTTTTGGCATGGGTGCCCAAAATGTTACACGGCCGATAAAATTAATCCTATGGTCCAAAAGGATATGTCCGAATTACAACGAGCTACTGCACTAAAAAATGAAAAAATTAAAAGTTTAAAGTATAACTTAGTTGAAGTGTACGAATGCGAATTAGGGGAAAATACCGAATTCAAAAAATATCGTAAAACGAATGATTTTGATATCGTTATGCCATTAAATCCACGAGATGCGTTCTTTGGTGGACGCACAAACGTTACGAAATTAACATACGGTTTTTAACAAGACGAAAAAGGACGTTACGTGGATTTCGTGAGTTTGTATCCGACTGTAAATTTTTTCAAAACGTACCCGGTTGGGCATCCTACAAAAATATACAATCCGAAACAATACAATCCAAAATGGTTTGGGTTCGTCCAAGCTAAAATAGAACCACCCCGTGGATTATACCATCCTGTACTTCCTGCAAGAATTAAATGTGGCCCATCGGAAAAATTATTATTTTCATTATGTCGGACGTGCTCTTCAATACAACAACAAACAAAATGCGACCATTCTTCAGACGAGCGTGCGTTTACAGGGACATGGTGCACGAACGAAATAGCTTTGGCGCTAAACAAAGGGTACAGGATTATCGAAATTTACGAAGTTTGGCATTTCCCACAGACTACTGACGAGTTATTTAAAGGGTATGTTCGCGATTTCATGAAATTGAAAATGGAATATTCAGCACCCCCCCCCCCCGACGAAGACTTAGCGGATTTTAAGCAACGTGTAAAAGATCATTTAGGGATAGAATTAGGTGATATCCAGAAAAACGAAGGAATGCGCAAAGTAGCCAAATTATGTTTGAATAGTTTATGGGGGAAATTTGGTCAACGCGTGAACCAAACGCAAACAGAGTACGTAACGGAGCCAAAAGACTTCTACAAGATTCTTTTAAACGACGCGAATGAAGACATTAACATCCAATTTCTTACAAAAGAAATGGTTCAAATGCAGTATAATCTTAAAAACCAGTTTGTCGATAATTACAACAATACAAATATTTTCGTAGCGGCATTTACAACATCGCATGCTCGCGAATTGTTATATGGTGTCTTAGATAAGCTAGGTAACCAAGTATTAGGCTACGACACAGACTCGTGTTGGTTCGTCGAACGACCTGGTAGCACTACAATACCGACCGGCGATAGTTTAGGCGAGTTGACAGATGAGCTTGGAGGCAATCATATCATAAGATGGGTTGGTACGGGTCCAAAATCGTATTCGTACGAAACAAGCGGCGGAGACGTTAAGTGTAAGGTGTCACGCTAAATTATGCCAACGGTCTAAAAATTAACGGGAACGTAATGAACGAAATCATACACGACCCATGTAAAACGATTGTCATTAACAAAAAGAACGCCATTACGCGCGATGCTAAAACAAAAATGATCGTAAATCAAGACCAAACGAAAACGTTTTCGTTAGGTTATGATAAGAGGGTCATACAACATGATTTCGACACGCTACCTTACGGGTTTTAAAAAAACAAATAAATAGCGGTATTTTTAGTGAAAACATTATTAAAAAGTATGCTTGTCGCCGGAGGTATCACGACCGCGTTGTTTTTTCCACCTGCAATCGTTATAGCTGCGCTTGGAGGAGCAGTTGCATTGGTCGACATGAGTTCAAGTACGGTTGGAAGCGTTCGAGGAATAAAGAAATCTAAAGTGGACAGGAAAACAAAGCTGAAAGATTTGAAGACAGTCAGTGAACAACTTATCAGGGAGCAAGTTTTAAAAGAGGTTCGAAATAACCCTACCGCACCACCGTTGTACCCCAGTTTGGAAATTTCGAAAGAATAAATCGACGATAGAATTTTGTAATCTTGAAGATTACAAAATAAAAAATGTCCGCTGACGAGATTAAAAACCGAACGGTGTATATGTTATGTCGTACCGACGGTGGGAATGGTATTTATATAGGCAGTACGTCGCAACCTTTAGAAAAACGGTTTGCTACACATAAACAAAATGCAGGCAATCCGTCAAATTTAAAATATCATGGTGGTTCTAAATTATACAAGAGAATGCGTGAGGTTGGCGCCCACAAATGGGAAATCATACCGTTGTTAACGTTTGCGTGTAATCAAAAAACTATTTTTGAGTTTGAACAGGAGTGGCTAAGAGCAACCGGTGCTAATCTTAATACAGCTTTACCGATTGACGAGGATTTAGTTAAAAGGGCGACTAATTTAAAGTATCGTAAAAATAACAAAGAAACAAAGCGGTACTGTTGTGAATTATGCAATCTTGTGTGTATGAGTAAATATAACTTAAATCGCCATTTCGACAGTTTAAAACATTCCTACGCGTGGTTAAACTCATTAGACTAAAAAAATTGCACCCAAATTTTTTTATACCTCCAAAAGGTATAAAAAATATGATTGACTTTAAACACAATAAAATCCTATATGATCCCGTTTTTCAACAATTGCCTAGGGTATCAGATCAACGGTCGTTATTATGAACAAAAATACTTCCAAAAAGTATTATTATTCTACATATTTAGCCTATGCGAATTAAACCCAACTCATAAAGTTGCGTCTATAGTCCACGGTCTTTTAAGGTCGTTATTTTTTAAAGAACCCGACCAACGTCGTGGAATTTATAGGTCAATTCGGTATATATTACTTCCCGTTCTTTGGAAAGACCATCGAGCTATCGAACGTAAAAAGCAAAAGAGACTAACGTTTCTTGCTAACGAATTCGATAACGCAGGACGACATGCTGAAGGACACATCGTTCGCACGATTGTCAAGCCATACATTCGTGATTTAAATAAGCAATGGTCGAAAATGACAGCTTTAGATAAATTAAAAACAGTTCCGCCAACATCAGCGTGGTATACAGTAGCTTGAAATTCCAAACAAATTTTTGTTTGGAATTATTTAATCTTCTTCTTCTTCTTCATGTCGTTTCTCCTCTTCTATGTCCAAACGCACCTCTTCTTTCATGTATTCTCGTTGCCATTTTTCTTCTAGAGCTTCGCTCTCCCGTTCGAATAAACCTAGTGCGAAAAGTGCAATCGCTGCCAGGTTATTTTTCCTACTTGTACTCAATGCAAAGAATGCGGCTGCTGCCAATGGAATGTATGAACTTTTAAACAACATTTTATTATATAGTGGAAGGAAAAAAAATTTTTTTTATTAAAGTTCTTTGTAAAGTTCTTTGTAAAGCTCTTTAAAAAAATTTTTTTTAATTAAAGTTCTTTGTAAAGTTCTTTGTAAAATTCTTTGTAAAGTTCTTTAAATAGATAATGTCAGAGGAACCTAAAATGACCACGGTCGAAAAAGTAAAAAATCCTGGCCGGGTAGCACAAGGAAAACGTCTAGCGGCCATTTCCCAAGAAGCCAAAGCCCGAAAAGCCGAAGAACGTAAAAAATTGGAAGAAGAATGTACCGGGAACGCAAATTTACTCTATGTATCCGTAGGCATACTTGGTGTAGTCGGCCTTGGCTACGGGGTTTATAGTTTCCTTTGTAAAAGAGAAGAAGAAGGACCGCAACAAAAAGAAGAACCGCGACAAGAAAAACAACCAGAAGAGAAAAAAAATAATTTCGATGATTTGTAAATAAATAAATAATGTCGTTAACAAAAGAAGAAGTTATACTTATTAAGCTTTGTGGAAACACCACGTAAATTTATTATTGCAGAGCTTTCGATCCGTAAGCTCGGATCTTCATCAGTGCTATAGCACTGATGAAGATCCGAGCTTACGGATCGAAAGCTCTGCAATAATAAATTTACGTGGTGTTTCCACAAAGCTTAATAAGTATATTGTATTCACCATGCAAACGTACAAGAAACTTAAAAGAAGAAGTTTTAAATAGTTTGTACAATGCTGGACTTATCACGGTTGGTGCTGCTGGAGTATCGTTGGCAAGTAGTAAACTACTAAGAGAAAACCTCGGCGTGACACGGACGGTGCAAAATTTGGTGAAGATGGCGGTTGCAGTTGGTGGTGGAACGTTACTTGTAAAAGCTATCCAGAAAAAAGACTGGTTACCGGCCGAACCGTTTAAAAAGGCTTAGATAAAATAATGGCAGCGTCGTAGCAGGAGGATTATTTAATGCCGTTGCTTTTGCAGGTGCCGGTTACGTATTTCACAAATTAGACAAGAAAGGATACGAAGATGAAATGAAACGTCATAATTTCGCTATGGAACAATTAAAAGCGGCACAAGACGAATGGTACAAAAAATCCGTCGAAAAAAAGAACAAAGTTGCATTATTGCGCCAACAATTACAAGATGCGAACAAAGATTTAGACGCGACGAACGAAGCGTTGCATAGGTTACGCACGGCAATGGACGAAGATATTGGGTCGAAACCTACGATCAACGATTATTACGAACCGTCCGACGAGATGAAAACGTATACGAACGTTGCCGTTGGTGTTACAGGATCGGTTGCAGGAGCTTTGGCAACTAAACTATTGTTTTAAATGATTTTCATAACCTGTATAGGTTATGAAATTACAAAACAAATTTCGTGACTAAAAATCCTATCCCGATCGTGCTACCTAAAAGGTATGGGAGATGAGCGTTTGGTTCTGTTGTTATAGTTGGTGGTTTCACCGTTATAGTTGGCGTTTGCTCTACCTTTGTCGTAGGTGGTATAGGTGGTTTTTCCGTCACCTTAGGTGCAACGTAATTAACTTTTGTATTTACACCAAATTTCATCGCGTTCGTAGCGATGGTTAAAACGTTGTTGTACTCTTCGACTTTGTCTTTTAAAATAATCATGTTGGATGGAATTAAAATAATACCTGGCGTGATGGCCATGTTTAAAACGACGTTTGTATCTTGAATGGCTTTTCGCATATCCGAAATGGCTTTTGACGGGTTATCTTGTGCTACCGTATCTTGAACGAGCCGATGAAATATTTGTTGCGTTTGTAACGATTTTGCACCTTGTCCGACAATAGGCCATCGCATTTGTGCTTGAGCTCCTAGTACGCAATACACGTACGATTCGATAGCCGATTGTACTAAAATTTGTCCTGTTTTTGTAAGACCGTTGCTATCGTCTTTAATGAATTTCATCCAAACGGTATCGCTATCGTTAACGACTTTTGAAACTTCTTCGTAGTCGATGCCAAGCACACCTGTGTTATTAGCCGACATCCTATACCTATAATTCCTAATGTTATTTTTATTCGCATGATGCGAATGCCAATAATTTAAGTCGGTGCGCGTCCGTTCAAATTTATGAACCCATATACGTTTATGTGGGATATTTTTTTGAATAATTTCTTTAATATCGTTTGTAATGTATGGCGACATTTTTTCTGGCGTTCCCGTAAACCGTTTCATATGGTAGTAGATGCAGTACCGGGCAATACTTGTAACCACATTGTTATCGCCCGTTACATGTTTTCTACTAAGTCCACCCACGTGAGAAATAATATAAGCCGCTAATAACGATGCAAAATACGGATCGTCTTTGCCTACGGCTGCCTTTGTAATATCGTTGTTAGTTCCGTTCCACGAGGTAGACAATGCGTCAAAATTACTTGTAAATCCCGAATTTGCATTGACGTAAATGGTGAATTTTCTATAATTATACGGTAACGACGACGCTAAGGCAAACGGTTGCACCGTCCCGCTCGTATCCCATATTCTCGGCAACCAATGTAATTCGCCCGAGTATAATTTTTTAAAATCATCGGTCGTGATGTCTAAAAATTGTCCGTCGCGAACTTTAAACGTTACGCTCGTCCCGGTAACGTCACCTGTTTTGGATAAGATAACGTTAAATTTAAACCTATCCAAATGAGCGTTCGGATATTGCTGGACGAATTGTCGTTCCATACGTTTTTTTGTATTTTTTAAATTCCGTAACGCTTTGTTATAATTTGATCCGTAATATTGTCTGAACGACGTTTCGTATTTTTTAAAATCTTCTTCCGACATTTTTTATTGAATGTCCTTTTTGTCTTTAACCGGGACCCATGATTGACTATCGTACCCTAACCATTTCACTAACGCCATTCCGTTCTTTTTCCGGATTACTTTTTCTATCCTGTACGTATCGTCTTTTTTGTTGATAAGGGACAACTCTTGTTCGTAGAATTTCCCGATAATCGGTTCTCCTTCGTGATCTTCTATTTCGTAAACGGTAGGATCTCCTCGAAGGACTTTGGACACTTAAAAATTTCTTCGGTAAGATTGGCTTCGTACCCTTTTGCAAAAATACTTTTGTATTTGCTCACTCTAACCGTATCTCCAACCTTGAACTTAGGGGGTTGTAAATTTTCCAAAACATGCCCGTATAACGTAACCCATACCTTATTTTCATTCGTTTGGTCAACGTCTTTTGGTTTCATATGAATACTACTGTGCTTGGTATTGTTATAATTTTTGGTAAGGTCGTCTAAAACGTTGACCCAATTGCGTGTACGTTTACTGTAAAAATATTTTTCCATGTTTGTTTTCAATGTCCGGTTAAACCTTTCGACAATAGCCGCTTTTTTCTCGGGTTGTGTAGAAAAGTAATGAACGTTATGACTTTTCAGTAATTCCCGGACACCCACGTGATAAAATTCTTTTCCTTCGTCAAACTGAGCCACGTTAGGGTATTTTCCAAATCTTGTTTTAAAGGTACCTAATAGTTGGTCGACGGCTTTCGTCATGTTTTTTGTATCTTTCCTGTAGACGGGAACCGTAAAAGCATACCGACTTAGGATTTCTATAGATGTTAAAATCCACCGGTACCCTTTGTTTTTACTGGCGTATTGTCCCATATCGACGAGATCCATTTGTATTTGATCGGCAAGATCTTTGACAAACGTTTTCATGAATTTATGTTTCCGGATGATAGGTTTGAATCTCGTATAGGTATCTTGCGTTTCCAACCATTCTTTGACAAGTCGTCTACTCACTTTAACTCCATCGGCTTTTGCTTTTTGGTATAATTTTTCAGCAGATTGATAACCTTTAGAAGGGTCGTAGTAAATGTCCCTTAATTCCTGTTCGTTGATCATTTTTTATTCGATATATAATTCGAACATGACCGTTAACCCAACACTGTAACCAATATTGGTATGGTATGGTATGGAACACTTTATTTAACCACGCTGACCTCTACAGTTAAAACTGATTTCCAAGAGGGGCGTGGAAAAAAAAAATAGAATACATAAATACACAATATACCTAAATTACAATATTACAATACAAGAGAGATTCGAAAGAAGACTACTATAAGACTATAACAGGCTAGTTGCATGTATGAGAGAGTTAAAATGTGCTAGGCTCTCAGCATTTTTAATCTCACTAGGGAGTTCATTCCATAGTTTAGCTCCATTGTAGCCTATACATTTTTTTAGATAATCAGTCTTTGGAAACGGAATATATAAATTCATATTGGAATTTCGTAAATTGTGATCATGAGGTCTGATCACTGATGAGGTTGAAAATAATTCTATAAGCACTGTAGGAGCCATACCATGAGTAATTTTATACATGAGTCTGGATTTTGATTGCAGTCGGCGCTCCTTTAGAGTTTTCCACCCGAGCTCTGCCATAGCAGCATTCGATTGACCGATCGTGTTTACGTCGAATTGGAACGCACTGTGGTCGCCGTTTAAGACCGACACCGACGTGTGAATATTATCATACGGTGTGACGGATTCGTTTAAACTTTGTTCGGTCGTAACGGGAATACGTGCAAAAACTCGACTCGGGTTACCGTGTGTATCAAAATTCCGGTCGTTATTCACACAATTACACTCAATCGTTACGTACCGTAACCCACGGTTAATATCAACGACAAACGGCGACTTCGATTTGGTATTTTTTGGAATGATTGTATTCTCTGGGAACCCAAGCAACGGTCCAAAACGATATAAGTTTAACTTTTTTGATGATTCAATAGTACATCTATTATCGTGTTTGTGCTGTTCTAACGTAATACCGGATTCGGATAGACGGTCGGCAATCATATTAAACGTCCAGTACCCTTCTTCAAAAGCAACACCCGTTGCAGGATGATCGGGAACCGTTATAAATTTTATAAGGTCGTTGTCGTTGGTGACAATGTTCTTATACTTCCATAACACGCTAATGTTTTTTACGTGTATTTTTTCCCCGTATTTGGTCGTGATGCATCGTTGGAGGGAGATATCGGTTTTACCCGTATCGAGCAATAACATGAGTTTGTCCATCTTTTATTTAAAATAAAATGGACGAAGACATTGAATTAGACAACCTTGGGGAAGATCCTATACCGGAAGAAGAAGGTGAAGAAGAAACAGATACGGACTGGCGTGACGAAAGTGTGATCATCATGAGTGGGATGAACCCAGACTTACGTCAAGGTTTAGAAGAAGAAAAACAAGCCGACCGTGAATTGGGAAAAATACAAGGCGTTAGGAACCGTGAGTACACGGAAGATAAAAAAATCTTCTTAGGGAATTAGGTATTTCCCTGAACAAAGGTAACGGTTCATTTGCAAAACGTGTTTTTGAAAAACTAAAAATTACTGTTAACAGCAAAAGGAAGGTAAACGGTGCAGAATTTGACGGGGTTAAGATTATTGTTCAAAAAGGAAAAAGACTCGTGAACACGGAAGATGCCAAGAAATTAGCAAAAGTTACCGAATTCAAAGTGCTTGTGCGAGGAGCAGAATTGAAACATAAAAAAACACCTGCAGCATTAATTGAAGAAACGTTACCAGACATACCCGTAGCTACGGAATTCGAACGATCTGTTGTCCGAAATAGTATTGAAAATTTAGAGCATGATATCGGTAAGAAGGCTGCAAAAATAGAAGACAAAGCCAAAGCCGTGACGATGGCTATGCGGAAAATAATGAGCCATCCACTAAAAAGAAAAAGAGGACCAGTGGGTCAGATATCATGCGATACCTGCGAGAAAAAGGCGAAATTGATATAAAAATGAAAGCTGATGAAGTCGAGTTGAGAAGAACTGAAATTGAACGACATTTCGAACTTATGCAGGAAGAGCTACGCATTAGAAGGCTAGAAGCTGAACGCCAGAAAGAGCAGAATGAGCAGCAAGTTAGGCAGTTAACTAATTCCCAAATGGTGCTACACCAACACATGACACAGCTATTTGAAATGACCCAAGGTATGATGTTACAGCAGCAGCAACAAAGTGCTTCTTTTGTAGCACTATTTGAAAAGTTTGCAACAAAATTGAACTAATGAAACTGAACTATAATCAAATATGCATTTGATTTGATTTCTTATTTTCCATATGTACATGCATTGATCTGTTGAAAGAATTAAGGCATTTATAAGACATTTAATATAATAAAATGTAATGAAGTTTTAAGACAATTTGTTGGATGAACTCACATTGTTATTGTTTATTGTTAAGTATGGTTATAGTTAATTATTAACGTTTTTAGTCTATTCATTCTGTACTCTGTTTACACATGTAATACATTCATATACTATGAAACATTGCCTTCCAGTTTATAGATGCTACCATTTCTTTTTTAAACAGACATTCTTGTTGCAATTGATTAGATGCCTTTTTTATAATGTGCTTTTTTATTCTGTGTCAGCAACAAAATACTCGTCTTAAGTAGGTGGATACAGCTGAAAATAATTGGACGTTGTTGACTGATATAGACATGTACGTGCATTATGAATTAAGGCACAACAAACATACATTTTCCCCACTGCACTCAAGTGAACTTTAAGATTTTTTTTAAAGTCCATAAATTTAAAATAATTAACGATGTCGCCAAACACCCACTCTACTGCCACCCTGACAGAGCTCATAGATTTGTTCCATGAAAGTTGGTCTGGTGTTAGCCCAGCCCCCTTGTATGGAGCTTGAAGATGTGGTCTAAGTGGGTAAGCTGGGTCCCCATACACACAAAGTATTTCTCCTTCCAGATTCACAGAGTATTGCTGCATTTGATTCAAAATACCAGACATTGCCAACATGGCACTGTCATGTCGTTTTCCTTCGACTGGGCCGTACAAATTAGCAATCAGACCATTAGGGGCTGCTATCGACTGAAACTTTACTGCATGTACTCGTTTATGACCATTGTAAAGTACACGTTGATTCTTCCCTGGTCTAGATACTGGTCTGACTGTTCCATCAATAAACCCCCAACAGTTTGCCAATGGAGCACCTTGGCTGTGTACTGCATCAGCAAATAACTGTAAATTATAGGGAGAAAGCCAGGGTTGATCTAAAGTAGACAACAAATGTCCCCATCGCTGATAAGTGAAATTGATAACTTCGTTTGTTATCATGCATAGCCGTGGAATGGGTCTTCCAAATGTTGGCACAAGATCAGCAAAACGGCAAGGATAAGCAAACCTCATCAAAAATATAGAAAGCGCTTCAATGCCGTCGACTTGAATACCATTATTACAAGTGACTTCTAGAGGTAGCTGCATGACTTCGTGTAGATGGTATATATCGTTGCGATAAAATCGAAAATTGTTTTTGCACTCATCGTCAGAAAATTTGTCAATGCAAAACTTGTCGTAGTTTCTGTAACACATATTCGGGTTTTTTGGTTTATATATTTCATATAGCAACATGCAGTCGTCCACATCAAGAAAACCATCAGCATGAGAAAGTAACAGAGCGTCTCTGATGTTTGGCATCATGAAAAATATACAAAATTGGACGCTGCTTAACGAAAAACTGTTTTTTAATCTTAAAGAAAATTTCCCGCGTATTTTTTTGTAAACGTCACCCTATCGTAAGGAAAATTAACTACAACGTGAACGGCGACGGCAACGCCTCGTTCCAGTCCCTTCCGCGTAGATTTAGGTTGCCGTCGCCGTTGCCGTTGCCGCATCGTAAGGTCCCTAAATATCACACGTTTGCGAACGCCAACGTGGTCTAAAGACAAGAAGCGCGAAACTGTTACTATCAACATCCCATTAAAAAGTATGAAAGCTATTGTACTGTTATTTACGGAGGACGATGCAAACGATAGCGAACATTTTCCGTTCCCAAATTTAACACTCGTCGACGTAACTGTTGAAGGAACAAGAAACGGCTATCGCCAACGTGGACTCGCGAAACGCGATATGTACACCGAAGCCGTTCGATTTTTCAACGATGACAACTGTAAGAAATACCTAGGATCAAACACCATATCAAAGCGGGTCTACTACACCAACAAGTTTGCATGCGTTATAGATTTCAGAACCGTGGACGATGACACCGTAAGCGGTAGCGGTCGAAAACTTGTTGGAACGCAAGCAGGAGTATTTTTGGAAATAAGCAAAGAAGCTACAACATCAGACTTAACCTGTCACGTTTTCGTTGTTGCCGACGGTGCGATTGATATTAGCGGGACACAACTTAACGGAGACCCTAATTACTAAATATGCATATGATTATTGTCGGTATGACCGCGTGTGGAAAAACGCATTACCTTTTGGAAATGCTTAAAAAAGAATACAAAAACCATTTCGATCATATTTTCATCGTATGCGCAACCTTAGATGATAACAAAACGTACCAACAATGGAAGTATTTAGCCGACCCAGACGTCTACGCATTACCCGTCTCACACGATAACGTAGAAACTACCCTTTGTGAAATTACACACTTTGCAAAAAATACCAACAGTCTCGTTATTCTCGACGATTGTGCATCTAGCAAAGACGTTAAAAACAGAACGAGCGAACTCGTGAAATTAGGATTTTCCGGTCGACATATCGGGTTAAGTACAATTGTCGTCACGCAACAATTAACATCTATTGCAAAACCGTACAGAATGAATGTTTCAAAACTCGTCACGTTTTACAACGCATGTAAAGACGACATGAAATATATTTTCAACAATTATCTTAATATCGAAAAAGACGAAGAAAAAAGAATTATAGACACGTTAAAAAATAACGACTACGCACGATTAGAAATCTTAACGACAAGACCGTACACACACAAAGTTATCATTCCATAATTTCAAAACCTTTAAAAGGTTTTGAAATAAAAAAATGTTAACGCAACGTGAAAAATTCCTTATTGTTCTTACCATGTGTCTAACGTTTACGTTTGCACTTCTTGTACTCGCGTATCCTATGGCAGCCATTCTTACCGTTTTTTTAATCCTAAAACACCTATAATAAAAATGGTACTACCGAATTTAGAAGATTTAGCGAAAAAGTTGGCCGAAGAGGCAAAAGGTCCTGAGAGTTATGAAGTAAAGTATGGACTTTCGCTAGCAATCCTTCAACTTTTCCAAGGCACTTTAACTATCATCAAATACTTTAAACAGGAATAAATTCATAACGTTGTTACGTTATGAATTTCCTATTCAGGATTTAATTTTTTATCGGCAACATGAGCACCGACTGTAATCCCACCAGATACTAACCCAACCAAAGGAACGTACGGTGTTAAATAACCGACGATCATTTTCACGTCGCGTTTAAATAATTCGTTCTTACCAAGATCGTCTTCTAACGAGACGTTATCTTTCACGAGATCTAACTTCATCATAAGTTCGGATATTTTCGTGATAAGCACGCTCGTCACTTTATCGTTGACTTCATCTAATTCCTGTCGTTTGTAGTCGTCGTAAATTTTTTTTAACGTTTCTTCCGTAGCGTTTTCGATATATTTCGCAGTATGTTTAATTTTTTTGTTGGCAACTAACCGTAATAATTCTTCCCGATAACTCGTTTGCTCATCTTCCATTTATCTATAATTTCAATAACCTTTTAAACGAAAAAAATGTTTCGTCCGTAAAGTCCATCGTATGGTTACCGTCAGGTTGGAATACGAAATAGATGGAGTTACCAAGAATGTGGTCGGGACTTCGTGATACTAAATCTTGCATAACAAATTCGTACGTTTTCCCATTTTCTTAATCTAACGAGAGCAAAATTTCTTGCCCGTAAATACGCGTGCCCTGGTTTAAAAACGATCCTTGGATACGCACCCTTTTACCGGTGCCCCTGTGGAATAGTCCACCCTGTACGTCGTTATGGGCAATCTTATTTTCATAACTCCACGACCAGTACTTGTATTTGGACGACGCATTGTACCCACTCCCACCACAATCGCCCCATAACATAACATCGTACCCCCTAGAAGTCGTTAAAACAACATCCATTTCGTAAGTGTAGACACCGTTTGGAAGTTTGGGTTGGACGGAAAAATTTATTTGGTAACTGCTACCAACTTTTGAAAAGTCTAACGTTTTCGTAGCACGTCCGTTCGCAGGCGAATCAACCATATTGTCTTGTCGAAGGACCGTAACGTTGCCGGGCTTCCCTTTGAACGTCATAATGTTCGTATAATCCGAATAATACCTTTCGACAAAACCTTTCGTAATCGGCTCGCCTGACGATAATGGAATAATAGGCAACCCGGTAATACGACGACCGTTCATATCTATATCGGTACCTTTTTTAATGTACATTGTGTCGGTATAATTTTTGGACACGGCAGCCGTGTCGTTGGATGGGGTCGGGTTTAGACCTAGAACTTCGTGGTTGTTCATGCCGATATTATCTTGCATCGTAAACCCACCGTCGGTTAGATATACTCGGTTTGCATATTGTTTTGTAATAGGGTCGTTTGCTAATGTTGGGTCGGGGAGGTTTGTAATTTTGTTGTTGTCCATATCAATGTTTCCTTGCATCGTAAAACCCGTGTCGGATAAACCACCGGAACCTGCGGGACCAATATCACCCTTATCTCCTTTTGGCCCTGTATTGCCTTTGTCGCCTTTTGGACCTTGTAACCTCGTATCGCCTTTGCCACCTTTTGGTCCTTGCGCGCCTGTATTGCCTTTATCACCTTTTGAACCTTGTGACCCCGTATCTCCTTGATCACCTTTTGGACCTTGCGCACCTGTATTGCCTTTGTCTCCTTTTGGTCCTTGTGGTCCCGTATCCCCTTGGTCTCCTTTTGGTCCTTGCGGACCGGTATCTCCTTTGTCACCTTTTGGTCCTTGCGGACCCGTATCCCCTTTGTCACCTTTTGAAGAACCACCACTACCTTGATCACCTTTGTCACCTTTTGGTCCTTGTGCGCCTGTATCTCCCTTATCACCTTTTGACCCTTTCGGACCTACATCTCCTTTGTCACCTTTTGGTCCTTGCGCACCTGTATCACCTTTTCGTCCTTGTGCACCTGTATCACCTTTTGGCCCTTGCGCGCCTGTATCACCTTTTGGACCTTGTGCACTTGTATCACCTTTCGGATCTTGGGACCCCGTATCCCCTTTGTCACCTTTTGGACCTCGTTGCCCACCACCACCACCAGAATAATGTGTGTCCGCATAACTTTTCGTAACGGGTTCCGAACCCGTTCTTCTTGTATGCTATCAAGACCCGATGAATACCCAAACAATAACGACATTTTATTTATTTTTTATAAAAAATATGGGTTGTGCAACCTCCAAAAATGAAAACAAAGCTAACAAAGACGTGTGCGAACGAAGAAAAATCCTATTTGGGCTACACATGACCAAAAACCCCGATGGAATAGAAACAAATTTTCAATTTGCCATTGAAAGGAAAGCCAAAAAGACTTAAAGTCCCAACCGTTAAAGAAGTCATTAAAGAAGAAGAATAAAAATTCCTAACACATGTGCGTTAGAAATTTAGTCAATCTCCTCTTCTTCTTCTGACTCCTCCTGTAAACTTAAATAATATGATATGCACCCATAACCACCCTGTATGTAATTCGAATAGTCGTTCACGATTCCTTCAATCCGTCCTAACGTTTCAGAAATAAATGTTGCCCAACATTTGTTTCCCCCAGATTTCCTTAACATTTCTTCATTAAACTCTAATAATTCATACTCAGTCATCAAAAGGTTTTTTCTATCCTTTCACGCGTGTCCCTTGAACGGTGCGTCTGTAAATCGTATAAAATGTCATTTAAGATTCTTTGTCTCCCATCTTCAAAAGGCACCGAAGCACTCAAACCATGGTTGGCGCGACACTTTTTTGCATTTGGAATATTAATCGGCACGCTTTCTAGAGTGACGTCCATTCTTATATTTTTAAAACCTTAAAGGTTTTAAAATTTGTTGATTTTTTGATGACAGGGAAATACTTCATGTTACAACAGGTGAAGTGGACTTGCGGAAAAATCCTTAGAAACAGTTTTAAGGAATTTTTTTAAAAATTTGAATTTAAAATTTTTTGACGCCATCTTGGAAATTTTGATGACGTCAGCGGGATTTGGGAGACCCCGCGGGATTTGTTGGTTGTGTGAGCTTCAGTGGGTAACATAGACTACTCCTGCCAAAGAAGTGGTAGAACGATCATTTAGATCCGTATTATTAGCAACCAATATGTCTTCATATGTGCCTAAATGTGCAAAAGAGACCTCTGATCCCTATTTCCGCTGTTACCAGCAGAACTCGTTTACTTTACCACTTTTTTGTTGACTCCTTAGCCTCGCCGGTCACATACCATCATTGAATATCAATAATCTAACCCATGCATGCATTTTCCAAGCTTTATCATGCTGATTTTGTCTGCCCGTCAAAAGGACAAATTTCTGTTGTGCTCTCAAGCATATTTTTTCCTCAATCCAGTTCCAAACGTTTATTCCACGACACCAGTGCAGGTACTTTTAGAATTGTTATTGCTTACCAGGAATCCATCATTGCTAGTTTTGAAGATATATGGCAAAGCAAACTTTCTCAAAATGTTGATACACGTTGATCATGATAATTTACGAACAGTTCTCCTTCAAATGCCAAATACCTCCCATTCTTATCCATTTTAGAAATCCAGAATTTCTCTTTTCCACCGTTCCACGTAATCTTTGAAAAATCCTTCAACTATGACACCAAGTTCGTTTATTTTCTAGCTAAATGTCGTTTCCACTTCCAATTAAGTTAAAAACGACGTCCTGTCGTGTTATCATATATTTAAAACTAATAGCGTGGTCCGCCTCAAATATGGAACAGCGCCATATTTTTTCAGTCATGTGACTAACATCAAATATCAACATCGTAAAGATCTTCTCACAACTTTGTTTTGATGTTCGTAAGTTTTAATGAATAGCAATGCCCATTTTGAATACGTACGGCATAAATATCTTATAGAACTAATATCGTGGGTCGAAGTGTAAATTGATTTTGCATCCTTCGTATATGATGTATAATGTCAAATAAAATTTTACTACCTGTTAATAAAAGTTTACTACCTGTTCGGCTTTCCGATGATGTCTGTTTTTTTCTCGTGCATGCATGTGTGATGTATATACTTAGTAAAATATTTTAAAAAATATAACATTGGTAATTTTAAGAGATTTTTAAGTGTTTTTGAAATATTCTTGAAAGCTTTGGAAAGGACCAGGAATTACATCTTCAATTAAAGGTAGAACATTGCTTGACGAATCTTGTATATCTTTACTTACTGTTTTAACTTCAACTTTCTAGAAACTAGAGAAAGCAAAGAGAAAACAAAGGCGTCGTACAGCTCATGGTTATCCTGTTTCATCCACAGATGGAACTAACGAGAATAACACATCCGATAAAATTGTTGCAACTCCAGCACAAGACGTGGGTCATGCCAGAGCAAGCGTTTCAAACAGTTGCGGCAGAATTGACAGCACAAGAACAAAGGCGAAATATACAGCAAGAGAACAAAATATTGCTTCTGTATCAAACGCGAACAAGTACAGCTCTTCTTGTGCAAGTGCAGCTCAGGCGAAGAAAAAAAAGAAAGAGCACTCAGACGCGCAAAAGACAGAAATTGTTTCGCCAAAGAAGGTATCGATTTCAAGAAGTAGTGTTGTTTGTGAAAGGGACGGTGCAATTAACAATGAGAATGTCTTTAAACCAGCGAAATCGTCAGATTGGACACCAAACACGTGCTCATTTCCTAACAAAGAACGCTCAGACCCGCACAAGATAGAAAAACCTGTAGTTTCACAAAAGGAAGTATCGGCAGCAAGAAGTTGGGGTGTTTCTAAAAGTAGCGTTTTTAATGAAAAAGTTTTTAAACAGTTGGAATCGTTAGATCGGGCGCTAAAGACATGCTCATTTCATAAAAAAGAACGCTCAGACTCACACAAGACAAAAATAATTTCACAAAAAGAATTATCGGCAACAAGAAGTGGTGTTGTTTCTAAAAGTAACGGTGTCGAAGAAATAGTTTTTAAACCGGTGGAACCGGTGACTGATCGAATTGCCGAGAAAGTAAAGAATACGCCAACGCTTGTTCCAGGGCACGAGAGTAAAAGTGTATTACGTAAATCCCTTACGCTTGCCCGGGAAGCACACGGTTCTAAATTTCCGACCCCAAGTAGTTCTCGGCGAAAATCCCAAATCATGAAGAAGGATTGTGTTGTGGAAGAGCAGGAATGTTTAGGAAATATGAAAGAAGAAAACGACGTTACAGCTGACCTGGAAAATATTTCTGCACCACATGGAAACTCTACAAATTCTAAAGGCGGCAAAAACAGTAATGACACGAAGCATACTGAATGCAGTCGGACGTATTCGGTTTCTAAACATACCGTAACGAACTGGCCACCATCTCAAACTAAGCATAATAAAAGTGAAAGTGGAGAACAAGAAATTTCTGAGAAAAACTGTAAGCATGAGGCAACTATTTCTACGGGTGATCAAAAGTTTATTGATAATTTCTCTCAGAACGTTTTCAGCCAAAGTTTATTCGACAATTTCGTTGAAAATGACGATGATTTTTCAGATGTCTGTGAGCCAGTAACATTCGAGAGAAATGTTTTAGTAAGCAATAGCGAGCAGAATAATGCAACCATAAATGAGTTGACTGCAAATGCTTCGTCGTGTGATGAACTTGTAACAAACAGGACGGGGGACCATTGGGAACATGGTAGTAGCGATCGCATAGACATCATGGACAAAGGCGAAAAAAAGGAATTGGTTTGCAAAATTGACGTCGTAAATTCTAAAGAAAACGTGCCAGATAATAAAACAAACTTACGCAGTATATCATCTAAAGAAATGCCAGATCTTGTGTTGTCAGGTGTGTCAGTGAATAGCAAATTGCATAGAAATGGTGAAATCTCAGTTCAAAAGAATGGAGGGACGACAAACTCGAACAATCTTACAGACGTTGCAGGGAATAAAGATTTATCTTCAAAATTGCGTGATGTAGGAGACAAGGTACAAGATGAAAAATCACCAACAGTCGTAACGGAAGATTTGCTTACGCCGAAAGCGACGACTGACATGATTTCGACATCATTAACAGCAAGCCTAATAAAAGTTGTTCAAGCAAAAGTTTGCTCTAACCAGTCATCACAATCAGACGAGTGGAGTCCTGATGTTAAAAAGCTGTTGTTATCGCAGCCTTCTTTACCTCCATCACAAAATGTTCCCTGTAAAGGTCATTCTAAGCTTGAAGATAACCCTATCGTGCGTGAAATATGCTTACAGGTGAGCGAGCTATAATATTTTGTATATTTCCGTACACCTCCACACTCTAAGAGTGTATTCGAGAGTTGAGTTAACTTATGGCAGGGACCGAAATTTAAATTTTTTTGTACTATGTCGGAATAGTAGATTTTGAAATTTAGTATTCCGTCTGAAGATCCACTATTCCTTATTGTACGGCGATTATCCTGTCACACACGTGACGTTTATTTTGGTTTCACTAAACCATGAGGACCAGTGGAACTGCCATGTCACGTGTGTGACTGGCGAGTTACATGAGTATCTTCATCCAGGGTACGCGTTAATGTTTTGTTTTCGTGAAAGCATTCTTGAGACTTGTAAAGTGAATTGAATAACAAAAAAAAAACGCTATGCCAATGCATCGAAACCCGTTTGATACCTGTTTTAAAACTCGTTTTAATTTGATGCGCGAGTTTGTTTTTTACGTATGGATTGCTGATGAAGGTTCGTCGATGTCATGTAAATAGATCCTATTCTTTTGTCGTGTCTCAAATTATGCTCAAATAATATTGTACAAGATTTCTGCAATGATTTCTATACAAGAGAGAAGCTGTCCGTGGATCAGTTCCTGTTAGTTATGTACATCTTTTGTATTGAACTTATGCATCAACTAACCAACTTTAGAAGCCTTCAACATAAATGTTGGTTAAACTGTGAATATTTTAACTCTTAGAATCTATTATATCACACAGTGATAATTTTAGCAATTAATCTGAAATAGATAGTTCGACTCTACCGAAAAAAGCGTGCTTCAAATAACATACGCTAGAACGTTTTTCTGATGACATGTTTTTCTGTGTTCAAGCAGACATTGCCACAATATGAAATATGAAAGTATTTGGCATGAAAGTATTTGACCACAAAAATTGCAATTATGTCAACAAGTTAGCAATCGACATGTACACTAACCGCAAGGCTAAGTTTTTTTCGTCAAAATCAAATGGTTGCCTTTGCATTGACATCAATAAATGATAAGCCTTTCGCGTCTTCTTGGATAAGGACGTTAAACCGTGGGTACATCGGCCGGACCCCCTATCAATTGGGCAATGGCTTGTTAGGTAAATCCGCTTACCCAAGAGTGAGGAACACAGTAAATAAATAAATAAACTCCCAGACTTCTGTTCTCTGTAAAAAAGATTAACTCTAATTACTTGAAGTCCAGTCCAAGTTTATATTTTTTCATTCTCTTTTAGCATTCGTTGAAGGTACCCGAGAGTTGTAATGAAGTTCGAGAAGTCAAATTTCTTACACATCAAGTCGGTGCAACTAGACTACATTTGATTGCCGTGTGTTTTTCCCGGCTCTTGGTGTTGTGGAAAGCCATAGATAACTGCACTTCGTGGGTCGTCGTGAATAAGTGGCTACTTGAAAAGGTAGTACTATCTTATCATTTCTGACGGTTAAATATGCTTTAATATCGAGTGGAAATAAATCTCACCTTCGTCTTTGCGATACCGGTGCACTGCTCCGACCACTGATTTACGAGTTTTGCATCTACTATCAGTGCTAATTTGTTAATTAATTGTTCCCGAATTGATTGAAGAAGTTATCCACCATTTACATGCGCCGATTATACAGCACAGTCATAATTGATGTATTATTGTTATCATATTGAACTATCACTGTGCACAATGATTCCAGCGAAGTGTTGGAGTTAGAGTAAAAGCCTTGGTGGCTATTGAACTTTTTTCAGGAGTCCTGCAAATCTTGATGAACATGCACATAGAAACAGTCAGTTTAACTGTGTCCATCGATCTTAACTGTGTCCAGCGAATTTTCTAAATTTTCTGTGAATTTCTAATTGAAACAAAACAAGAGTTTTTCTGGTTTAGAATTACAGAATATGCGACATGGGTGTAGCTTCTGTTGGATCGTGTGTTGTTCTAATAACTGGAGGAAATTTTTATAAAGCATTGGGAAGGTAAAGCGTTTATGTTGTGGTGATTAAGACTTTAATGCACATTTGTATGTTTAGTTTTGCGGAAACACCATATGTATTTATTGTTGCGCAGCTTTCAACAGTACTAATATTGCAAAGATATAGTTAACGTCCGATTTTATGGAATGAAAGCTTTGCATTACTAACTTTACGTGGCGTTTTCACAAATGTAAACTTCGTTGCTGTCTGACCATAATAAAACTTCGTTGGTATACAATGTATATCATTAACTGATATTGGTGTATAGTGGCGTATGTGCCCCTTTAGGCTACTAATTTCGAAAGTGATCAGGGCACTTACTTTCGAGACTATGCGGTATTTTCGATATGCATGTTGCGTCAAGCATTTCAGAGGCAGGGTTAACAAGTTTATTAATAAAGAGTTAAAGTGCATGATGAAATTGAGGGACAAAAAGCTGGAAATTTTTTCGTCTTTCGTGCAACGAGTAAGAATGGGGTCTCTACAAGCAACTTAGGAATTCTGTAAAGACATCTCTGAGAACAACAGAGTCTAGCTATGTACGAAATCAAATTGAGGAATATAAAGATGGTTCAAGATCTATGTGGAAGGTGATTGGGGGGTATCTGGCGAGTAAAGATTTAGAAAAACCCGTTTATAGAAAAGACCACAAAATATTAGTCAATGAATTTAATAAATATTTTGCTTCTGTGGGGAAGACTGCAGCTGACAAGGTAAAGAAACTAGCGGAGGTTAATAACATTCAGATAGCAACTGCTCTATGACCGTCTAATCATCGATTTTCCCTCGATCTGTTTGTGACTGTTTTAAATTAAACATTCACTAATGAATTTCACTTGAAGTGATTTTAAACCCTGTCACGGATATTATTAACTGTTCCACGATGACGTCAACATATTCCGCAATGTGGAAGATGGCAGAAGTAGTACCGCTACATCAGGAAGGGGATCCTGAAATGGCCTTCAGCAATTGACCAATTTCACTGCTGTCATGTTTGTCAAAAATATGCGACAAAGTCGCATTGAATCAGTACACAGAATATCTACCAAAAGTGGTAACCGAAAAAATCACTCCACTGAAACACTTAACATTGCAGTGATAGACATATTGTTGGAAGCAATGGACAATAAGCAGTTGTCAATAGTTAAATTTTTGGATATGTCTAAAGCATTCGACAGTGTTTGTCACGACATGCTTCTTCTCCCGAACGCCTATTGCATTGTCGAATGGTATTCCTCAAGGCTCTGTACTATCACCGTTTTTATTTAACATCTGTACAGACACCTTGTCTTCAGTTCCTAAAAGTTGTAATCGTCAATCGTATGTTGATGAAATTATGTTGATGACTCGAAAACATTTCAATCGTTTACGTTATTGAATATGCATGAACACTCGTTATTGCACATAGAAGAGGATCTATACCGAGCTTTTCGTGTTGTAACAACAGTGTTCTCGTAAACCCAGGAAAGACCAAAATGTTGGTGGCTGGTACACGGCAACTTATGAATCAATTGGAATCTCCTGTTCATATTAATTTTGTGGGTGAGAATCTTATACCTGTGACAGAGGTCAAGGATTTAGGTATGCTCCTGGACTCTCATCTAACGTATGACAAACATATACAAGAACTATTATCATCGTGTATCCCGAAACTAGATCAGATTGGTAGGAGGAAACACGACTTTGATCAGTCAACACCTAGCTACAATCATTGACTCATTAGTCATGAATAAAGTAAACTATTGTTCGTCAATATCGTCTAATACCTCATATAGCAATGTTAAAAAGATTCAATTAATTACAGGTGTGCCTAAGTATGATCGTATATCTCCGACAATAAATGCGTTGGGATGGTTGCCTATTAAAGAACATCTGTTATGTAGAGATGCGTTATTGACATTTAAATGCATGAATGACAAGGCTCCACGGTATTTATGTGACAAATTTGAACAACGAAACAGAGTTCATAATCGACATACAAACAAAAATGGAGACCTAGATATTCCAAAATTTAGAACATGGGTCGGTCAAACATCATTCAAATACAGAGGGACTAAGATATGAAATGAGGTGAATAAAGAGCTGAAATCAACTAGTGATTTGAAAAATTTTAGAATGAAACAGGTCAATTTTTACTGAAAAGCAACGGTTTTTTAAACTATAAACTGTCTACTGTTTTCAACTTTAACCATATGTAAAGTATAATTTTAGTTTATATATGTTATTTTAAAATACATTGCTATTAATGAAAATATTGTTGTCATTATAGTCGATAGTTAAATATTTTCTTATGTAAATTGTCATTGAAAAGCCCTTTTTAAGGGAATATCAATTAATAAATTCAATTGGATTCAATTCAAACAGTGTCACCAAACATTTTACCCGGTTATACAATGATGATTATAAGACCAAAATTATAATTTAGTGTCTTTTTCTGGTACAATGTTCACTGTCAATATTTTCAGCATCTACTTCTTGTTGTTTGACACTTGGTGTCTAACCCTTTTAGGTGTCTAACCCTTCAAAAACATTACATTACAAACTCATTTTACAAACGTTTCCTAATAATTGTAATCTTAGCATTCAGTTTCCCTTTGTTCATTTGTTTTTAGAGTGTATTGTCTCCAGAAAAATGGCTGTGGGGAATTAACGTTTGCTGATTTGGAGTAAGTGTATAATTACAAGCAGAATTTTAAAATAGTCAAGTACATATACAGGCGAGTAAAAAAACTGATGCCTTTCATTTTCTAACTAGTCACATAGCGACTGTAATCATAGGCGGCCCAAATCTTAGTGTTATTGTTTTGAATGTTTTCTCTAAGCTTTTCGCTGTTTGAAAGCAAGAAAACACCCGCGTGAAAAGATTTCACGTTCGCGTGACGCTCGCGCGCGTAGCGCTCGCACTTTCGTGTCGTCATGGTTTAATATATTGACAAGGTTGGGAAGTATTTTCAAATCAAGCACATCAATAACTTTTACGAGTGCAAAAATCTTTAGAAACATCATAAATAACTTTTAAAAAACTACATAAATATAATTAATTGTAATTTTTCTACATTCCTATAAAGTTTTGACTTAAAAAATCATTTCTAAGCAAGTTAAAAAAGCGAATTTCGGTCGGGATTTTGATAAATAGTTTCAAAAACCATGCTGGGGTCGCCAACCCTATGCATACGTCACAGTTTTTAAATTGCGAAGAAGGCGATGATAGGCTGCTGTAAATAACGTTTTGCTTCAGAAATCCAGCAACAGGGGGGGGGGGAAATCACATAAAAATTAGGACACACGCGGTAACAAGGGGCGGGAAATTAAAAATTATATATGCGCCTGTACGGGAGTACAAAATTTCGTTGTCTGCTAGCGCTTCGTTTTTGCAGTGCAGGAGAGTTTATCGTCTCTTATATTACCGCTAAAAATACAGGTGTATTTGTAGCCTTGGATCACTAATCTGAAACTATACCTATATGCGCGCATGTATAGCTATTCTTGGGTTTCATTGGAACCTTTTTCAGTAATTCTGAGTGGGGGTCAACCCAAAATGTATTGATATACAAAACAGGATATATATATATATATTTTGCGAAGAAAGTAATCATATCGTTAAGTCAATTGAAGACCGTCTTGATGTCATAATTTTCAAATTCAGTCATACCAATCCTATGTTTTAAAATATAACTAAGGTCTCTTGTTTAAAAAATCCCCGAGCCAACGGCGCGAAACGCCGTTCCGGGCGTAAGCCCGGGGCGAGGGTTACTAATCGTGCATAAGCTTGCATAAGCGAAGTTTAAAGTCGCTGTTCATGGGCGATGGGGGTGAGATTTTTTTTGGTAGGTCATGACGTCATGCTCACACTGATCTCAACAATATGGCGGACTATCATGAATGGCTAACACTGATTGGTCAGATTTAAAATTTGTTGTTGATCAACTTAATCACGAATTCAAGTTATTCAACTGTCAGCAAATATTTAACTTTAGTTAGCTTTTTGCACTATAATATTTTGTATTTTTGCAAAAAGTTTTGGGAACTTTAACAACAATTTATTGTTGTAAAAATTAAATAAAAAGCATTTATCAGGTCAACAAATATGGAGTAAAGCAAGCAGCGAAAGGAAAACGAGGAAGCAGAACGTTTAGCAAGGCGAAACGAGCGTAGACGACGACAAAGGCTCGAGGAGACTGCCGAAGAAGATTGAAGAGAGATTAATTCGGGGAAAATACACAGAAGCGCCAACAATTGACTATGGCCTGAAACACAAGGCAAGTTTGTTGATAATGCGTATTTATACTTGTCTTTTACTGCTTTATAAAGGCCGGCGTAGCCGTACTCATCCAGTCTATTCACTGTTTAAATTCTAGAGTAAGTTTATGTTTTGTAAATGCAAGACTGTCTTATTGTTAATGTAATTAATAGGTCGTATTTTATACCAAATTTAAGCTTACATTAGGCGTAAGGACATACCGATGACAAATGTTGTGCCATTTAAAAAAATTGTCAATAAAGCAAGGATTAAAAACTGATATTTTGTCATTTTGAAAAAATATACAGAAAAAATAACAATTGCCGTGTTGCCATGACAACAACCTATCAAAGTACTTCATATAATTCCGAAAATTTAGTTGCATGCTCTTAGTTAGTGGCGAGGGGTTGCATTTCTAGTTCAGTTGTTGCCATGAATATAATACGACTGAACGATGAAAGCTTAATATGTGCTTAAAGCCTTAAAATGTTTACTGTTTCATTATATTTCATGTTGTATTTTGCAAACCAGAATGCTAGTCAAAATGTAAAGTTTCCCGACGAAATGATTGGTGGACTTGCTGTATGAAGATGGTCATGAGCTCTTTTGGGTAGCCTTCCAGCAAAATACAGGCAATACTATATCATATACGCTTCGAGGTATATTAAAAAATTATTTTTGCATGCGCGCCCGGGAAGAACGAAGTATCAAAATAATAATGTATATGAAATGGCTGATTTAAAAAAAAAACTTACCGAGTTGTGCCGTGCATTGTTCATCCAATCGCTTAAGTTTAATATACGATCAAAGCCTTTCCAAGCACACTGACAGCCCACATTTATAATTCCACGAGTTCCAATGAAATATAGAGGAAAAAAAACAAGTACAAAGATCTGTCAAAAAGCACTGGCAACAAGACAACATTCATCGCAAGAAAAAGTGTATAAGAACGTTATCGTATGAGAAAAAACCGTTACCGCATTGCTAAGCACGGTGTTCTTACCTTACAATATTCGTTTTAAAGCATATATTTGCGAAAAATTGTCCAAAAAACAAGAGAAATCCAAGCACTTTTTAGCATGTGCATCATTCGAACAAAACGAATAAGCAGGCGAGTGCACGTACTGATCACGCCACTTGAGAAAACCGGTTTGACAAGAATATTTGTAACTGAAGAACAATATGTTCGACCAATGAGAGCACGATGAGAAATTGTGTAGAGAAAATTCCACAATTTTTGATTAAAACCTGTGTGTTTTTCTAATTACTATAAGCATGCATATGTTTGATAACTATATTTATCATATTTAGGTCACGCAACCACTATGGCACTATAGTTCATATGACGACCCTACAATATTAACCGGTATATGGCAGTGGAGGAATGTGACCAGACGCCTATAACGTTTTGGTAATACACGTTTAACATTTTAGCATGATCATGCAATAGTTCTCGATTTCTTAATGCACTTTGATCAGTCCTAATTATTAGTAGTCTATTTTTGGGTTTTACTAGCTATTTCATTGTGCAGTGAATATGGGTGGGGACAACCTTACTTGTAGAATTGTATTGATGTCTGGCTATACTAGAATGAGCAAATGATATGAATTACACGTTTTCCCTACCAAGCACAAGGCCAACACAGACCATGAACATTTAAATTAATCTCATGACTGTGTCTGGATTTAATAGAGCTGCTCCCCACCGAAATTTATGACGTCACGTGAAACCCAAGATCTTGTACTAGGTTACTAAGGGGCGAAACAGCAAATGTCCTATCAATTGTTTTTTAAGGTTGCTTAATAACTATGAGCACGCCGAAGGAAAGTTTGTTGCTACGTCATCGATTTTAAATGTTGCAGTACAGGCTGGCTATAACGTTAATTCAGTGACGTTGGGTATCTATATTAAAAGGATCTGGAATGGGAAGGCGACAAAAAAGGGCTGTAGAAACAATGATGGTTCTGGCTACAGAAATCTCGTGGAGCGGCCTTCTGGTAGCCTTTGTTTGCCACAACCATGCACCAAAGTATGAGAAATAGTTTTATGTACGATGGTGCTAAACTATGGAACTCCATTTCAAAAGAGATTAGAGAAAGCGAATCCTTATCATGCTTTCAAAATAAAATTGCTACTCACGCATTCTAAAGTAAAACCACTTGTACATAGCGTAATCTATAAACTATTGTAATCTTTTACCTATTTGTCTGCTATTTGTAAATAAGTTAACGATTCTTGTTCATACTATATATTCTGTAATTTCTTTTCTACTTTTGTAATTTTCTTGTTACACGCCCCCTGTGGAAATCAGCTTCGGTTGACAGGGTCAGCATGGGTAAATAAAGTTATCTATCTATATCTATCTATTAATCAGGAACCACTTGTGATTGACGAATCTACGTTATTACCGAATTAGTTAATCAGCTACTTTTGGTGAAACATCAAGGGTGGTTTATTGCTTCTAAAAGCACTGAAGATCAGCACCTTGTCATAATGAAGAACAGCCAGCGTACTACATTGCAAATTGGTGTCTATATGCTTCCATAACCAGAAATAAGGATCAGTGCCGACACGAGAGAAGTTCCGATGAAACGTATCGTGGGTGTGGAAGACTTCAAGGTTAATCTGTCCTCCATTGACCTAGCGATTCGTTACGTGGACATAGCAAGTCTGTGCTTCGGACAACCAATTCCCGACGACGCAAACGACTGTTACAGAGTCCCCATTTGCAACTCGAAAGTCGTTTCCCACGATGATAAGACATTCGTTGTATCGTTGTCTTGTTCCGTATTTTCCCTAACACCACCGAATGCTATCACAGGCGTATGTTGCTGTCAAGAATGCGCATACATCTTCAGGCTGTTCAAAAAGAGGATGAATAAAAGGCGTAAGAGCGCAAATCACCAACTAGCTCCACACCCCAAGTGCAACCAGCGATTTATGGCAAGGAAGGGCTTGGAGAGCAAGATGGATCAACAGAAGAAACAACTAAGGAAGGGAAAATATCAACGGCTAAAAGATGAAGATTATGTTGAATTCGTAGATGAAGATCACGCCGACATATTGGATGTTGTAAATACGATCGACACCTCGTCCTTGCCACCTCATATGAAATTGCTTTGGGATGATCAGATGAAGCAACTGTCTGCAAAGTCACTCAAGGGACACAGATGGGATCCAAGGTAGCATTGTCTGATTTCTTGGAAATATATTATTACTATGAAAGTGAAATTACCTTTAACGATTGGTCTGTTATCGAATATCCGTTGCCCCAAGCAATACAGTCAGTCTATACAATGTGATTAAAAAACTAGTAATTAACGAGGGTCATGGGTAAGTGGATAAGTTGGTGACATGTATGACAAGGTCAAACTTTCATGAATCCTTTATCCTTTCCAGTAGTTTTAAAACCTGTACCTTTCGTGTATGTATTTTTGTAATTGAAATTGCAGGATTGTAAGATTCGCCTTGGATCTCCACTGTAAAAATCCCAAAGCACTTGACTCAATGCGTGAATTTGTGAAGCTACCAAGCAATCGTCTAATCAGGTAATCGTGTTATAGATATCTATTTTAATTAAAACAAACCATTAATGATTTTCATTCTTAATTTTCAGGTATCATAAAAATTCTGCGCATCAAGAGCTTGGATGGAACTACGAAATTATATCGTGGTGCAAACGGGAGGCTGAGCAGCAAAATCTGAAAGACCAAGATTACTGGGGCGGTTTCATTATAGACGAAATGAAAATCCAGGTTAGAAAACCCCCTCCCTTTCCGGGATAGTTCCTTGTCTGATTGTGTTCACGATACACTGTTATTTGAAACTCAACAATTCAAATTGTAGTATATTAAGCATGTACATTATATATTGTAAAAGATGTTACTGCATGTATATAGGAAGACCTGCAAATGACCGTCAGAGGTGGTAAACATTGCTTGACAGGAATCGTGTCACTTGGCGAATTTCACAATGCGCTGCAAGGAATCAAATCTGGTAAAAACGTATCATTGTAGGCACTCGAGTAGAAGTGTTTATCAAATATAGGCCAGTCTGCGTTAAGCACTGATACATGATACAATATATGGTTGACATGTCTTTTTTTTTAAATGTATAGGCGAGTCATCCGTTCAGTTAGCTACGCACCTCCTTCAATTCATATTCCTAAGTGATGGAGGTTTCCCTTAGCCCATTTCCCAACGTCGCAATGTCCACCTGCAGTCATGTACTTGCAATTTTGGGAAGGCGTAATGCGGATGAAGAGGGCAGGATTTACGTAAGGAAATAGTACAATTTTTATCTATAAAGAAACTTGTTTATGTAACAGAATTATAAAGTTTTAATGGTTCATACTCAAACTACATTAACTGGTATATAGTTAACTAACATTAACTGGTACCGCTTATATAACTATTCTTTTATTTAAGTATATATCACATGATTTGTGACGGTGCCGATTTAAAACGCCAGTTTATTAAGATCCATTTCCCAACATCAAATCCAAGAGATTTAAACTTCACTGGCCACAACATGCTGACGGGCGATCCAATGATATTCACGATGGATTCCAAGGTATCTTAGTTCATAACGTTTCGTATAATGCATATTGTCCCCTTTTCTACGTTTTGCATCAGTTGGAATTGCGTTGGTATGGGTGAGAAAACCAAAGCCATAAAAGCCATTTTATAGACGTGTCAAAAAAACAAATCCCTTTTATCTATTTTTATGCAGCACAACATTAAGAAACTGCAAAATAATGTCGAGAAGAGCTACAGTCATGAGGGTAAACGATTGCTAACCAAAGGTGGCAAGAATATCTTCTGGTCTCACTGGCAACATAGTTAATAGAGCTAGATGGTTTGGAAACTCATTAGAACTACAATATAAGTCATTATCTATGTTTTTGTTCTGGTTTATGCAGGAATGAGGTCCTTCGTCGTCACGTGCGTATTGTATTTTCACCTAACTAACCAATAGCAAGGTTTTAGGAAATTTAGCCATCCGCGACTTGAACAATAGGGTAATTCAAGAATTCCTATTGGTGGATTTGGCAAAAACACAATACACACGTGACGATGAAGAACCATATTTTTGAATAAACGTTGACCAACATAGATAATGAGTTATATTGTTATTCTAATGAGTTTCCAGACCATCTACTCTATTAACTATGCTGGCAAGAGGCTTATCTCTGGGACCAGAGTAGTTCTTGCCCTTTACATGAGCGACTTATAGAGGAGCATTTTGAACTCACTCCGAGCTCTTGAATGAGGAATGGGTTGGCTGAAGATGTGTTGGACAAAAGGATGTTATTTTTAATGAAGGTAATTTTCGGTATATATGTTAGTAGATATGTATGATGTATATATGGATGCCCTCAACCGCCGTGGCGAGGCATTACGAAATGCTTGATGCCCTACAGCAACAAACAAGCAAAATATGGAAGTATATAAATTGCCGTTGAAAATGAGCGAGAACGAACATTCAGATGGCGAGTTTTACTATACCCTCATTGAGGATACAGATTTTATCATGTTTACACAACGAAAACATTGATAAAGAAAACGATGCTTATGGTAATAAATGTAGGTCTTGCTGTCGCTCGAACAATACGGCATGACCTCGGTTCAATATTTTCCCCTAAAGACCTTGCTCTCGGTTAACAAGTAGTTACCATATTTTCAATTTTTTGAAGGCGTATAAAGAGCATCTGAAAAAAATCAGAGGTGAAGATCCTGAGAGGTTGGATATGACAATATCGTTCTTAACTCACACAAGTCGAATGGTAGAATTGTTTTGGGATAGACATGCTATCTATCACCCACACGACTCCCGTATTCAAGACTTAAATGAATCTCTAAAGTTCTTCGGTGAATGGCAGCGGGAAGCAACTAATGACAAAGAATTCATTTCTAAGAAACTATGGTTTGATTTACAATCATTGATACTGGCATAGACAAATTTGGCTAACTTCCGAAGGGGCGTCACGTGACTTGAATTGGGTAGAGAATGTAAACAAAGCACCCAATATCACATAGCGAAAGTCAACATGCCTCACTATTGTTGTGTGGGAAAGTGCACCAACTGCTCCGCTGCAGGCAAGAATATTTCATGGCATGGATTGCCAATAAATTCGCCAACTCTTTTGTCTGTCTGGATTACAAAAATCAAGAGAGATCCTCGATATTTCAACGTAAATAAGCATACTAAGATATGCAGTGAACACTTTGTGGATGAAGATTTTGTTAACCCATATTCGACCAAAAGACGCTTGAAAAGCACTGCTGTTCCTTCAGTATTTGCTTGGAGTAAGGAAAAACTAAAGACTAAAGAGAAGACATCGGCTATGTTAAAGCTGGAAAAGAATAGAACCGAAAACGAGGAAGCAACTGATAGCGCATCGGAGGGGGAAGGCGATGCGACCGACATAAATCTTATTTCGCGCAAGACGCAAACTAACGGGAGTGATGTTTGTGGAAATTTAGTTGGAGATTTTGTCAGAATCCCATGTTTGCATAGTTTTTCAGCATCTCATTTACTTTCTAAATGTACGACACAAAAGAAAGAAGAACGGTTATTCAATCATTTTACTGGGTTTAATTCGCATGGCGAGTTTATGAACACACTGCAGTTTTTACTACCAAATCTAGACAGAACAGGATTGCTTTACTGGGATTCACACTCAAGAAAAGACGTAACAATTGACACAGAAACATTGTTTCAACAGGATAACTGCGAATCGGACATAGAAACAGCTGTTGACGAAGACGAAAGTGCCTGTAGTTCGTCAACCACGACTCGCCCAACAGCCCATAAACTATCAGTTGAAAATGAGTTTCTCCTTGTCTTAATGAGGCTTAAAATGGGCTTATCCGTTATAGATTTAGCTGAAAGGTTTTGCATAAACGAAGCAACAGTAAATAATATATTTCTTACCTGGATTAACTACCTATATATCACGCTGGGAAGCCTCAAAATTTGGCCTCACAGAAAGGTCATTTTACAAAATGCACCTTCTGAATTTTTAGAGAAATATCCTGACGCTGTCATTATCATTGATGCTACTGAACTAAAAATTCAAGTTCCCAGTGCTTTGCAAAAACATAGCGAAAGTTATAGCACGTACAAATCTCATACTACACTGAAGTGTCTCATTGGTGTTGATCCAAAAGGGGGAGTTATGTTTGTTTCCCAGTTACACGAGGGATCAATAAGTGACAAACAAATTGTGCAACGATCAGGTTTCTTAGAAATTCTTAGGAAAAAAGTTATCATTGGGGAGATTTTGAAGGGTGATTCAGTTATGGCCGACAAAGGATTTGATATTCACGAGGATTTGAATGTGCTTGGCCTGAAGCTAAATATTCCACCCTTCTTGAAGGATAAGATTGGATTTACAGAAGATGATGTAATCAAAACACAAACTATAGCAAGGCACAGGATTCATGTTGAGCGAGCTATAGGAAAAATCCGAAGATATCGTATATTCAATTCTGTAATTCCGATAACTATGCTTGGAAGTATTAATCAACTATGGACAGTTTCATGTATGCTTTCAAACTTTCAAAATCCAGTTCTGCAATGATTATGTCAAGGTTATTTTATTTAAAGACTGTGACAAGACAATACAAGAAAAAACTATACCAAACAGAACTTTAAGTTTTATTTGGACATTCAGGTCTGTCCAGCAATGAATTTTAAGCCATGATTTAGGTAAAATTGTTTTAGCTTAGGCTGCAATTTATCAGTCCAAAAGTTTCCATCGAAATTGATTCTATGAACACACATTTCATTAGATTCGGATAAGAACACACAAAAATCACACCAGGTTAATCCTGTAATAGCTAATTGCCCTTGTACTTGTACATAATATGCGTGTGTTTCCTTGAGGCAAAACTTGTCAGCAGTTTTTGTAATGTAAAAATCTTTATCCGCAACTGCTTGTTCCAAAGTTTCATTTCGCTTTGAAAACGGACATTTTATTTCAAGCAGACCAAATGTCTGAGCAGAAGATGGGTCAAGCACCTTCCCATCTGGAGTGACCCCTAGATAGGGAAATGAAGGCTGAACCGAGATTCCAGCATCAAATATTGTAAATTTTGGTACATCCTTCTGCATTTTTTTGGCATAGATAGTTCTGGCAACTTTTTCTTTTTGTTTTCCATGTGAAATTGATTTAACATTGGACAAATCTCTTGGTGTGAATATACTCTTTAACATCGACTCTGAAGGCGATTGTTTTCTGAAATAAACTTTACCAAAGTTTGAGGCAGTCAGTCTATATTTGTGCTGTTTTAGCCATTCCTCAGATTCACCCTGTAACACTGTTCGTTTTTCTAATTTATGTGCTCCTTCAATGTCTATTAATACATTACGAGCAAAAAAATCGGAAAGTCCCAACTGATTCAGCATATTAAGTTCTGCTATGTTAAATGTTTCCGTATTGTTTTGAGTAATTGGAATATCAGGAAATTGAATGTTATTTGGTGATGCATTTTCGGTGTCACAATTTCGTTCAACGCCGCAGTCTTTAAAAAATCGTGTGTTAGGTCTCCCAAAGTCTTGCAGTTGATATGATAGGCAAGCACCTAAGGGTACATTTCCAAACACTGTGTTGACCAGCAGCCCTGGTTCTTGGTCACAAAACAAATATGAAAAGGGTGGTGGCGTTTTTTTGTTTTTCAAGAACTCAGTTTCGTCCATCACGCGCTTGTTTGTCAATGCTTTCTTGTTATCATGACCTCTAGCATCATATAATTTACAGCTTACTGGGTTTCGTTTTCTCTCACGTTTGTCAGTTTCTGCACGCGCAAAATGGGTGCTCATTACAGGTAATGGACAAATGGAGGTAGAACGTGGGATATGCCAAGTTTGGGGACGACTTGTACACGTAGAATCACTTGGAATATCTATGACATTTAAACACATGAAATCATTCAGCTGGTACAAAAGAGCAAATATGTGATTACAATGACCACCGCTACCGGCTTTGCATGAACAGTGTGCTCTATAAACTGACGCTCTGTCATCACTTTTCCTTAGTATTATCGTTGAAAAATGCGGTTCTTCGTTCTTCTTTAGTGACCGATAGCAGCGCGCTTTAGCGTAAAAATGTTCAGGCGCAGATACACCCGTGTAGATGTCGTAAACATAGCCCTCTCGAAAGAATTTGTAACTTTTTTCTCCTGCGTTCTTTTTTCCTCCAAATTTGAGCCACTCAGAACAGGTAACTGGAGTAATTTTTGGAAAATTTCGTAAAGATTTCGACCAACCAATTGCCTGGTTATGAAACAAACAGGAGCAGCAACCTACGTGATTTGCACAACAATATCATGAAGTTGCCATTGTGATTACATTTTGCGATGTAAACACCCAATTCAAGTCACGTGACATTTTAGCCAAATTTGTCTATTTACGGCCATGGTAAACACAAAACTTTCCAAATTTCCAGGTACGTTAATAAAACCCGCGATCATCAATCAAGATGTGGTTGAAAACCATTTTTCGCAGTTACGAGCAGCGAACGGGCAAAACGAGAATCCAACGTATCAACTCACCCTGGGAACACAAAACTCGCTAATTCTTGGGCACACAACAATCAGCAAAAAATGCAATACCGGCGGCATGAAGAATAGTTCATTTGCTGGCTTGCCAAAAGAAGGCGTCTTTGGGAAAGCCAATAAAGCCAACTGCGAAGCAACATCAGGTCTCCTCTTATAGTTGAAACTCTTCAAACTAGACTACATGATAACCTTAAGCTAATATCCATTGGATCGTCAATTTTTAGCACTCAATATGCCTTACATGTCTATCAAATCACGACGTTTAAATTATAACCGCCAACTACTGGCATGCCTGTTGGTTTGTGATGTCGTTTTTAGTTGAAAATACAAACCTTTAGGTATATCAACCATGTTATAATTTGAATTAGCGGCATATAAACCATTTCGATCGATAATTGAAGTTGGCATGCAATATTCATATATTCATATTCAGCATTACTAATTTCTTTTCAAATCAAATGTTCTATATTCATGAAATTGAATGTCCCCCTCTTCAATTATCAAGCTGAAATTGAGATAAAACAAGAACAAGAGAAGAGTGAAGACCGTAAATTTTCGACTTTGTATATAAAGGACAATGTAGCGTCATTATGTAAAAAGCCAAAGTTCTTTGCTAGCCTTCAGTTCTGTGTCAAGTCGTTAGCTATATCCTGTAAATGTAACTCAACATGCAGTTTTAGATAATGTCTCGCTTCCGGTGACGCATGCAGTGTTCTCACTTTCTTGCTCTATTTATATCAGTGCTGTATGTAAAGTCTTTTGTGTCATTCTGTCTGTTTTTGACTTTGAAATTAATTCGAAAATCTACAGTCTCAAATGCTTGTCTTTTATTCACATTTTAAATTGCAAGATGTCTCTATTTTAAATTGCAAGATGTCTATACTGAACAGCATGGTCAACAGAAATTATTTTCGCAAACAAACATTTTCTGTTCATATTTAGTTCAGATGCGTCGAATTCGCAGTACTGGGAGTCGATGTGGGGCGTTTTGGAAGTGGACACCTCTTCCACAGTGAATCGCGACATTACGTCGTGGCACGGCATCTCAGTGCAACTCTCAACCTTTAACGTTAGTTCCTTTGCAATCTTGGTTTTGTTCCATTTCGTCATATAGCTGACCCCATACGCAGAACAAAGTTTCTGAAGTTCATTTTTTGCGTTCAATCTCATTACACCTTTCTCTTTCACTTGGTTAATCAAAGCTAGCAGGTGGATATGAGAAGAACGTTTCGAAGGGCTTCGATCGTTTTCTATCGTTTCCAGTTCGACTTTCAATCGCTTTTCAGCGGCTTTCTCTTTTCTTTCTAAGACTGCTTTCCGATGTGCCATGCTCTTCTTTAGATGGAAATCGCGGCGAAACCCTCTCTGAAATTGTCCACAGCCCATTTTCATGTAGCGGACAACAATTCCTTCAAATATTTGCAGTACCAATTCCTTGAAAAAGATACAACGAACTATGTACTATTCATATGATTCTAGTATGCATATGCACGTATGCACGTTAATCACTATTATACTACAGTATGTTGCTGATGTTAGTACTGATTCAATTTTGTTAAATACCTTTTCTTCGTCTGATTTAATTTCAAACAAGCTAATGAATTTATTTTTCAAACTTTCATTCTTTAGGACATCTCGAACAGACTCATCAACCATGTCAACCTTAACAACGAAAACATCTGGAGGTTTATGTGGTTCACTCGCTCCTGCTCCAGTAGCAAGAAGAATTCATGTGAACTGTCGGTGATGTGCAACAATCCTCTTTCTCTGTACTGACGCGATTCAGTGACATTAAGAGTTTCGGGGTAGACGCTACACTTTTCGATAACGGTGTATGGTATGACAACGTTGTTATTTAAAAGATCCAGCAATTCCATCTCCTTTTTAAGCTGATCTCTTGTCTTGCTAGCTTCTGAGTTCTTGTTTTCCATAATATACCTGCAACATAAAAAAAACGAGGAATTCAGCTACTGAGTTGCCGCAAAATTGCAGGGTATTATATGTAAAACTTCTAAACATGCATTTGGAAACTGGATTTTTAACCGACCTCATACGTTTGCGGATGCGCGAGTGATGTGTTCGATCCAGCAACAATCAAAACTCTGAAAAGGCTGAGGAGACGTATATATAGTCGCCGCCTTCATAACGCTCTAGAAAAAATGCTTAAAATACATTACGAGCTAGTGAAAACTTCCCCACCCACACGAGAGTCTGTACCTCCATATGTACAATTATAACGTTTAGTTTTCCTGTACTTTTTTTGACACTTCACTCATGCGTGTAACGTTAGACCGCAGTGTTACTGGCACCTAGTACCTAAAATAAGGATTAATCTCAATCCTGTTACGGACTCGTGGGTATTACAAGCTGCTTTTTGAGAGTATTAGCTGTCAGCTGTTACAATACCTTCGACTTTTGTCAAGACACTTTCGTATTGCCCACGCACCAACATGACGTACTTTCCCTAATCCAACGTCTTCCATTTCTGTAACGTTAAAATCAATTGGTTTTGTGTCCACCTTTTTAACTTTCTTATCAATCTCAACGGTTAAAATTTGATAGAGATGAAATACCAACTGCGCGCTAGGAGTCCGTTGCCCAACGGTGAGCTCTTTCACGCTAAAAGCAGTCTTCAGGTCCTTGCGATATTCCTGAGACAAAAATAGTTCGTGTATTCCTGATGTCGCGTAAGTAAAGTCTGTGTTCGTTATGTTGATAGTCTCAGGATTATCTGCCAAATGCTGCTCAAACAACAAAACGATGCGGCACTAGAGTATGCTTCCTAATAACTGCAATGTTTCCAAATTGTCGGTAGCATATTTCGCTGCGGCATTGATTGCTTCACTGTAGGAATCGGAATGCTTGGTGATTATCGAGGTGAAAGTGTGGTATCAAACATAACAGGACATCTTCAAGTGGGCAAGTCGCCGTTGCTTCGCTGGTTTCAAAATACTCTTCACGTTCGATTCCATCATCACTATTTGCATCAGTCTCGAAATCTTCGTTAGTAACCTCGGTGGATTGCTCTTCAAGTTGCATAATACTGTCGACGTTCACAAAATGACTGGTGTCCAGGAGGTCGATATCTGCAGCATGCGTAAGTGTCGTCTGGCTCTTGGGTGACAGTTCTTGCAAGATTAACCAGTTCTTGTGGTTGTGACAACAAGAATTTACGGTATAAATTAATTACTCGAAGGTTGTTCGGCGATTTTACTCTCGACATAGCAACGTAGGTTAGGCCGTGGACAAACTCCTGGGAACAGTGAACGACAGCAGAATTCAATGTCAAACCTTGAGACTTGTGCACCGTTATCGCGTAGCATGGAATGATAGGAAATTGTGTGCGAGTACCTTGAACACTTCCGTCAGGAGCATATTTAATCCACGTTTTTCGGTTTAAGCTAACTGTGCCAGCCGTAGAAAAGCTCACGAGAATTTTATTTTCGTCTTCTGGATCACTACTAACGAATTCTCCTTGATACCCGTTTTTTAGATTGTCGTTGATATTGTATAGCAGCATTATTTTACATCCTGGTTTCACAACAACAATTTTTGGGATATTTTTCTCTAGGCCGGATAAGTTGCCAGTGTCAATACTCTGAAAATAGATAAATCCGCCAGGAAGACTTGCTAAGACAGTCCCATTATGGAATTCCACATGGACTTTTCTGAAATAGATATGGGTGGGCTCGTTTCCTTCTTCCGTTGCTATTTCTCTGTCGAGGTTCTGAGCGTACTCCTCACCTTCTTCACTGCATTCGCCGATTCGCAGCATGTCCAGCCAATTCTTGAACCGCATATCCGACTGCCTGAGAGTTTTCGTCAGCTCGATGCTGTGCTGAAAGGCTTCGTCGAAAATTTTAGATTCGTACATTGCTTTGCCCTCATCAAATACACTGGCTACTGGCTTTAATTGCCAAAAGTCTCCAACAAGTATGACTTGTATGCCTCCAAGTGCGAAGTTGTTATCCGAAATTAAGTGACGAATCATGTTAACAAGTTCTAAAAATCTGCAACTCGACATAGAAATCTCATCCCATATCAAAACATCTGTATCATTGACATTCTTCCTGACCTTCTCTTGCACCACGGATCGCTCAACTAATTTTTGGGATGGAAATTCTGCCATTTGAAGGCCATAGAAGGAATGTACGGTTTTAGCTATACCGCCGTAGTTCTGACATGCAATGCCGGTTGAGCAAGCTGTTTGGCATTTCTGTCCCTGAGCCGAAAGTGCCTTTTCGATCTCTTGGACGGTTGTAGATTTTCCAACACCAGCTCTGCCAAGTATACAAATATTGTGGCCCTTTTTTTCAAGTTCAAAATTAATTGCTATTCATCTGTTAAATGCAGAGGTCTATCCATTTCCTGAAGTTAACGGGTATATTAGGCCTGCAATTAGAATGAACGTATAATTATATACATGGGGTATAACCCTATAAGCGCATTGATACTATCCTTGTTTTTATAAACATTTTGCCAAATATATGCGTTATTACAATTAACAAATATATTTAATTTTTGCGTGCTTCTGTACTGTAATAGATCACAGATGACGTCATGGCGTGTGAACAACAACATGACTTTTTGTTCTTCACATGCTATGACGTCATCTGTGATCTATTACAGTACAGAAGCACAAAAAATAAAATCTATTTGTTCTATATTATGATGGGGTTGGCAAAAATGAACACCTGCAAAAAGATTAGCTAAATTAGATCACGCCATCAGTTGACGTCCGTGCGTGTGTACTTTGATAACACACTGCTCGCGACCAATGAAAATGCAGAACGGACACGTATTATTATATAAAGTTACTCAGGAGTCTCTAAGTCAATGTAACACTAAAGATTTTCTCAACAGTGCATTTCTCATTTTAGCCGAATGGTCTTATTGTTTTGTCTACGTAGCAACAAACGTTCCGGCGTCGGTGTCCTCAAAGATATCAACAAGTTGCTTGTATAGTATAGACTACTAATAATTAGGACTGATCAAAGTGCATTAAGAAATCGAGAACTATTGCATGATCATGCTAAAATGTTAAACGTGTATTACCAAAACGTTATAGGCGTCTGGTCACATTCCACCACTGCCATATACCGGTTAATATTGTAGGGTCGTCGTATGAACTATAGTGCCATAGTGGTTGCGTGATCTAAATATGATAAA
This sequence comes from Muricea muricata, assembly GCA_963855995.1. NCBI lineage: Eukaryota > Metazoa > Cnidaria > Anthozoa > Malacalcyonacea > Plexauridae > Muricea > Muricea muricata. The sequence goes on along the minus strand of OY979724.1, from coordinate 6,476,923 downwards.
TATAGTTATCAAACATATGCATGCTTATAGTAATTAGAAGGAAAACACACGAGTTCTAATCAAAAATTGTGGAATTTTCTCAACACAATTTCTTATCGTGCTCTCATTGGTCGAAGATATTGTTCTTCAGTTACAAATATTCTTGTCAAACCGGTTTTCTCAAGTGGTGTGATCAGTACGTGCACTCGCCTGCTCATTCGTTTTGTTCGAATGATGCACATGCTAAAAAGCGCTTGGATTTCTCTTGTTTTTTTGGACAATTTTTCGCAAATATATGCTTTAAAACGAATATTGTAAGGTAAGAACACCGTGCTTAGCAATGCGGTAACGGTTTTTTCTCATACGATAACGTTCTTATACACTTTTTCTTGCGATGAATGTTGTCTTGTTGCCAGTGCTTTTTGACAGATCTTTGTACTTGTTTTTTTTCCTCTATATTTCATTGGAACTTGTGGAATTATAAATGTGGGCTGTCAGTGTGTTTGGAAAGGCTTTGATCGTATATTAAACTTGAGCGATTGGATGAACAATGCACGGCACAACTCGGTAAGTTTTTTTTAAATCAGCCATTTCATATACATTATTATTTTGATACTTCGTTCTTCCCGGGCGTGCATGCAAAAATAATCTTTTAATATACCTCGAAGCGTATATGATATAGTATTGCCTGTATTTTGCTGGAAAGCTACCCAAAAGAGCTCATGAGCACCATCTTCATACAGCAAGTCCGCCAATCATTTCGTCGGGAAACTTTACATTTTGACTAGCATTCTGGTTTGCAAAATACAACATGAAATATAATGAAACAGTAAACATTTTAAGGCTTTAAGCACATATTAAGCTTTCATCGTTCAGTCGTATTCTATTCATGGCAACAACTGAACTAGAAATGCAACCCCTCGCCACTAACTAAGAGCATGCAACTAAATTTTAAGTACTTCGATAGGTTGTTGTCATGGCAACATGGCAATTGTCACTCTTTCTGTATATTTTTTCAAAATGACAAAATATCAGTTTTTAATCCTTGTTTTATTGACAATTTTTTTTAAATGGTACAACATTTGTCATCGGTATGTCCTTACGCCTAATGTAAGCTTAAATTTGGTATAAAATACGACCTTGTTAATTACATTAACAATAAGACAGTCTTGCATTTACAAAACATAAACTTACTCTGGAATTTAAACAGTGAATAGACTGGATGAGTACGGCTACGCCGGCCTTTATAAAGCAGTAAAAGACAAGTATAAATACGCATTATCAACAAACTTGCCTTGTGTTTCAGGCCATAGTCAATTGTTGGCGCTTCTGTGTATTTTCCCCGAATTAATCTCTCTTCAATCTTCTTTGGCAGTCTCCTCGAGCCTTTGTCGTCGTCTACGCTCGTTTCGCCTTGCTAAACGTTCTGCTTCCTCGTTTTCCTTTCGCTGCTTGCTTTACTCCATATTTGTTGACCTGATAAATTCTTTTTATTTAATTTTTACTACAATAAATTGTTGTTAAAGTTCCCAAAACTTTTTGCAAAAATACAAAATATTATAGTGCAAAAAGCTAACTAAAGTTAAATATTTGCTGACAGTTGAATAACTTGAATTCGTGATTAAGTTGATCAACAACAAATTTTAAATCTGACCAATCAGTGTTAGCCATTCATGATAGTCCGCCATATTGTTGAGATCAGTGTGAGCATGACGTCATGACCTCATCGCCCATGAACAGCGACTTTGAACTTCGCTTATGCACGATTAGTAACCCTCGCCCCGGGTTTACGCACGGAACGGCGTTTCGCGCCGTTGGCTCGGGGATTATTTTAAACAGGAGACCTTAGTTATGTCTTAAACCATAAGATTGGTATGACTGAATTTGAAAATTATGACATCAAGACGGTCTTCAATTGACTTAACGATATGATTGCTTTCTTCGCAAAAATATATATATCCTGTTTTGTTAGGAGAGAACGTAAAAAACTAAAATCTATAGCTATACATGCGCACATATAGGTATAGTTCCAGATTAGTGATCCAATGTTCAAGCAACGTCGAAGGTATCCCAAATAAAGCGACTTGAAATGTCGCAAAAATTACGACAAAAATACAGATAAATGAAGGGAAAACTGATTGCATTTACCGAATAAATACAGACCAAGGTCTTCAAACGTTCAAAAAACTTGTTTGTTCTTTATTGTATTGTCCTGTAGTGAATATATACATCAAACTTAATATGCATATATAGGTTATAAGTCGGAAAAGCCGTCGCGAACTATATGAAAAGCCGGCAAAAACAAAAATATCATTGGCGACTAAAGCACTAGCTTTTATTTCTCAATGTATAGATGAAACTAACGCACTTACCGATGAAATGTTGGTCTTTAACTTTCCTACATGATTTTTCTTCTTTATATATACTGTTTCTTGAAACGTGAAGCAACATATATTGACCATAAGTTACGTAAGTTTTATGTTTTATTATGAAGAAAAGGTGATGTCGCAAAATCGCAAAAGTTTCAATCAGTTTATAATGTTTATACTTTACAATTGTAAAAACATGTACTTACCTTTTGAAATGTTTTTGTATGCCTTTACCAAAGACCTAATCCGAGTTACTATTTACTGTATTTAAATTGCCAAGGCTAAAAATACAGCAGTATTTTTAGCGGTAATATAAGAGACGATAAACTCTCCTGCACTGCAAAAATGAAGCGCTAGCAGACAGCGAAATTTCGTATTTCCGTACAGGCGCATATATAATTTTTAATTTCCCGCCCCTTGTTACCGCCTGTGTCCTAATTTTTATGTGATTCCCCCCCCCCTGTTGCTGGATTTCTGAAGCAAAACGTTATTTACAGCAGCCTATCATCGCCTTCTTCGCAGTTTAAAAACTGTGACGTATGCATAGGGTTGGCGACCCCAGCATGGTTTTTGAAACTATTTATCAAAATCCCGACCGAAATTCGCTTTTTTAACTTGTTAGAAATGATTTTTAAGTCAAAACTTTGTAGGAATGTAGAAAAATTACAATTAATTATATTTATGTAGTTTTTTAAAAGTTATTTATGATGTTTCTAAAGATTTTTGCACTCGTAAAAGTTATCGTTGTGTTTGATTTGAAAATACTTGCCAACCTTGTCAATACGGACCTTACGATGCGACAACGCCAACGGCGACGGCAACCTCAATCTACGCCGAAGGGACTGGAACGAGGCGTTGCCGTTGCCGTTCACGTTGTGGTTAATTTTCCTTACGATAGGGTAAGATTAAAAAACAGTTTTTCGTTAAGTGGCGTCCAATTTTGTATATTTTTCATGATTCCAAACATCAGAGACGCTCTGTTACTTTCTCATGATGATGGTTTTCTTGATGTGGACGACTGCATGTTGCTATATGAAATATATAAACCAAAAAGCCCGAATATGTGTTACAGAAAGGACGACAAGTTTTGCATTTGCAAATTTTCTGACGATGAGTGCAAAAACAATTTTCGGTTTTATCGCAACGATATATACCACCTACACGAAGTCATGCAGCTACCTCTAGAGGTCTCTTGTAATAATGGTGTTCAAGTCGACGGCATTGAGGCGCTTTGTATATTTTTGATGAGGTTTGCTTATCCTTGCCGTTTTGCTGATCTTGTGCCAACATTTGGAAGACCCATTCCACAGCTATGCATGATAACAAACGAAGTTATCAATTTCACTTATCAGCAATGGGGACATTTGTTGTCTACTTTAGATCAACCCTGGCTTTCTCCCCATAACTTACAGTTATTTGCTGATGCAGTACACAGCCAAGGGGGTTTATTGATGGAACAGTCAGACCAGTATCTAGACCAGGGAAGAGTCAATGTGTACTTTACAATGGTCATAAACGAGTACATGCAGTAAAGTTTCAGTTGATAGCAGCCCCTAATGGTCTGATTGCTAATTTGTACGGCCCAGCCGAATGGAAACGACATGACAGTGCCATGTTGGCAATGTCTGGTATTTTGAATCAAATGCAGCAATACTCTGTGAATCTGGAAGGAGAAATACTTTGTGTGTATGGGGACCCAACTTACCCACTTAGACCACATCTTCAAGCTCCATACAAAGGGGCTGGGCTAACACCAGACCAACTTTCATGGAACAAATCTATGAGCTCTGTCAGGGTGGCAGTAGAGTGGGTGTTTGGCGACATCCTTAATTATTTTAAATTTATGGACTTTAAAAAAAATCTTAAAGTTCACTTGAGTGCAGTGGGGAAAATGTATGTTTGTTGTGCCTTAATTCATAATGCACGTACATGTCTATATCAGTCAACAACGTCCAATTATTTTCAGCTGGATCCACCTACTTTAGACGAGTATTTTGTTGCTGACACAGAATAAAAAAGCACATTATAAAAAAGGCATCTAATCAATTTCAAGAAGAATGTCTGTTTGAAAAAGAAATGGTAGTATCTATAAACTGGAAGGCAATGTTTCGTAGTATGTGAATGTATTACATGTGTAAACAGAGTACAGCATGAATAGACTAAAAACGTTAATAATTAACTATAACCATATTTAACAATAACAATGCATGTGAGTTCATCCAACAAATTGTCTTTAAACTTCATGACATTTTATTATATTAAATGTCTTATAAATGCCTTAATTCTTTCAACGGATCAATGCATGTACATATGGAAAATAAGAAATCAAATCAAATGCATATTTGATTATAGTTCAGTTTCATTAGTTCAATTTTGTTGCAAACTTTTCAAATAGTGCTACAAAAGAAGCACTTTGTTGCTGCTGCTGTAACATCATACCTTGGGTCATTTCAAATAGCTGTGTCATCTGTTGGTGTTGCATAATTTGGGAATTAGTTAACTGCCTAACTTGCTGCTCATTCTGCTCTTTCTGGCGTTCAGCTTCTAGCCTTCTAATGCGTAGCTCTTCCTGCATAAGTTCGAAATGTCGTTCACTTTCAGTTCTTCTCAACTCGACTTCATCAGCTTTCATTTTTATATCAATTTCGCCTTTTTCTCGCAGTTATCGCATGATATCCGACCCACTGGTCCTCTTTTTCTTTTTGGTGGATGGCTCATTATTTTCCGCATCGCCATTTCTCTTTTTCGTTTCTTTGAACGTTTCCATTGAACAACGACGCATTTCCACAGCCTTTTCAACTTCTGCTTCCTCTTTCTGTTTCTTCTCGGTCGTCAGTTGTTCATTCAAAATATCAGCTTCTTCAAACTGAGCTATAATATCCTCCATAGCCTCGTCAATTTCACTGTCTTCGGGTGAAATACCAGTGGCTTTTCTTCGTCTGATAGTTTTCTTTTGTGTTTCTTCTCGAGCAATTGATATCGATCGCGAACAGATCGCTGAGATACTAGAAATTTTGGCCTTTCTAAAGCATTGAGGGATTTAGCAATGTTTTCCCAAACTTGGCCTCTTTCAGTTGATTCTTTTCTATGAATCCATGGCGTAAATAGCAAGATTTCTCGTGCTAAAGCTACGTCATGGTTTGAGGACCATTTCATCGATGCACGTGAAGCACCAGAAGTGCTACAAACAAATATTAAGAAAATATGTAAGCATTTTAAGCCATAAATAGCAATAACAACACGAAGATAAGTCAACTATAATCTTACTGGCATATCATTAAGCCAAGGATAGCAAACTTACCTTGCCATTTGACATTCGTTTGATTCTAGCACTAGTTTTCTCGAGCGTTCTGACAGCGACGCCAAAGTTGTTATTTTCACGTCGGTTCCGTATTTCCAAAACGTCTGAAAAACGTACTATTGCAGCATGCGCATGCTCAGTTAATAAAAGGGATCAAATTCCGGTGCCGTCGCCGTTGCCGTTCTCGCATCGTAAGGTCCCTGATATATTAAACCATGACGACACGAAAGTGCGAGCGCTACGCGCGCTAGCGTCACGCGAACGTGAAATCTTTTCACGCGTGTGTTTTCTTGCTTTCAAACAGCGAAAAGCTTAGAGAAAACATTCAAAACAATAACAACACTAAGATATGGGTCGCCTATGCTGTAATTTGAAGAAGTTGCCAAAATATATTTCATGGGCATGCGAGGCGTATCAAAAAAGCAGTGGCGAAGGCAGCCCGACATTTGGTCATGCAAATGCAAATTTTTCAGTGTTTATAGACCGTGTAAGGAATCAATTTCTAAAGATATGAATATTGATTATGATTTAAATTTGCATAGCATGACTAAGTTTTCGGGCTGGCTTCTGTACTGGAAATAAGTGCACTAATGTATTTAGGTAAATTCTGTCAAATTGCACTCGCTATGGGGTTACTTTGAATACGAAAGGGCATCAGTTTTTTGTCTTACTATCCCTGTACAGTACCAAAAAAATTCTGAAGAATAGGCATGGCTATGAATATGCAGGTTTAGAACTGCTTTTTTCAGGACTGAAAGTAGTGTGAAAATTTAGTTCCTAATTTGATTAAAAAACTGCTTCGATGGAAACAATTATCGAGATTAATTAGACATAGTCTTGATTTATATTTTCTTCTGTGATCTGAATTCAAATCCACCTCGTGGATTTGTCTAAATGTTGCGTGCCTTCACTCATGCTTGAAACAATGACTTAACATGAAATTATAATAGACATCACGTTAAAACATGTTGCTGACGAAGTTGGGCTGTTTTGAAGTAAAAGAAAGTTGTGTGATTCTTGTAAGCATAGGCGGGTGTGATTCTTCTCACACCATTTAACCAACGACAACCGCAGGTGAAACTAGTGTTAGATGAGATTATTAATCAGTGGTAGATTTCCTAATGACTAATGCCGATCTAGGGGGAACTTTCTGTTTTAAGGTGTTTATTATATTATTTTAATGGAAGAAAAGTAAGAAAAGTTCCTCTTTCTACTCCTTGATTCAACCTTGAAAGCTTAATACGGTGGTTAAAATTTTCAATTTTAGAGAGACTGCATGCTCTTACAAGAAAATGTGTTTATTGCCAAACAAAAAAGAGCCAGCTGAAAGCATAAGCGTCGTTCTTGCTTGTAGCTTCAAAGGAAAAATCATCTTGACGAAATGGAAAATAGATATAATGATACTGTAAGTGGTTATTGATCTAAAACGTATGGTTTAAAAGATGATTAAACACATATGGTATAAAAACATTTAATATTGCAAGTTAAGTCTCACTCCTGTCAAAACTTTTGATCTTTTTGTTGATAATATTTATTTATTTAGCTTAGCCACAACTGTGCAGGCTCACCACAACACGCTATTAAATTCGAGAAGAATTTAACTTCACATAAAATTGTTTGAACCTAATTTAATTCCACATTCGGAGTTAAATTATGTTCAAAATAACTCTGTGCTGAGTTAAATTAACTCCTTGAAATTAACAGTGCGGCATATGCTAATTACTACCCTGTTAGCTTTCCCAATGGGGGAAAACGGGAGTACACGGATAAAACCCTTTTTCGTCTGATCGTTCGTTGACTTGTACTAATTTCTCATGGGAATTAGGCGCCAGTGACATTAAAGACTTTGCTGACAATCGAAGCTGGCCCCGCGACTTTAGGGGTGTATTATTATTAATATCTACTACGTTTACTGGCTACACGACCATTTAAGAAGATTGTTCAAGGCAAAGCTGAGTTATAAAATATACACGAAAAACACAAAGCAGTTGCTGTGCAAGAGCGTCACTGTTGATGTTGAACGCTAACTTTATTAGCTGCACCATCAGGCTTTTTTGAATGTTGTCCTCCTTTCATTTATAGTATGCTATATGAACATGCAAGTTTGAAATTCAATAAATACATTTTTAAACATTAATTAAGCGTTAGGAGTATAATTTTTGTGAATAACAATTTTGTTAATGCCAGCTGCAGTTATATAAGATGTTTTGCATGGGTAGTCGTTTGTAAAACGGTCATGGCTACGAGAGGTAGGTTTTCAGGATGACGTCCGTTTTTCAAGATTCTTAAAACAAGAACGAATTAACAAACAGACATTTATAACATTCCCAAACCTTGCCCTTACCCTGCATGAACCTAACCTCAATTTAGGAATGTTAGAAATGTCTGGCTGTTGATTCGTCCTCGTTTTATAAATCTGGAAAAACAGCCGCCATCTTGAAAACCTTCCTCTCGTCGATCCCCTAGCCATCGCCTTTGTAAACCTGACTATCAAAATGCAGGAAAAACCGCATTTTAGAGCAACTGAAGTGTCAAAGTTTACCGAGGATGCATGCACCCGGACTGCTGTCCTAGATCTCTGGCGTCTGTTGCTCGCATATTTCTGTAGTTAATTAGCTTAAACTATTCTTTATATCAAGTATCCGTTTGTTTTATTTTAATCATGATTTTTTTGAACTATGAATAGCTAATCGTCAAAAATACACTTGTTCTGACTATTTTAGATGACACTTGTTCATGCATTTTATTTCCATACTCCTTATGGTGGTGTGTATTGTTTGTTTGCAGCTGTCTGGAGGGTTACACAAATTTCCCAGAAATCTCTGGCAGTGAGGTGTCTTCACTTTGTCTTGTTGAAGGAAGCTGTTGTCTTCTTCTTGGCTGCGTTGATTATGTTATGCATTTCTGGTAAGGATTTTAAAATAAGGTTTCAAAATTGTAATCGCCTGTGAGCAATGTCACACGAGTGCATGGTGCAAGCCATTCAGCGCGTTATGCATCTAACGACTGGAAAGAGCTAAACCTTTTGCCTTTTCGTAATCTATTATACATACAGCTAATTCAATAAAGGTCGTCCTTCCAAGAGCATGAACTGTAAGCTATGAGCGCGCAAGGGTTGACTGATTATTGTTTATTTTAAACTCGGAATTCTCTTCTAAGCTTTGAAATAACATCGAGGGCACATAGGAAACCTATGACGGCAAATTGAAGTGCTACAAAAGCAAAGCCTAAATGAGCATCAGGGCCTAAATGAACAATAATTCACGAGCCCCATGGTTCACAGTTTACGCTTTTGGAAAGACAGCCTTAATTGAAATTGCTGTATATACATATATATCACTGATCTTCCAAACTAAAGAGTGTTTTGGAAGTATAAAATTCGCATAGGTTAATAAGCAATGATAGATTATGTCTGTTCAGTTGAATTTTGTCATAATTTATATGGAAGATAGCGATAGATGTTCTGACCAATACAAAACATCAAAGGTTATTAAGCAGTCTCATACTTTTTAAAAAACAACAAAATAGCTACGATCATTGCCTGGCAAAAGTGACTGTTAATAATGATTTGGTAATGCAAGAGGAAAAGAAAAAAAATCAAAACAGTCATCTGTAACTCGTTGTCTTATTGGCCTTTTTTAAGTGGCAGATCAGGTGCAACCCACTGCAAACAAGTAAAACATTGTCTAAAGTAGATAATACCCTTAATTATACTAGAGGGTAAGAAATGTCACGTTTTGAAGCCAACGGCTAGATGAAAAAAATGACAGTCGAACGTATTTAAAAGAAATTCGTAAGGTAATGACTCTTCTGTGGACAGAAAAATATTTGAAACTTAACCTTGAGGGTTTTAATGACGAATACAGAGAACTTCATCGAATGGTCTGGTATGTAACAAAGAGGATGGCAGTCATGGCATGATTCAGAGGAACCACCTTAACTAAGGACAAAGTAATGAATAACGTCAAGTTTGGCGGCGAGGAAATTTCTTAGACATTAATTAATCAACTTAACTCTTTTGCAACTACTACTCTCTACTAATTTTGAATTATCCACTTTATTTCTGTCTGGTTGACTGGAAAGCGTGCTGACAGGGGCATCAGTCTTGGAGCACGTCTAACGAGTATCTGTTCCCCACCACACTTTCTAGCGGAAGTTTGATCATTTTTAAATCTTAGTTATCTTTAAAATTTATTCAGTCATCATTTGATAACATCTTTATATCTCTATAAATCGGATTCATCGCATTGCCAATAGGAATAATATAATAGAGTGCATTTAAATGATTCAGTGCATGTAACAATGTTTTAAAAAATTCGCGAAGCATACTCCCGGGCCTTCTTACTTTGGAGTCCCCCCATTTTTGGAACGAATTGACGCTTTTGAACGGTATGCCAATTGTGCAAGGCTCGCTATAGTGAATCCCAGGGGTGATATTTACGTAACTCGTTTTCCCAGCCAAGAAATAGACAATTCCCATCTCCAAATTTAATAATGTTTTACATGTATGTGTATTTTTTAGGAACTACAATAGTTGTGAACCACTGTGTAAAATACCACTACAATTTAGTTTGCTTGCTCAACCTGTATGTCTCAGTGCTGAAACTAACTCGGTAAATAATAGCTTACTTTATATCTTAGTAAATAAGGATGTTTATTAGTATAGGTAATCATGCGATGGCCAGTACATTTTGGGATTAATAGTACAAGTAATGTTTTGGAATTTTACCAAAATGAAAATTATGCAAAGGTACTTGCTTACCTGCAGTATAATTCAGTGAGGTTCTCCGAGTACCATGTCGAACACGTAGGGATTCATTGTACATTATCCTTCATTAGTCCCAGTACACCACGACGTTTAAAGCCATTGTGATGCAAATTAGCCCAAGGTAGGTCATCATTCTTTCCGGAGCGTAACTAGAGAAGCAATGTTGTTGCTCCTAAACTGGGCGGTTATCTAAAATATGATGTGTTTGCTTGCTTGGCTCAGAACAGTGGAGGTTGATGATCCCTACGTGTTCGACATGGTACTCGGAGAACCTCACTTATACTGCAGGTAAGTACCTTTGCATAATTTCATTCTCCTTCGCACCACACACTACGGGATTCATTATGCAAATTTAAAGCGCAACAACATTGTGAAGAAAAAAAAGATTTAATAACAGTAATAAGATTTAATTCGTATCACAATCGTAACATCCCGTCTGCAAAACTATAGCGAGTAATGTCCCGAGGTAAAACCGCGCAAACGTTTATTCGTCGGACCAATCGGCTGCTTTCAAAGTTGAGTCGATCGACACTCCCAGACAATGTGCTTTAGACGTAGCAGCACCACGAAAACTTTGGCCCTTAAAGATTGACGTATCAATACCAGATAAATCAAGTACAGATCTTAAACATCTTGAACAAGTGTCCGTTGATATGGGAACTGTGAGGTTTGACGTAGGACATCAACAATTTGGTGCACCCTGGTGTCGCCCGAAGCGGTTGAGTTCGTTCTAAATATTCACGCAAAGTCAGGTAGGCACACAACGCATCACACGCTTCGAATCGTGTTATTCGAAGTTCCAGTGGCGCTTTGGTTGGAGCGGACGTCGTAAGAACACAAGGAATTAAAAAGTGATAATTGTCCGGTGCCGTAGTCAAATTTGCAGTGTCAAGAGAAACCAATGTTTGTGCCCGCTGGGCAGAAATTAACGCAAGCAACGCATTTAGTTTAAGAGTAAGCAGTTTAAGTGATAAGTCGCTTACCGGATGTAAAGTTTTCAAATACGTCAAGACTGTATTAACATTCTAAAACCCCGAATATCGAGGGGAAGAAGGTCGTTCATAGTCGAACGATCATCGGCTGTTGACCAAGTAATTTCCCATCAAGAGAAGGAAGGACTGATGATCGATAAGTGTTAGTGGTGCTATAACTCTTTCCCAAATCAAATTCACACGTGAGGAACTCAGCTACATCAGACACAGTTGTTTGAAACGGATTTATTGACCTTGAACCACATCAGCAAGTGAATGTTGACCAGGCCGAAGCGTACTGTTTATTGGTGCCTATGCCAGCATGCAAACCTATTGCAGGACCCCACTGAAAAGCACTGCGGTGATGTGGGTATCCTGGTTAAATATAATAATATAATATAATATAATAAATATGTCACAATTTACAAATGATACACATGCTGGTAGACTATGCACATATTAACATATACCTAACTAGAAATACATGCATGCAGCAACCCCTTGCCACTAACTAAGAGCATGCAGCTATATTTTCGGAATTACATGAAGTACTAGTGTAGGTTGTTGTCATAGCAACACGGCAATTGTTATTCTCTCTGTATATTTTTCAAAATGACAAAATATCAGTTTTTAATCCTTGTTTTATTGACAATTCTTTTAAATGGCACAACATTTGTCATCGGTATGTTATTACGCCTAATGTAAGCTTAAATTTGGTATAACTACATTAGACGTTTTGAAATATTTATGAAACTAAATTTTTATCTACATCAAGCCAATTTTGTATCTTCGCTCATATTCTCTTAGATGTAAAGTTCGTCAATATTTTGAAATACAGTAATAAGAAGACAGTCTTGCATTTACAAAACATAAACTTACTCTGGAATTTAAACAGTGAATAGACTGGATGAGTACGGCTACGCCGGCCTTTATAAAGCATTAAAACACAAGTATAAATACGCATTATCAACAAACTTGCCTTGTGTTTCAGGCCATAGTCAATTCTTGGCGCTCCTCTGTATTTTCCCAGAATTTATCTCTGCTCAAGAGTCTTGTCGCAGTCGTTTTCGTCTCAGTTCTCGCCTTTTTGGATGCCTTAAGTGTTTGCTACTCCTGATAGTCCGCCATATTTTTGAGATCATAAATGACCACCTTTCGTTGGTTGTGAAAGTTGCCAAATCTTTTTGCTAAAATACAAAATATTGTAGCGCAAAAAGCAAATTTAGATATTTGCTGTCAGTTGAATTCGTGATTAATCAATCAACAATAAATTTTAAATCTGGCCAATCAGTGTTAGCCATTCATGATAGTCCGCCATATTGTTGAGATCAGTGAGGATGACGTCATGACATGCCAAAACCTTAATACCTAACTACCTTGAGCAACGACTTTGAACTCCGCTAGTGCGAAATTAGTAACCCTCGCCCCGGGCTTTTCGCGCCGTTGGCTCGGGGATAATAACATCGCCAAACAGGTTACAAAACAGATAAAGACAAGTTGTGACAGGAAAAAGTAACATGACATTGATCCCAATTGACACCTAATCCCTAATTACATACTTAGATCAAAGACAAAGCACAAAGTATTTCATTTAACAACAAATTTTATTTAATAACAAAATAATAACCTAGGTAACTGGCAAATTACCCTACATGCAAACAAATCTATATCTGGCATAAAAAGGGTTTGTGTAATTCGCCTAAAAACACTAGGATTCAATTTTCACTCCAAATTTATCTGTTTACGAGAGAGGAAATCAGCATCATAATTTTCAACGCCTGGTACATGACAGGCCTCAATAATGCAATTTTGCGCGAGACACCACTCCCAAATCTGAGTGTTAATACAATCTAAAGCCTGGCACATACCGCCCATATTGGTAATATAAACAACAGCCGCGGTATTATCGCAAGAAACTTTGATAAAAAGATTACGCTTAGAGTGGACAAAAGCTTTAACAGCAAACAAAACTGCCAAAAGTTCAAGACGATTAATATGCCAACGCTGCTTGAGGATGGTCCAAGCACCGCAAGCCTTATCAGCCCCGCAAACAGCCCCCCAACCAATGCTGGATGCATCGGTAGTAATATAGATGATATCATTGGGCTTTTTAATACTAACGCCATTGTGACAGTGTGCAATGGTTGCCCACCAGCGCAGGTCGTGAAGTGCGCCCGACGTAAAAACGACGTCAGCGTCAAAATCGCTGTTGTTGGGGCAAGGGCCGACAATTTTAAACGTCCTATCGTTCGATAATGCAATCTGACTGGTAAAATAGCCTTCAACAGGAGGAGACAACCAAGCCAATCATCTGGGCTAAAACACGAACAGAACAGTGTTTCCTCACAAATAAATCATTAGCAAAAGATGAAATACGAGCAAGTTTGTCGTGCGGAAGTGAAGTGCGCATCGCAATAGAGTCAATTAAATAGCCAATGTACACGGCTAACTGACGGGGTACTAAATCAGACTTAACATAGTTAACTACAAACCCCATTTCGTGTAACAACTGAATTACAAAGGAGACTTTAGTTGAGGAATTGATGAACGAGTCACCTAGAACTGCAATATCATCCAACAAAATAGTGATTATAATCGCTTTGCCACGGCAAAAGGCGACGATAGGCTTCGTTAGCTTGGTAAAAACATGTGTCGCAGAAGACAGCCCAAAGGGCAATGCTATAAATTCATACAGCACACCACACCACACCACACCACACCACACCACACCACACCACACCACACCACACCACACCACACCACACCACACCACACCACACCACACCACACCACACCACGCCAAAAAAAACGGAGGAATTTTGAATAAGCAGAATGTATGGGAACAGTAAAATATGCATCCTTAAGGTCAATGGTGGCGATAAAGTCATCCGGCCGTAAAATATCAGATAAAGAATTTATGTTCTCCATTTTGAAATGCTGATATCGACAAATGTATTTAAGGCTTTTAAATTGATCACCGGGCGCATATCGCCCGACTTTTTAGGGACAAGAAAAAGTCGAGACAAATTGAGTAGGATCGTAAAAACACTTACGGACAGCTCCCTAATTAGCGAGCATTTGAGAAACTTCAGCGTCAAAGATTTCTATTTCTCCAGGACTTACCTGCTAGGTATCACACCCTAACTGTGCTTGTCTAAGATACTGCGAAAATTCAATGGCACAACTCTCCGAAAAAGTTCGAAGAACCCAAGGGTATGTAGTAAGCTTTCGCCAGTTACATGCAAACAAACGTAAAAGAGCGCCAATCTGAACGGCTTTGAAGCAGATGTATTAGACAATTCCGAATTCACTGGGCCACACTGAAATGGGATGTTGCTTGAGGGCCTGCCCGTCCTTGATGTTGTTGATTTGTTCGCCGGTTTGCCCAAGACCACGGGCGGCGCAGATCTGAGCGGCGCGTGAAGTTTAAAGGCTCGCTTGAACGTGAAGTTTGATACGGGCGAGAAAACTTGCGACTGGAATTATTCTCGCCAACAAATTTACGTTGTGTGGAAACCTTGCGAAGAGACATCCTTTTGACCTGTGATACGTCTCGGATACTCTGGGAAAGCTCATCCCCAAATAATGAGCTAACGGGCTGGTTGTCACGGCACAGTGATTTATAGCCAACGGCGACTTCGGTTTTTAACAGCTCTCGCCGTTTCATCGAGATGTCATACAGAGCGTTACCCAACAGGGTAACAGCATCGATCAGCGGCCGGTAGATAACTTCCGTAGCCATTTGCTCGGACTCTGTACAATTAGCGAGCACCGCGCTGTTCGCAAGATGGATAATAGGATAGCATGACTTAACAAACGATTTTTGGAGCTGTTGCGAGCCAATGTCTCGCATTTTAGCCTTGTCGGACAAGTCCCCCCATAATTCTGGATCTATCCTAGGTGCCACGAGCATTGATCAATTTTTCGGGCGTAAATAGCGGACATCATCGCCAGTTAAGGAGCGGGTAGGATCGTATCATCGTAATCCTTTTCGCTTGCTAACAACAGGTCTTCTTTGCGCTGGGACAAATCCGCTGCTGAGGAAAGACGCTGGACTAATCGACCAACAGATTGTGTTAAGGCATCAATCTTAAGCTCTACATACTGAAGACGTAGTTACGCTGCCTTCCGCAGAAGGATAGCCTGACTCTGGTCCGATCATTTGTGGTTCGTTGTCCGCCATCGCTTTGTCGAACGGACAACTTTAACTGGGCACGTGATAGAAAGAATGATGTGCCAGCATGTACAAACCAGCTACCTACCATTGCATCACAATGTCTTTAAACGTCGTGGTGAACTGGGACTAATGAAGGAAAATGCATAATGAATCCCGTAGTGCGAGACATGGTACGAAGAAGAATTAACGAGCAGCCGGAGCCATTCACAAGTACGGTTAATCAATAATTGTGCCAGCAATCAGCTGGAAACCTTTCTGGTATTGATTTATATTCCGGACAGAAATCGGAGCGACATGCGCTTGATGATAAAACAACTCTCGGAGACGTTTGATCAAGTTATTCTTTTCAAATTCTTTTTTAAAAGTTACCGCAAAAACGATTTAAAATTACAAATGTGCGATTGCTGGGTGAAAATGTTATAAATTTCACAGGAATAGCTGCTTGTAGGAGAGTGAGGGATTTGTATATAGTGTAAACATCTCATCTTTGTATCCACGTAATTTTCTCAGACTAAAATTTCTTGAAGGGAACGCGTAACGTACAAGTTGCATGTATAAAATGGTATACCTAGCTCTACATTTTATGTCTTTGTTTTTTTTTTATTTCAGGGAATAATATTTGTCTCGCTTTTGTACAAGGTCAGTTATCGGAAGATGTTTCCCTTCATTTTGACTGGACCTCTTAGACGTATTAATTGTGCCCCCCCCCCTCATTCTCACGACATCATGATTCGTATTGTCTCAGTTAACGCTTTGTCATTTTGTACGTATAACGAATTCTTGTTAGGGTGAAGTATAATATGAGCAACAAAACTGCTGCAGCTCGCAACAAAATATAATTTCAGCGCGTGTTGACACAAATATCCATGCTGTAATACTGGATTTAAAATGTCAAGTAGCAGCAAGTTTGGTGTCTTGTATTATCTCGTATTTTTCCAAAACTCCTCAAACACGAACATTCACAAACACGAACATTCACAAACACGAACACTCACAAAAACAAATGCCGAAGGCAGGGGCACCACAATCATCATAATCACCAATTACTCTGGGCCCTTAACCATTTGCTAAGATTCTGAACATTTATTGTTTCTTTATAACTATGTATATAGGTCTGCATTATCTAAGAACAGTTTTCAGCGTTTGTTTAACTTATTAAAAAAAATTTTCCGTTGGTACCCCATTATTGGTAGGTTTAAAGTGTAATTTTTAAAGGTTTTACTTCCAAGTGAAATGATTCGCCATTTTAGGAGGAGAACAAAGTCGATTTGGTCGCAGTCAATCCTGAATCATGTCGCAAAGCTTGTTTGAAAACATTTGATCTGGTTAATGCTTTTGACAAACAGAGGTAAGTACGTGCAGTTGTGTGTTGAGCCATTAGACTGTATATCTTTGAAGTAGACCATCCCATGTTAAAAAAACTTTGAAGAACTCAATTTAAGCTGAAAATAAGTTAGGAGCAGTACAAAAAAACTAATCAAACTTTGAAGTGATTTTCGTTCATTTTCGCTGCCATGGTTTGGGGAATACTTTTTCTCTGCATGAACCTATAGATTTTTATATGCTGAATTCGAGTTCACTTGTTGTCACCTCCAGAAACCCGCAGTTTTTTTGTAATTTACGATCAAACATCGATACTTTTCACTTAAATTTCCGCCATTTTCCCACGGAAACTTCATGTTATTTATAGTTGTTGTACTAGTTCAAGTCTCTAGGCAGGGGGGTTTAACACGGCTACATGTATTCTTGTATTGTTTTGATTATCGAGTTGAAACTTTCAATTGAAATTCTACCACTAAAGGAGAAAAATAGACTAAAAGACACTGGAAGTATCAGCTTTTGAAAATGCTGGCATATATCTATTTAAATTACAATGAAATATCTTCTCTATTTGCAAAGATTCTTTATTTAAAATGTCATTGGTCTGGTATTTGGGGTTATTAATAGTAAGTTGTTTATTTATGCGACTGAGCGAGTTCACGAATTGTGGATATTTTCTGAACGTTCTGGTATGCAATCTGTGAAATTATGGCTTTATTTTCTGTACATGCTGCCGGTCATCATTTTTTCTTAATACTTTTTTAGCAATTTATTAGCATAAATGAACATTGATAATTATTACATTCTAAGTATATACAGTATATTGTACTAACATTGCATTGCATATAACCCCCCCCCCCCCCAATAATATATCATAATCTTACTCAAGATACAAATTTTGTTGTCAGTACAAAAGATATTCAGGTCATAAAATTGGCTATACTTTTTGATTTATTGCTATTAAATGGGAAGCAGTTGCACAAAGTAAAGAACTATTCATGTGAATGTTATATTTTTCACAGTCCTTTGATTGTTTAGTTAACAGTAAAACCAAAATAAAGGTCAATACAAATTACTTTATTTATGAATTGGTACATAGTTTGACCTTGTTACTTTAATTTCTGGTGTACAAGAATCTTTTGTGTTGAATAAAAAATAACTGTCTTGTAGATAGTTCTCTCCAACAAATGATACTTAGAATATAATATAAAAAAAACAACAGACAATTACCACTGAAGTGGCCTACAACATGGCAATTGTAATAAGATCTCTGAGAACTGTAAATGTAGCATATTATGGTGTTGAAGGCAAAAGTGCAGCTTTAGTAATTGATGTGTTTGACATTGCACACACACTTGCAGTAGAAATTTCTGGTATCTAAAGGGAGGGTTATCACCTGGGCTCCCACCCAGCCCCTAACTAATATGCAACCCTGAGACAGCTTCAATGGACAGCTCCAATACATGTATCAATACAAAAAAATAATTTCTGAACTAAAAAATGTAATGTGTCAGGATCCTTGCAAGTATATTTAGGACCACTCCATTGGTATGAATAAACCTCCATCAATAATAAACCCTCCCAAAAAAATTGTGTAGCAGTTTTGCATTCTGTTCTGGTGGATGTGATAAGCCAGCAAAGGTATTCATGATGACTCTGACTGACTATATTTCAGAAATCCCAGTAAAAACATATGAATCAGAATACAAATGGTATGACTTTGTCTTTGTATTGCTTGTATTCAAAATAAAACTCTCACTTTAGTCCTAGAATAAGTAGAATTAATGCTACAAATATTAATGCTAATAAAAATTGAAAACTGCTCCTACACCACATAATATTCAGAAAAAAATATGACCAAGAGCATATAAGGCAAATAAAGTCATATGGTTTGCATAGCAGAATGTTCAGCCTTGATGATTTAGGCTAATACCTACAAATTCTCTCACATAAATAAACAACATACCTAAACTATATTACAAGGATGAATGACATGAACTGAATGATGAAATTATCAAGGCCATGTGATATTTGAAATAGAAGAATCTTTGCACTGCCAAGCAGATGATAGTTCGTTGTAGCTTGAATCGAGGTTTCAATAGATATACGCATTTTCAAAAGCTAACGCTTTCCGTGTTTTTACATGTATTTTGTCGTTTAATAGTATAATTTCGATTGACTACGCTTTGAAATCAATAATCAAATTATCAAAACACTACAAAAATACATGTAGCCGTGTTAAACCTCCCTGTTAAGAGACTTGAACTAGTACAACAACTATAAATAACATGAAGTTTCCGCGGGAAGATGGCGGAAATTTAAGTGAAAAGTATCGATGTTTGATCGTAAATTACAAAAAAACTGCGGGTTTCTGGAGGTGACAACAAGTGAATTCGAATTCAGCATATAAAAATCTATAGATTAATGTAGAGAAAAAGTATTCCTCAAACCATGGCAGCGAAAATCATTTTCTAAGCGACTTTTTGGTGCCCAGAATACGGACTGTCGCGTTCATTATTTAATATACTAAATCATGCTTCCGCAGCCGGAAGAATCAGGCTTTTAGCTTTCAGTTGTCACCATGTTTGTCAAATTTTAAGAAAAATTGAGTTAATACGAATCAAATGTAAATGACCCGTCGAAATCGCATATTTTCACTTCTGAACAAAAGAAAATGCCATTGATCAGCTATCTGTCACAAGAAAAACTAACGTGGCTAATAAGATGCATATTAATTTTAATACCTAAACTAAAATTTGTAAATTTTGATTCCCAAACAGGATTAAATTGTAACAGATTTTCACTAAATTTTCAAAATGAAAAAAATGCGATTTTGACCGGCAATTTTTATCTGATTCGTGTTTGCTCACTTTTTCTTCAAATTTTACAATAATGGTGGTATTCAAAAACTAAAATCCTGCGCTGTTTAACTGTGAAAGAATTATTTCTGTATGTTAAATATTAAGCGCTCTAGAGCACTCCAAAGTACAAGTACCTTTTTTATACACCCTGTATACACTATGAGGCTGCCGAAATGAAGAGCGAAGCCAGCGCTTTAATTGTGCTGGGAGTTGAATATTCATATATTAGTAACCGACTAATTTCTTTTAAAATCAAGCTCGTTGAATATGTGAATATTCATCTCCCTTCCCCTTAAAGCGCGAGCTTCGTCCCATGTCGATATTTATCGTATCACAGTGTGGTAAATTTAATATCCCACCCTCGGCTCGAAAATCGGGGACTTGGCTAACTAATTTACTTACTAACTAACCTAGATTTTTTTTCCTCACAAATTACACATGGAGCGACGGCAAATTTGCGGCGGCTCGGCCAATTTTGGCAAAATTCCCAAACCACTCGACTACTACTATTCCCTAATTGTACGAACAACGCATGGTTATTTGTTTATTAGCTATTACCATGAGAAAATTACACACCTCGTATGAAACCTTTTGAAGCGTTTTATCCAGCTAGCGGAAGACAATTTTCAAAGGAGCTTTTTGTATTTTATCCAGTAATTTTGTCTAATTCATCTGGAGCAGTTCCGTTTGTTGAAATACCTTTCCTCCATTTTGTTTGTTGTGGGAAAATCAATTGTACGCCTCTTACCTAATCAGCCTCCAGTAATTTTGTCATGGAAATGATAAAAGTTCTTTATCACTTTTTTACTTGCTACCATTATTATCTGGTTTGTAATCGCCGTTAATCGTCCTGAACAAATTTAACCATAAACTGTTTTCTCTTTATTTTGAATTGTTAGTAATAAATTACTACATTGTTCTACCACTGGTGCTTATGTCGTGAGCAGCTATAAAAATGGCAAAATTTTAATGTGGAATATATCAAAGGATAGCAAGACTGTTCTTGACCCAATGTTTGGTAAAATATATTAATATATATTAAATTCTTTACCTTTAAGTTTTTCTTTTCAAACTTTTTCAACCCATGCCCCCCCCCCCCCCCCGCCTGCGTGTACTTTAATTGTCATAGTTACAAAAGATTTTCCATTTTAAAACGTTTTCTGAAATCATAACGTCAATGAGAACGTTTTTTCACTTTGTTGGCATGTGTTTACTGGATTTATACGAATCTGAAAGACAAAGCAATGCCTATCCACGATTGGCATTGTCTCTACATTGTCTCTACATTGTTTCTACATATTCATATGTTTTGGTTCTTCCCGACGAGCGTCTTTCGAAATCAGTTCTTAGTCGGCTAGAACACGAATGTATAAATATACTCACCCTAATTAACGCTCTGTGTGATTACATCCAAACAACACGGGAACACAAAAGTGCAGACTGTGGACTTTGTGTTGTAAACAATAACAGCACAACAATAAAGATTTTCTAACATTGAATACAACAGGCTTGCCGTAACCGTTTGAATGTTTAAATGTTTTTATCTTGAAAAATATTTTTTAGAACGATGTGGTTTAAAGTAGCTAGGTTGTGTTATTCAACATATTAATTTGTATATAATTACACATAGTGATTAAATAAGTCAATAGTAACAAGCCATCTGGTAATTCGTATCATTTTCGCAGATTAAATTTGGTTTAATAATATTGTGATTTTCCTGAATAAGGCATAAATATATCTGTGTAATACATTTTCTTTTCAGGTGATGTATCCTGTATTTCATTCCATCCTAAAGACTCCGTAATTGCTTTTGGAACAATTTCTGGTTGTGTTTATTTGAACAGTTTGTAAAAGTTCAAGAAGTGGCTTATTTTCCATGCACTAACGGAGAGGAGACTTTCCTTTGTTTTTGTGCTCCATTATTTGTTTTTCCTTCCAATTATCTCACAGACTGTCATTTGGCCATTTCTGTGACTGGACAATAATATTTAAACAAGCAATTTGTCTTGAAAAATTTTTATAAACGTTGCCAACTGTTTTTATAACTGAAATTATACTGGAAATGTCATGAAATTTACTGTTTTTAGCCGAAAATCGTAAAAATCTCCAACTCGCTCCCATGCGGTGTTTAAATAGTTTTAGAGTATTATTTGCCTCGTTCCCAGGCGCTTTCTAATTTTCTAATCAGGAAAATTGTATAGGATTGTATATATAGATTTAATATCGTGAATGCGCGCGGGAAACACGCGAGGAGAAAATAGGGGGGAAGGGAGCGAAAGCGCCTGGCAGAAAATGAATTCAAGATGGCGGAATGCGTGGAGCAGCCACTGCCAAGTTTAATAGAAACTCCCCTCGACGATATAAGCAAAGAAGAGCAGCTTCGAGATTAGATTTCTTAAGGCTTTCGGTAATCTCTTCCATCTATCAAACACATGTACGGCCAACACACGCGACTGGAAAACGAAATTCTCGATAAAATACTATCTTATCACTTTTTCGTTGAATCATACACTTTTTTCTGCATTTTCTGCCAGGCCCGACCGCGCGTTTCCGACTGTGTTTTCCACGCAATACCCACGCAACGGCACGCAACGGTAACGGTTGGGCCTGGGGACGAGGCTGGAGTATTATTTTTGCGCAGATAATAATTATGTCCGCGAGACCACTCATTGCTAGCATCTTGGCACTCGTAACTCGCATATTTCATCAGCTTCACCGAATGCGTTCTTTACATTAATTGAACTTATGTATAATAATGTCAAAAACCGGAATCCGTTCAAGAAATTTTTTTAGTCAAGTTTATTTTAGTCATGTAGTCCAGGACCTGTATAGGAGTTTGTATGCATTTCATTTGCCACAAGTAATCTCAACTGTTTTAGGGTAAAACGACCATGCCGATCAACATGGCATATGTGCCAAAACCCGAATCCGGGGCGAAAGTCCTCAAAATGACTCCGCCTTGAAACGGCAGTGTCGACATAGCTCTAACCTCAGACCAATGCGAGCAACGGCCTTTCTGAAGTGCCTATAATGTTTAGAAGGGTTGTTTATAGGGGTGGTTATTAGAAGCAAAATATTGCCTAACTGTAATATTTTCCAAGAAAATCATCATTCAACATGCCTGGTCAGCAGCTAATTATGCATAAAATCACTAAAATTGCTGGCAGAAATTAAATTTTCATATTTCCTAAAAAAAATTATTATAACATGAAAAACCATGTTCAATTGAATCAAATTCTTACAGATTTCAAAAGGATTGACACTATTTTGTTGATATACAAGACATTGTATTTCACTTACCCCCCGCAAAAACACGATTCCAGCCATATTTTCCATCTTGTTCGCTTTTTTATCGCCGAGTAGCGGAAGTCTCATACAATTCTTGTACTTTCCCATAATCACAGATGACTAAAGAACAACTCATCCCATTTTCGACTTGTTCTGAGACTGTGCTGTCTACTTTATCCTCGATTTTGTATCCTCGACAATTAGCCAAAATTTCCGCCATTACGAAGTCTTGTCGCTTTTGTGTCCGATAAATGTGACTTCTTCGTCCTTATGTGTATTTATATTAAGTAATCCAACAGCACTTTATACTACTGAATTTCTAAAGGTGATTTTGTAAACTTCTATCAATTTTCAATATAAAAATCCACCCACATAAAATCGAGTGTCTTCAAGCTTCGAAATATTTTGAAAGTCACGGGCAATCATCACGAAAATTCCTCGTGGGCGATCATACCGGGGGAGTGAATATTTTCACGAATACGTTTGCTCGTTTCCACAGCAAGCCAAGTAAACATTTCATATTATTCTATGTTCATGTATATTTGCGTATTGTTTTGTTTTTAAGCTTCAACTAAAAGAAAATCAGACAGACTTACGCATTTCCCCATTTTTATTTAAAGGGCGATTTTTATTATGCCAAAGTGTAAAATAACTAAGCGTCTAAGCCACTAAAAGCCACTATTAGCCCACTAAGATTTTAAAATTGAAACGTACGTATCTGCACTGGCATAGCCCTCAAAATAAACATGGAAGAAATGCATGACTGTCAGATTTTCTTGTAGTTAAAGCTTAAAAACAAAATAATACGCAAATATAAACATGCAAACGCATTCGTGAAAATATTCACTCCCTCCGGTATGGTCGCCCACGAGGAATTTTCGTGACGATTGCGCGTGACTTTCAAATTATTTTGAAGCTCGAAGAGACTCGATTTTATGTGGGTGGATTTTTATATTGAAATTTGATCAAATTTAACAAAATGACCTTCAGAAATTCAATAGTATAAAGTATTGTTGGATTACATAGTATAAATACACACAAAGACGAAGAAGTCACATTTATTGGACAGAAAAGCGGCAAGACTTCGTAATGGCGGCAATTTTGGCTAATTGTCGAGGATGGAAAATCGGAGATAAAGTAGATGGCACAGGCTCAGAACAAGTCGAAACTGGGCTGAATTTTTCTTTAGTCATCTGTGATTACGGAAAAGTGCAAGAATTGTGTGAGACTTCGGCTGGTCGGCGATAAAAAAGCAAACAAGACGGAAAATATGGCTGAAATCGTGTTTTTGCGGGGGGTAAGTGAAATACAGTGCCTTGTATATCAACAAGATAATGTCAATCCTTTTGAAATCTGCAAGAATTGGATACAATTGAACATGGTTTTTCATGTTATAATAATTTTTTTTAGGAAATATGAAAATTTAATTTCTGCCAGCAATTTTAATGATTTTATGCATAATTAGCTGCTGACCTAGCATGTTGAGTGGTGATTTTCTTGGAAAATATTATAGTTAGGCAATGTTTTGCTTCTAATAACCACCCCCATAAGCAACTTTTCTAAACACTATAGGCACTTCAGAAATGCTGTTGCTTGCATTGGTCTGAGGTTAGAGCTATGTCGACACTGCCGTTTCAAGGCGGAGTCATTTTGAGGACTTTCGCCCCGGATTCAGGTTTTGGCACATATGCCATGTTGACCGGCATGGTCATTTTACCCTAAAACAGTTGAGATTACTTGTGGCAAATGAAATGCATACAAACTCCTATACAGGTCCTGGACTAATGCAAGTAAAACATTTTGGGGTAAGTCAATTAGAAACTCCAGTTTTTAGAAAAATCTGGCATGGAAACGTCAGAGTAATATCAATAAACCACTTCCATCCATCAGTTTGACTGAAATTTACGTGTTATAAACCCAGAGCTTTCATTTCATAACTTTTGTTATTACCTTGTCATTACTTTTAGGTCTTTCAATCCTGTAAAGACCCGTGCATGAAATATTGAGTTTTGGATCGCGTGTGGAAGAACTCGTAAAAGACGCAAAAAACGGTAGCGTGCATACTTTTACATGCAGTGGCTATTTTGAATTGTTTTTCGTTTCCCTCATTTTTCAGGCGATGAATGCAAAGACTGTAGCTCACATTTCACAGGGTAATATCGTGGGAATAATATGGAAGTGTCATTAGGGACCTTAAGATGCAAGGACGGCAACGCGGCGACGACGGCTAGCAATACAATCAACTTAAAATTATTCAACCAAAGATATCAATAATGAAAATCCCAGGGGAGATAAAGATGTAGTCTTTGCTTAAGCTACAACGCTAGAACACGCAGTTTTAAGCCGTGTCTACAGCGTCGGCATTCCAAACCGCAAGAATGCTAGAGTATGAGCAAAACTACACTGGAACTTTTCTTAACAGTAAAACATCAGTTTTATTATCTCAAACGCTATTTTGTAAAATCGATAACAAACGATATGCTTTTAAAATTGTACAACAATTTATTTGAGTCAGTTTGCATTTGCCGTCGTCGTCGTGTTCCCGTCCTACATCTTAAGGTCTCTATTATAACAACAGCAGCAACGATGGATTAAAAATTTCCAAAGGCAAGTTTTGTTAACGAAATCTGTAATTTCGTGGATATGACATGAGATTTCAATTGGCTGGAGATCTTCGTTTCTTTCAAGACCTTGAAGATGGACCTGCATAAGATGTACTGCGATTAACCATATCCAAAGCGTTTTTGTTTCAAAATGGCGGCTAATTCCATATAAGTTTGATAATTTGCCAATTGCAATTAATTTACCTAAGGCAATTGCTGTATTCTTCAACAATGTCGTTCACAAACTGTCGAAAACAAAATCTAGCTAATTCATCTGGTGTTCCCCGTGGGATAAAGATATGATTTTGCACTGAGCAAATGGCACTGTTGATCATATCGTTTTGTAAATTATTAAAATATGCAAAAGAAAAGAGGTGTCATTTCTCTCAACATGGTAAAAACGCAATAATTGACTGATAATTTTTCAGATCGATCTGGTCAAATATGGCAAACTCGAAATATATTTCAATTAATTAAATCTAACAAAAATAGCTAACAAGAATTAATAGTAATTAATAATGTAAATAATAATGTAGTTTATATTGTTGCAATTGCATGTTTTACTCTAGTCAATTAATTGTCTTCTCGACGTAAATCTTAATACTGTAGTAGATTACTCCCCCCCCCCCAATCCAGCGGAAATTTCCCGCCAAATGACGTCAGCAGTTATTTTCCTGCGAAATGTCATAATGGTATTGTTGAATGCCGCCACCGCGCGTGGTCAGCACGTAAACAGCACATGCACAGTGAATTGACATCATAGCACGTGAACAGTTTATTATTGTCATGGCGCGTGAACAGCACGTAGACAACACACGCACATAAAATTGATGTTGTGATCAGCAAGGAACGGTACGAGTACAGCGCCGTGTAAATAAGAGAATGCAATATAGGTTTAAAAAATATTTATTTCTTTTGAGCATTACAAGTACATTTAGTTAATTAGTGTTTATATTTTAGTTTATAAATACATAAAAGATAGACGATTAAATGATTAAAAGTGTTCGTTTTTTCTATATTAGAGTATCTGGTGTGTAAGTCAATGTACGATAATTTTAAAGTTTCTTCATAAATGTCTTGACACTTTACTGGTGGGTCTTTGTACTAGATAATTTTGAATGCTTCCAAGATTACTTTCCACATTTGTTTTTGGCCAATTTGTTTTTTCGCTTCGCTGGAGTAGTTCCACCAACTAAATATCTGTAATATTTTCCAAATATATTTGTTTAAAAAGATGTGCCATTATAAAGTTTTAAAGCAACACGCTGCTGGCTGAGTGAGACTCTGAGCGTAAATGTATTGCCATACATATGTCGAATCAATAGAGCGTTACGCGTAGGAGTGAAGGTTAGGTATCTTTAGAGCGAACGTTCGGCTTGCGAATGTGTTCAGGTATTGTTGAAGCGCAGTCCAGGTAGTGAACCAGAGAAGTGTTAATGTAAATTGAGAATCTGGCCCTTCCTAGCCACTTTTTCTTTTCATCACCTTATAAATGATGTACTTGACGTAAATGATTACTCATGTACCGAAGACCTGGCTTGTCACCGACAGGACAGTCTCTTTTGTGCTTATAGGGCATCTTGACATTCGGAGTGCTTAATCATAAATGACTAAGAATGAAGTGTTTGGAAACATTAATATTTTTCTGACGAGGGTAAATGTAGGGTGGATGTGGGGTGGATATGGGGTGGATTAGAAACAAATCGAAAAGAAACTTTTAAAAAGTTACTCTGGCGAATGAGCAACGATCATATCTCGCCTCGTCGTTGAAAACTGTAATGTCTGTATGATTGACCATCTATCCCAAACACAACATCAGTGCCTTATGATGGAAAGGGATGAACAGTTATGCTTGTACTTTGACTGTGCTTTGGAAAATGTTTCAGAAGGCAATGTCACAGAGGTTTTTACCAATAGTTTAAACGACATTACTCCCAAAGTAAACTGCCTTGAATTGCTCAAGTATGCATGTCATAATTGGAGATCTGATTTTTGTACAGAGCAGAGACGCTTGCTGAAACAAGAGACTTTTAAACTATTGTAACCTTTGAGAGCGGAATTTCAGCCACCCCTCCTATAAAAGCCCTGCGTCTTGTTCGATTCTGATCATATTTGCTCGAACGCTTGCAAGATGACTGTCGATATATTGTTTATGGCTAAAAATAAACTCGTGCTTCGTGTCAATATGTGTTTTTCAAATTTGCACAGTAAGATTTTTTGCGAGTTACCAATAGAAGATCAAAAGAAATGGATTTTCGATTTTGATGCTGATGATCAAACATTTTCTGAACAAGGCTTTATCGAAAAAGTTTGGTACGCATGTGTTCGTCATGGGTATACAGTAGAACCCCGCTAACTCGAACTCGCTTAACTCGAACTCCCCGCTAACTCGAACTAAATCCAATTTCCGCTGGATTTGATAGTACATTTTATAGTAATTTACTCCGGGTAACTCGAACTCGCTTAACTCGAATTCCTCGCTAATGCGAACAAATTTCATTCTCCCTTGGTCAAATTTCCCCGGTTAACTCGAACTCTAGTGGGGGTTTGAGTTAGCGAGGTTGGTGTTAAATTTCGTTTATTAGGTTAATAATTAATAAGTTATAGTAGTTTTATTCTTCATTTACGATGTGAGCTACTACTGTGTAATTTACAGATAGTTCTAGTTTTATCTGATGCTTACAAAGACCCGTGCTTTACTAAAGTCTAAAAACAAGAAAACTAAACGCATGTGTTCGTCATGGTTATACAGTAGAACCCCGCCAACCTCGAACTCGCATAACTCGAACTCCCTGCTAACTCGAACTGAATCCAATTTCCGCTGGATTTGATGGTACATTTTATAGTAATTTACTCCGGGTAACTCGAACTCTAATCTCGAAACGCGGATCTGAAAACCTGAAATGACACTTAAAGGGAAATGGCAACAAAATTTTCTATTGTCTCATTTGAAAGAGACTCCAAAACAATACATAGAAGTATATTACAGAATTTTTATATCTGCCTTATTTGGTGAGATATTTTGACTTGAAATCTTTAGTTGTCCGCCATCTTGGATATTTGTGGATATGTACGATACGTCACAACTGGGATCACGCGATTTTTTTTGTTACGACACAATGGTTAATATGCTCTCATAACCGCATGTACGGCAAGTGTTTCAGATTTCAGCACGGACTGAAGATTTCAAACAATATTTGACTGTTGGTAGGTATTTAGGAGGATTTTCGACAGGCTTATCCCCGTTGTGACGTCATCAAAACATTGTTAATGAGGTGAAAAATTAGTCCAAGATGGCGGACAGTTCGTTGATTTAGGTGAGAATATCTCCCGAAGTAAAACAGATATAAAAATTTTGCAATAGACTTCTATTTATTGTTTTAGAGTTTCTTTCAAATGAGACAATAAAATTTTTTGTTGCCATTTCCCTTTAAATTTCATAATTCGAAAGCGTAAATTCGATTTAAACAACAAAAGTCTAATCAATTTATACATACAGTATAGCTTCAAACATCCATAACCTTCCGAGCGAAATGTGAGACAAAGCCAGCAGCAAAGGAGCATCAAATATTATTTGGCAGAAATACAAATGGAGTGACATTAGAACTGAACCTTAGCCTTAGAGATTCATTGTTAGTTTTCTTGTTTTTAGACTTTAGTAAAGCACGGGTCTTTGTAAGCATCAGATAAAACTAGAACTATATTTGTAAATTACACCGTAGTAGCTCACATCGTAAATGAAGAATAAAACTACTATAACTTATTAATTATTAACCTAATAAACGAAATTTAACACCAACCTCGTTAACTCGAGCCCCCACTAGAGTTCGAGTTAACCGGGGAAATTTGACCAAGGGAGAATGAAATTTGTTCGAATTAGCGAGGAATTCGAGTTAAGCGAGTTTGAGTTACCCGGAGGTAAATTACTATAAAATGTACTATCAAATCTAACGGAAATTGGATTTAGTTCGAGTTAGCGGGGAGTTCGAGTTAAGCGATTTCGAGTTAGCGGGGTTCTACTGTATAACCATGACGAACACATGCGTATTAAACTTTTTCGATAAACCCTTGTTCAGAAAATGTTTGGTCATCAGCATCAAAATCGAAAATCCATTTCTTTTGATCTTCTATTGGTAACTCGCAAAAAATCTTACTGTGCAAATTTGAAAAACACATATTGACACGAAGCACGAGCTTATTTTTAGCCATAAACAATATATCGACAGTCATCTTGCAAGCGTTCGAGCAAATATGATCAGAAACGAACAAGACGCAGCGCTTTTATAGGAGGGGTGGCTGAAATTCCGCTCTCAAAGGTTACAATAGTTTAAAAGTCTCTTGTTTCAGCAAGCGTCTCTGCTCTGTACAAAAATCAACTGCTCATGAGCACATGCTCATACGCTCATAGGTCACGATGTGGCCAGCAGGGTTAGTATAGTTATATTTTGTTAGTCTCGTACAATTTTACGCGATGAGCAGATGAGCAGGTGCTCATAACTGCTCATGAGCACATTCTCATACGTTCATAAAAATACAGTGCTGCTCAATGACAAGGCATTTCTACACAGTCAGTTCTAGCGAAATGAGCTGCAAATTTTGCGGGAAAACATTTGATCGTGGTTTCAATCTACGTCGACACGAAAAAGAGTATTGTCCGCTGAAAAGCGAAGAGAGAGAAATGTCAGAAACAGAAAGTCAGACAGTGGACTCAGAAGATGATGCTTCGAGCGTTACAACTCACGGGTCTGAAAGTCCGATGACAACAGACAGTGAGACAGAAACTGAGGAGGAAGAAGCGGATCCTTGGATGCCTATGGTAGAAGAAGCGATGCAAAAGGATAAGGAGGCTTTTCAGGAAATGAAGATGAATTTGACTCATAGTGGTCTGGATGAGCAAACCGCTGGAGAAACAGCTTACTCTAGTATTCTGCCTGAGCTCCAAAAGGAACTGAGAAGTATCTATTTGCAGCGTCTCCAATGGATACAACAACTAGAGAAAGATCCAGTGCATAAGAAAATAATGCAAACAAAGGATGCGTTCGTGAATGATGAGGATTTTAACCCAGAAAAGGCTATGGAAGCAGCTGTCAATAAGAGAAAATTTCTTATTAACAGACATTTAAAAGGCTACAATTTCACTGAGGACAGTGATGATGAAAAAGTTTATTAACTACATTAATATTTGTCATATTGTTCTCAATAAAGTTATATATACATATCCGAGTTTGGTATTATTTTAATACATGGGATGGTTATAACTGTCGGGCCATCAGGCCCTATAAGCATGTGCTCATGAGCAGTTATGAGCAAGTGCTCATCTGCTGATCGCATAAACTTGTACAAGACTAACAAAATACAGCCATACTAACCTGGTGAGTCACATCGTGTGGCGTGGGCGATGCCTACCACAGGGTTGCCAGATTTTTTGAATAATTAAGCCAAACCATCATTAATGCTGTCAAAAAAACAAAGAAAACAAAAGGCAAATACAATGAAAAACAAAGAGCATTGTTAAAAGTTTGGCTAATTTATTCATGCAATCTGGCAACCCTGGCCTACCATACGACGCAATTAGAATATGCCTTGCGGCATTTTGACAATGCCTAAGCATTAGCATACTGTTTATCATTGCATGAATTGACCTTGCCACGCGTACGTGCGCTTGAAACAATGTCTAAACAGCAGCATAGCGAACGTACAGCGTTTAAACAATACCGTACGTTCACTCTTACAATATCCGGTACCCTGCAGAACAATACCTAAACACATTTACAAGCGATCGTACGCTCTAAAAATACCTAACCTTCACTCCTACGCGTAACGCTCTACTGACTCAATACATGTATTGCAATATACGTACGAGTTAATTACCGATAACCGAGGCATTTAGCCAAATACAGGTATTTGGATAAAGGCCGAGGTTTTCGGTAATTAACTGACTTATTACACAATTGACAAGGTTCGAACAATGAACAAAGGAAAATTCAATTCACAGAAAAATTTGCATTGTAAGGATTTAATTTTACTCCAGAGACAACAAATGAGCAAGCAATGTAAACAGTCAGCTAGGTTGTGGCCAATGATTTCTTTTGAAAGTATGAAAAACAAAGTTTTAAATTGACGGTGAATATATAATGTTTTGTATATAATGTTTTTATATATAATGTTTTGTATATATGTCATATCATAATGTTGAATGTTGTTATATGAATACACAGCAACGTTTGCTAATTGCGGTTTGTTAGCAAGAACATGGCGTTGAGTAGTGACCATGATCTAAGCGGATTGACTCAGAGCACGTTTAGAGCAAATGGTGAGTTTGGTCAATCAAAATATGACGTTTTGGGGGACATTTTTCAAACTGTGTCTCTATTAGATATTGGTGTAGAAGAGCAAAGCGTTTTACAGTGAATTATTAACGTTTTTCATGGTTCCTTTTAAACATTGCAGACACTGGCAACGTTCTACTTCTAGCTCCAAATTGCAAGACAACGGTAGGGATGCAGTTTTCTTGTGCTCTAACCTTTCTATAAGCTGTAAAATACGTTTTTGTTGTTAACGTACGAGGCTAAGCTTTATCGTTAATGGGAATTAAACTAGTACTTTCTTAAGCAGTAACGGGTTGGTTTGGCGACGATATTCCTATACGATTCCTATTTCATGTGGTTTATTGTGCAGTATTCTTGTGATATAACCTATAAAATCCGATGTCTAGAAGCTGTGAGTCTCAACATTGAATAAAAGTTTATTTTGATCAGAGCTCGTTTAGAGCAAACGGTGAGTTTGGTCAATCAGAATATGACGTCTTGGGGGACATTATTCAAACTGTGTCTCTATTAGATATTAGTGTAGAAGAGCGAAGCGTTTTACGTAAAAATACGTCCGAATGTTATCACAAGGTCATTACATGAAAGTTGAAAGGCGAAGAAAAACGAAAGAAATTTAAGAAAATGGTCTACTGAGTTTATAGGTCAATATCTTTACATTGTCCTGTTGTTGGAAGACAATATCCATATATTGTCGTACAAGTTTTGTATAGAGTCGTGCAAGTTTTGTATACCGTCGATGAATATGTAATTGGAATTTAATTCAATTCATCAGCCCCGCTCTTCCCTGCTGAATATGAAATCCCTCCCCGTGCTTTTAGACAGAGAATAAAAATTGCAAGCAATTATGCTAAATAAAGCTCTATGAATAACAAAAGAAACCGCGTCAATCGTGTAATAATCTATCATAATACACTTGCTCTCCAAGCCGTACGGACACTAGCTACAATGGCACATTTCTTTAAGCAGATGTATTCTGATAACATTTTTAACCTCGAAGAACAATTTACTCCAAAGGAACTGATTGCTGCGATAACTGTAGAATTGATAACAGTGACAAACACTGGGGAATTATGTAGTTGGTGGAACTGTTGCGAAGAAGCAAAATCGGATATTGGGAAAGAACATAATTTATCTGAATCCTAATCGTGGAAGCATGTAAAATCCTCAAGTACGAAGAACCACCAACAAAATGACGGAACATTTTTGAACAAACTTTTAAACTATCATACTTAACTTTATATACTCTATCCACTAGTATCGAAAAAACTTTTACTTTTAAAAATCTCATATGTTTATATCAACTGAGTTATAATCACTAGGTTGTAAAACTTAAAATTTGAAATAAATATTTTTTAAACCTATGTTGCATTTCTCTCTTTTGATACACATGCAATGCTCAAGAGATTACCCTCGGAACCAAATTTGTACTGCTCACGTGCTGATCACGCGCTATGACCCCAAACCAATGTGCATGTGCTGTTCACGTGCTATGACGTCAATTCTATGTGCATGTGCTGTTCACGTGCTATGACGTCAATTCACTGTGCATGTGCTGTTCACGTGCTATGACGTCAATTCACTGTGCATGTGCTGTTCACGTGCTGACCACGCGCGGTGACGTCATTCAACAGTACCCTTATGACATTTCGCGGGAAAATAACTGCTAACGTCATTTGGCCGGAAATTTCCGCTGGATGGGGGGTAAAAAACTACTTTCTGTTTTAACCAATATTCTTGCAACTACCGATGAATATTGCTACATCTACATTGACATCTAGTTTAACTTTTTCATGTAATCTCCTAAGGTCTTTCAATCAATGCTTTTGCAGGCGTTGATGGCTATAGCCATGGCTGTGAGAGTTGGATTACAGGCAGTACCAGTAGGAATGACGCCACAGGTACCAAGGTAGACGTTGTCAAAACCCCATACTTTAGAGTGTGTGTCCACTACACTGTCCTCATCACTTTCTCCCATGTGACATGTCCCCTAAAGAAAAAATAGAACGATAACTATTTTACAGAAAATCTCAAAACTTAATGGCAATTAGTTACGTGAGTATTTAATATCTTTAGCGTTTTGAGGGAAGTTTATCAGCCAGAAACAAAGCGCAAATTTTAAATCATGCACACAGCACACTTCCAGAAAAACATATACTATTACAAGTTTATAGTTTCTATGAAATTTCTTTTTGTAAGGTCATCGCTAAAACAATTTGCGAATGACTTTCGACATACGAGTCACTCACTGTTATATGCAAGGATAGTCCTGGTTCTTGAAACGACGGCTCAGCTCCTGGCAAGAATCCTCCAAGACTTCCAGCTGCGACAAGCATGTCTTCCATCATTTCATGATTACGCTCAGCGTCGTCACGAGACAGTTTAACGTTAAAAGTCGGTTGTGACATCCCAAAAGTATCCCTGTTTTCGTCGTTGACATCAAACAAAACTCTGTTAATAAAATCCGGCGTCATCTTCCCAAACCGTCGTAAGTCGACAATGAGACGGGTGTCCACGTTAGGAACAACGCCCCCATAAGAAAACGCATCGCGGTGCACCTGGCAGTGCCGTGGACGATTTTCAGAAACTGGAATCCAACACTATGTAATGTAAGAACAGAATAAAAGGCAAATAATTAGAGGAATATGATCAAGAAATAGCTATAGCTCTTTAAATAATTTAATCTATCCGAATATAATGGGATTTTCGCTAACATTTTTGTAGTGTGGTTTTCTTTTACCTCGGACAACCTTTGAACGTTTAAACTCCTTTTGCATGACCAAATTTTCTTTCACAAATTTCGTAACTCAAAAGTTTTTTGACCGTGTAAATTAGGAATTTTCGAGAAATATGTCAAAAATTTCTAATTTACACGGTGAAAAAAACATTTTACCCATGAAATTTTTCAAGGAAAGTTTGGTCGTATAAAAGGAACTTTAAAAAAGGATTGTCAAACGATTGGCTACGCCCCTGCAAAGAATGAACGTTGATACAATAACAGTTTCGCATTTGATTGGGCATAAGAATGTACTATTTGAGCTAGATAATTTTGTAATTTGCGCACAAACTGATGCCCAGCCTGGACATAGGGATATAATTTATTAATAATTAACTATATCATACCTGTGGCTCTGGGTCTGTGTAGAGTATGGGTATGGGATCATTGGGGTGCTCGTGGCGAAACTTATCCACTATTGGTTTCCATAATGGGTTCTTCTCAATGCTATCGACGAGGTTTTGCAGTAGGACTACTTGACAGAAGGCGAGAGGTTGCTCACAAAGATAGCGACCCAAAGCAGAAAGACGGATATCTGAGTTGTAGAGGATTTGCGGAGTTAGGACAGCACCCGCAGCTATAACAAATGTTTTAGCTTTGATACGGTAGTCTTTCTTCTCCAGTAGATCTCTCACTACAGCATATTCAACTTTTTGGCTTCCTTCTCCCGTGCCAATATAATTTAGTTTGCGACATTGCCACATTTCCTAATGGAGATGAAAAACATTGTCAAGGTCAAATTCCAAATCACAAAAACATAAAATCTTGACCCAAATGATAAAACAATTTGTTCATGTGACTTATATTGTCATTTAGGACAAAGATAACCTCGACTGTTTTAGCACAGCTTGAACGGTCATGGCTAAAGGGGATGCACGAGAGGTAGGTTTTCAAGATGGCGGCTGTTTTTCAAGATTCTTAAAACGAGGACGAATCAACAACCAGACATTGATAGCATTCCTAAAGCTTACCCTAACCCTAAACCTAACCATAATTTAGGAATGCAATAAATGTCTTGTTGTTGATTCTTTCTTGTTTTAAGAATCTTGAAAAACAGCCGCCATCTTGAAAACCTACCTCTCGTGCATCCCCTTTAGCCATGACCCAGCTTGAACATGGCGGTCAATATGGTAACGTTATCCGAAACCCCAATCCGGGGCGAAACGTCCAATTTCGGACTTACACAGGTACGCAGGAATTTATCAAAATTGGGGGGGGGGGGGCAGGGTAAATACCTTTCTGATGTGAACACATTTTGTGATTGGCTTAACAAAACAATAATGATGGCTGGTGTTTATAAATGGCTCTTTAGAAATATAAATGTGTAATGGCTTTGTTTTATTCTTTTGTTCAGTGAATCATAGCGGGTGTTCACTTAGCGCGTCGACCGGGTTTTGATGCAAAACGTTTGAAATGGCGGTATATACAATATATTCACGAGGTAGGCCTAAAGCCTATAACCGAATGTAAACCACAAAATGTAAACAGGAGCTTAAACTAGGGACTTTCTTTGGTTTTAAATGAAAAAAAATAAATATACTATGGCAGAATAATGTCAATGACCTTTAACTCAATTGTATTTCCTTGTTTCGCCAGCAATTCTTCTCCGAGCACAGTATCAGCACCAGTCCATGTGATAAACTCTGGTACATCCTCGCGTCTCACGCCTGCTAACGGCAAGTACTGGGGTTTGGCGGCTTCGTCTGTGAGATATGGGTAAACTTCACGAAGTGTATCTCTTACCAAATGCTTGCGGATGAATTGTCGATTGCCACCGGGAGCACCACCTCCAAAATCGTCGATCTTTGTATCATCAAACATATTCTGATTCGTGTTTAGAAGTTTCTCAGCTTCGGTGTATAGCGAATCCCATGTTCTGGAATCAATGAGCTTGCTGCGTTCCGAGGGGTGTTCTCGTGGTGTGCATGCTGTCCAATGCAATGAGTGGACATACCTCCCACAGCATACGTAGCTGCAGCCTTCGGTAGATTTACAAAAGGATTTTGGTCAGGATTCTGATTCTTGCCAACAAATCTGAAAAATGAGCACCTTCAGAAACTGCTAAATCAAATGGTCGATTATCAGCGACCGCAAGCTTTTCGACCGCTAAGTATTGTATCGAGAATAAAAATCACCCAGACCCAGTTAACAATAACCGAATATATCAGGCTAAGTATTGTATCGAGAATAAAAATCACCCAGACCCAGTTAACAATAACCGGATCTGAACATTCTTTCATGCGAAGCGTTATCCAAAAATTGTTTTATTACACATTCAAAAATATTTTAGTGTAGTGAAAAACTCGAACAAACATTGCAAAATTATCTGTATGTAATTTTTCTTAGCAAACCTTAAAACATTTAGTGCATGGTTTTCTTGTGGAGCAGATACCCTTGGAAAATGTTTTGACACAAAAATTTAGTGCTTCTACTGTCTTTTCCTGGTATTAATTCTGCGATACAATTTCTACCATACGAGGCAAATCTGCTGCAAGCAATTTTGTTGTCTTATTTTCACGCGCTCTTATACGAGATGTCAACGAGTGGGGCCTAGGCGGTAGACATTCGTCATGTGCTCACGCCATTAGCGTCTCAATTTTATTTTCTGGAGCGAAGTTCCGTCCAAAATAAAGATTGTTGGACGCTGATGACGTGAGCACATGACGAATGCTGGGTATTGCAAATTTTTCGCAGGTTGTTGACCAGTCACAATCAAGAACAAAGTTGGAATGTATAATGAATACAAAAAGCAGGGTTTCACAATAGTCTAACCCTTTGTATTTGTCTAGGTGCACTGAGTAGGCACCAGGATCTAAGGTTGGAACTGCACTCTTATCTACCGGAACTGAAAGAGTGTGCAGGTGACCATCTATCACGCCAGTGAATTGATTGACGTTGCGCTGGTACAGAAAGGAGTTTTTCAAATGCCAGCCTGGAATCTTGGAAAGCCGTGCTCCAGCATCGATCATGAAGATACTACGCCCTTTTTCATGTAGTTTCCTCGCAAACGTGGAGCCCAGTGGACCAGAGCCAACGACCAAAACATCAACTTCTATTTCTTCTAAAGCATCATTTGCTGTGTTGTATCTGGCTGCTGTGCCTAAATTGTCATCAAACTCACCAACTCGCTAGGTAAAAGGAAGCAAGCAATGCGTAACATATGCATACAGTAGCCTGTGGTGTTTCAAATCATCAGCACCATTATGATTATGTTATTTTGGCGCATTTTTTTCATTAAGGTGAACTAAATCTGTACTTGTAGTATAAGAGTAATGTTGACTTTGATTCCGACAGGCATGCAGAAAGTAAAACGTCAGGATACGGATAAGAGACGCGGAAAAGACTTGTATGACGAAGAAAACGTGAATAACCCATGCTGGATCGTTCACACACTCTGAAATTTCAAGTGAACCAACACCAAATGAGTGTAAAGCTTTGCACAGTTTTGGTGTACTGGTTACACAGTTTCGAGAAATACATCTCATGAAGTGTAAATTAAAACATTTCCGTGGTGCATATCATTACATCTGACACAAAGTATGCATGTGGAAACTGCTGATTACACCTTCAAAGTGTAAAAATACCTCTTCAAGGTGTGTCAGTTAGACTTACATTATTAACTCACATAAGTATTCTACGAACAATAAGCAAGCGTAACATCGCGCAAAACTTTAAAGACAGTTGTGCAAAGTACACTATTGTAGCTTGCATACTAAGCTATATCAACAATCATATTTTTAGGTATAGAAGCCATTCACCAGTTTTGAAAATGAAAACGAAAATAAAATTTTAAGTGTAATGGACAGCAAAGTGACTAGTTATACCGCCCGAACGTTGTAACCATGCAATAAGATTATTGTGTCTAATAAGTTGGGGATTGGGTCAGGGTTCATTTTACATGCAAGAAATTACAATGTTGTCATTGATAATCTTATTCGATTACAACGTTCAGATCGTTATGTGCCAGGAACGACAGTGTGTAGATAAAGTTGCTTTAACTGAAATTTCAAATTTGAATCTTCTTTGCATATGTTCTTACTTAGTCTCTTATTGACTTTAGTGAGGATATTTAGGTGATCAAAAGGATGGTGTTTAGGTCAACGTCGCTCGGAGAAAATCAATCATGGTTGGGATTTCCTATTCAAGAAATCGATGTTTTCATGTGTATGTAACATACTCAAATATTATCACTGCTATTTTATTTCTTGTTACAAATATTTGGTTTAAATTAAATCTATAAAATAATTACTGTGTTTACTTCTTGGGACTTACCATGAAACAATCTTTCTTTGCAGGATAAAGTTCTGAAGTAAAGACCTCTGAGACGCGCTGCACGGATCATTGTGGATTGTTGAACTACTTTTCAACTGTTAAAAATTAAATACTTAAATTGGCTCTTCAGATAAAAGGTACGTACTTTAAAAAGTATACTGTTAGTATCTATACATTAAGAGCATTATTAGCAATCTGTTAACCAGTGACGTAGCAGAGAGCGGCATTGAACAATGTTCTATTGTATAAGCTGATTCAAAAAGTCTTGAGAAAGATTTTTGTAGATTTTGCATGCTTTGAAATAAGTTACACAGTTAAAAAGAAAATCACCTAGAACTATTAGTAGTAGAATGACCATTACAAAGGATGTCTTTTAATGGACTACTCTACTCGCCGTCTGTTTATTTTCTATGTTTGATCGATCTCTGATTGATTTGCCTTGGCTCAACAAACATCATCCACCTCATAGAAATCTCGAGCTCTTCATCTAATTGTCAAATATAATATACCATAATCATATAAGATTTCGGTGGATATTTTTGAGATTTCGGAGATATTGTTTTCGCAAATTCCTATTTGTGTTGTATTTTTCTGCTGTTACCATGGCAACTATTTAGTGCAGTACACTTCAAGTAGTCTTAAAATTTGTATACTAATTAGATCTTGCTTTGTGCCAATTTTTGTGATGATTGATTGAATTGTTATGAAACTAGAGCAAAAATAGTGTTTGGGGAATTTAGGGTAGACTACCACCTTTTAACCATCGTTTAATAAAATTTTTTTTTCAAATTTGATCTGCCTTTAGTAGCATTTTTAAAAAAAATTTAGAGCGCCAAAGTGTGCGTGTGCACACTTTCACGTGATGACGCGAAACAAACCTCAGACATCCCAGCAAATAGTGTGAGTCGCCCACCTTAAGTCATTGCAGACATTATTATATAAATGTCCTAAGGCTGGCAACTCTTTCACCACATAAACTGACTCAAGTTTAGATAACACAAAGTAACACAAGTTTTAAAAAGTTGCAAAGAAAACTAGATACACATTACTTTGGATATCTTTCCTGAATTTCTGGGTGATTTTTAGATAAAAACTAAATTTGCTCAATAAAAAGCGTTTTTTAATCGAAATTTTCCGTGTAGATATATGGGACGCAAATTGCTCTACAAACGTCACTATCGGAAACAACTTCAGCTAAGCCGCTATTGGCTGATGACAACGCGGAAACGCCGAAGAAAAGACGAATTCAATAGCAGCCTTGCTTAGCCGAGGTTGTTTCCGAAGATGACGTTTGTAGGGCAATTTGCATCCCTACTATCTGAACGGAAAATTTCGATCAAAAAACACTTTTTATTGAACAAATTTAAGTATTTTCGAATCTTGTTTTTGTCTAAAAACTATCTAGAAATGTAGAAGAAATATTCAAGGTCATTTGTATCTAGTTGGGTTTTTTGCAATAACTTGTGTTATGTTGTTCGTTTGAAGCAAAAGTCTAAACGTGTGTTTGTATGGTGAAAGAGTTGCCAACCTTAGGATATTTATATAATAATGTATGCAATGACGTAACGTGCGCGACTCACATATTTGCTGGGCTTCCTGTGAACAAACGTTCTGGTCTGTTTCCTTCGTTTCCTGCTCGTTTTCATTCCTACAATTGTTTGTCAGGTATTTTCTTGTTTTTGACATAATTGTCGTGATTGTTCACATATCTGCGTAACTTTCATCGTCAGTTTTCTAGTAACTGGGTTCTGTGAAAATGTATGAGTATTTTTGAAGGCAGCGATTTTAATGGAGATGGACGTTTGTTGACACATTATATGATAATTATGACTGGGTGCCACCAGGTCTTACTTGTCGGTATTGCATATTTATAGTGTACTGCTTTTTTAAGCTAAACTAGGTACAATAAGTCGATTATGGTATTGCCGGTGCGTCACGCACGTACGAAGAACTCTTGACTTAATTAAGGTAGCTTACGTTATAGTCTGCTCTCAAAATTCTAATCTGGCAAAGTAATAGACCACTTTCATAATTGCATGTTTCCAGTCTAGAAAGATTGGAGGGTATTTATATAATTTTGACACTGGTATGTGCAACAGTCCTTCAAACTATATATCTTCTGAAGACTTCATGGCAAAATACCAAATACTCACCAAGTTGTTTGAGGTCAAATTTATAAGGATTTGTACCAGATTTTCGAGAGAGGCCTTCTTAGCCTCGTTTTGGTGTTTTTTTCGCACTTGAAAACCCTCATAACTTCAAAAGAATTTGTTTATTCTTTTTGAAACTTTTACATGTTGTTTAGGACGCAGTTATCTATAATTTGTGTTGAATTTTTTTTCAAAATCATAATATTTTCATGATTTCATTAAAGTATAGACACTCGGTAAAATATTGGCTTTAGTTTAAATAGAAAATATCCGCATGTGCGGGCGACTAAGAAATATCTTATTGCTCGAATTGCTAAAAAGAAAAGATAAACAAACTAAATAATCTGCCAATGGTCGTGAACTGAATGGTCCTTAAACCGGGACGTTTTTACCTTTTTACTAAATTTGAAATTGAACTCAATATGTATTTTGACATCATTTTCGAGTAATTTTTAATTTTTGTCTTATTGATTTTACTGACGTCACAGTTGTTATTCACCTGTAGTAATTATTACCGCAAATATGAAATTATCGCAACTGAAATTGGCTGAGTAAGATGTCATTTACAATCTTGGACAAAATGGTTGAGACACTTGAACGATCGTGTGTTGTCATATTCCCAGGGATTGTAGAATTCCACTTGCCGCCTCCTCCCCCATTTCAATGTTGTGGAGATAATACCTTTACTTCAGACATGCGACTTTTGAATTAGCTCAACATTGGACCAGGGGAGGGGGATTAAGAATGAAAATTGTGAATATTTTTCTGATCATTTCAGAATAGCACACGTAGATTGACTTTAAAAATTCAATGAGCGTCTCAACGCGTTTTGTACAAGATAGTAGAACACTTGTTATAAACGACGTATAGTTAAGAAATGGCTTAAATTATTGGATAATTGTTGTCATCAGGTTATTATTGGGACATTGCCTGTACCCATTTTGATAGAATGATCTGTTAATTTCTTGAAGATATGGTCGGCACGATACCTAACAGTAATAACCAGCAACACCCTGAGCCGTAAGACCGTATAGGCATAATATAGGTAATGTGACTTGTTGAATCGATTTCTGCAGGTTGCATTCTGCCGATCCGAGCTGGCGTTTTTATCCTCATATTTGATAAAATTAGATCATAGAATTGAGAACGTCATGTCAAAAAATAGTCTGTTCGAGTTAATTACGACCTTTTCTCAATTTAGTTCATAATGTTTCTGCCGCAACTTCCAGCCAATGAATAGGGTCAAATGAATTTTCTAAGTACCGTAACCCGTTCTTCGAATTTTCAAACAACGCAAAAGTTTTCGAGAAAGACTATGGTGATTTCAATTCTGAGGACTATATTTTTGGCAAAGTTATTTAGTAAAACTGGAAACTGATTGTATCAACTTGGACCGGAGAATAGTTTAGGAAGAGAAACACAATACTTGTTTGTTCATTATTCTTATTTTGTCGCTATTTTTAAACTACTGTAGTAAATAAATTAATAAATGAATATCTTAAATAAAAAGTTTAAAGACTTCTGCAAATCAACTGAACGCGCTGATTCCTGCATTTAAATATAGCTCAGCTATGCTTCAGATATCTTTGTCTTTTACATTAAAGATAGCAGCAGTCATACCATGCAATATACGCACCTGATACCTTCTTACTGTATTGGTGGTACCTTTGATAACTTGTAAACGCCTATTCCTCAAACACGCCCAACAGCTTCACTGAGAGACGGCGCTGTTATATTCTCAGAACAAGATGCTACAGAGCTTCACAGTATGTTGTATTCATGCAGAACTACTAATAGAAGTAATTGTTTGAGTCAGGTGATTTGAAAAAAAAAATTAATTGCAAAGTCAAAGTCACGTACGAGAAATAGAATCCGATTGAAAAAGGTTTGTTGACTATTCTAACAAAGATCTATTGTAATAAAAGTCTTTCTCGACAGTGTAAACCTGATCTTTCTCGACAGTGTAAACCTAAGTACAGAATGAGCAATTCCATTTACAAGCAAACAAGTGCCTTCGACTTTAAAAATACATGCAGCTAGTCTGACAGCAAGCGTTCAACAAATAGTGATCACCATACTTCTCAACAAGTTGAAGAAATTTTTCTGGCAAAACATAACTGAAGCGCGCTAACGAGTGTTTGAACCTGCCTTTTGGCTTATTTTTATGGCAATACGTTAAAGTAAAACAAAAATAAAAGGTTGATAACGTATGGAATAAATAACTCTGCTGTGCACTAAACTGATCATAGCAACATCGCTGTGCCAGTGAACTGTGTTAATTTACATTCTAAAAAAATCAATACAAAATATAAAATAACTAAATTTCTAAAGATTCTTTGTCGGGCGGTACATTTATGTTATATTATTACACGATTGACGCGGTTTCTTTATTTAACATAATTGCTTGCAATTTTCATTCTCTGTCTAAAAGCACGGGGAGGGATTTGATATCAGCAGGGAAGAGCGGCCGGGGCTGATGAATTGGATTAAATTCAATTACATATTCATCGACTGTATACAAAACTTGCACGCCTTATACAAAAACTTGCACGACAGTGTATGGATATTGTCTTCCAACTCCAGGACAATATACAGATATTGACTTAGAAACTCAGTAGACCATTTTCGTAAA
The DNA here is from genome assembly GCA_963855995.1 of Muricea muricata. Classification (NCBI taxonomy): domain Eukaryota; kingdom Metazoa; phylum Cnidaria; class Anthozoa; order Malacalcyonacea; family Plexauridae; genus Muricea; species Muricea muricata. Next base: position 6,433,130 of record OY979724.1, on the reverse strand, counting down.
TTTCTTTTGTTTTTCTTCGCGTTTCAACTTTCATGTAATGACCTTGTGATAACATTCGGAAGTATTTTTACTTAAAACGCTTCGCTCTTCCACACTAATATCTAATAGAGACACAGTTTGAAAAATGTGCCCTAAAACGTCATATTCTGATTGACCAAACTCATCATTTGCTCTAAACGTGCTCTGAGTCAATCCGCTTAGATCATGGTCTCTACTCAACGCCATGTTCTTGCTAACAAACGCAATTAGCAAACGTTGCTGTGTATTCATATACAGCTAATTCAATTAAGGTTGACATTGACAATAGTCAAATGGGCAATATGATCGATCGAGTGCCAAAAGAATGATGATTCTTTACATGCTAAATTGCAAAAGATATCATTATATAGATACAATATTTATAATCCAGCAAGGCTGCTGATGTGTTGATCTTATTTAAAACTATATTATTACCATCATTTTTTTATGCTCATGCATATTGCACATTTGCGATTTGACTATTGTTGATGTCAACCTTGTTTGAATTAGCTGTAAGGACCGGACCTGAATGGCTGATGTCGACGGCTAAATGGCTAACCTCAAGAACCTTATGATAGTCTTGGTGCTACTTTCAGCATATGTGGCTCGTCATTGCGAAGCAAATTCAGCAATATGCCTGGCATTGAATCGTGAGTCTATGGAAAGTTGTTTTATCACTCAATCGGTTGTGATTCGCTGTACAAAGTCAACCTCGTGTTCAGCACTTCACGTATGGAAGGAAACGAAGCGTGGTATGACTTTGTTTCAATGCGGCTAGTAAAGAAGGTTGAAGTATCTATTTTGATATTTCAATGTGGAGATATTCATTGTAATCCTGGACCTTATGGAAAATCAGAACATATCCGCAAGGGCTGTTTATAACCGGAGAAAGTTCGAAGTCCTTCGAAGCGGTTTTAATGGCTCGGGGCCATTATACAGGGATATGTCTCCTAATTTGAATAATTTAAACATCATTCCTGTGAGAATAACAACTCGTCGGTATGCAAACAAATCCACCTTTCGGTTGAAAAATCTTATATCTGCCCCTGACTATAATTTGATCCACATCGAAAAAGAGCCCACTCAGTCGAATTTAGAAGTGAGACGTGGTCCTACAAAGAATTTAAATGTGGCATATCTAAATATTCAGTCATTAAACCGTAACCACCACACGCAACTTAAGCAGCTAATGTCGGTCGAAGATTTTGATATCCTGACCCTATCTGAAACATGGCTAAACTCTACTCACACCAAAGCAAGAATTTCGATTCCGGGTTATTGTTTAATAAGGCAAGACCGTTTAGGCAACAGAGGTGGCGGGATCTGTGCTTATGTTCGGTCAAGCATCAAAGTTATGCAAATGAAAGATCTGAGTACTAATTCCAGCAGAGGTTTTCAACAGTTGTGGTTTCAAATACAACAAAGAAACTTGCGGTCTATTCTTATTTGTGTTGTCTACCGACCACCGAACTGTCCTATATCTTGTTTAGAGGAAATGCTAGTACCTAATATGACTCATGCTTTGACATTAAATAAAGATTTTTTGATTGCAGGAGACTTAAATTGTAATCCACTGTCGTCAAATGTCGATTCATCATCTCTTCGCGGTTTGTGTGAAAATTTTAATCTAAAACAATTAATAACATCACCTACAAAAGTCTCTAGACATCATGAATCCCTTATCGACGTCATTATCTCATCTAGTCCAACATTGATTAAGGATAGCGGTGCAAAGCCTTTGACAGCATCAGTCATGATGCATAAGTTGAAAATACATGAGTAAAATTATAGAAGGAGACTGACCTGAAATACTTTCTAATCTATTTGAAAAATGTAACAATGAAAAATATAATCTAAGAAGTAATGGTAAACTTCTAAGGCTCTCCAAACCTAATACAAATTCTGTGAGATGGAGTTTCAGTTACAAAGGAGCAAAGGTCTGGAATCAGCAAATAAACAAAAATAATTAGTTTTTTGTTATTGTAAATTTTATTATTGTAAATAATTTCACGACCCTATGAAAACAATGTAAATATTGATAGGCTACCGTGATAATATAATACAAAACATAATCCGAAGATTAGCATCTTGAAACCCAAAATATGAGTTAAGCAAGAAAATTGAGTAATAATATTTCGATTTTATTACAAAATCATCATCTGACTAACTGACTAACTCAGTTAGTCTGATGATGATTTTGTAATAAAATCGAAATATTACCTAGTACTCAATTTTCTTGCTTAACTAATTTTTTGGGTTTCAAGATGCTAATCTTCAGATTATGTTTTGTATTATATTTTTTGAAATTGTCGGCTGGTATTGGTTTTTGGTCTAAGCTCCGAAGGACCGACCCTCAGTTACACCAAGTTGCAATTAAGTACCAACGGTCTTTAAGAAGACTGGCAAAGGCACAGTTAGACTTGAAGTGACTTTATGACTGTAAAGAAAATGAAGTCTTTCCGAAGTTCGTACGATGGAAAAACTTCAACCGCATGAAGAAGCGGAACCAGCGACACTACTACAACTTGCTCTTGACTGATGCTATTAAAGAAAAGAACTCGCATGTTGGCATTTTGAAGAGACAGTGTTATGATCTTAAGCAAGAACTTTCTGGACAGACTACATGGATGCAATTTCGACTCATCTGTTTCTCGATTAATCGTTTACTCGGCAACGAAAAAAGCAAGGTCACTGCGCGACACGAGAGAAAACTAAATTCTCTAATTGAACTCAAGCAAACTGCTGATGCGATTGAAGAGAGCCCAAATGACACCATCAATCATAAACTTGTCTGGCCGCACTCTTTCATCTGACGAAATTAACGTTCTTAAACTTGGATTAAGACACGGAATAGCATGAGTTAGTCTGATGATGATTTTGTAATAAAATCGAAATATTACTTAGGCCTACTCAATTTTTTGTTTAACTCATATTTTGGCTGTCAAGATGCTAATCTTCGGATTATGTTTTGTATTGTATTTTTTGAAATTGTAGGCTGGTATTGGTTTTCTACTGTGATAAATTTAAATGAAATGAAATATATATATACTATATATTATATAATGTATATTATATACATTATATATTATTATATATTTATATTATATATTACATTATATATTAAACAATTATTGAATGAGGTCGAGCAGGTATGAGGAATTATTTAACAACATTTAAAAGCACCTGGAGACAGTTGTGCACTCTTCGTAACAAGAAAATTACAATTCTAAAATGAATAGGATACGGTTTAACTACTCGCTAAAAAACAACGCAGAATGAAAAAAAGTAGATCATTAATACAGAAAGTGGAAAGTGTCACACAAAGAATGAGATGAGATTTTATTTAAATGGTGACACAAAAAAAGCACATTACTTTTACTGAATGCACCACATGTGAGCGTATTAAAACCTCTTGATGACGACCTTGTAAAGCTTGTTCTAAACATGTCCTTCCGAAAAATCAATGAACCATTTCTCAACACCATAAATAATGATTTAAAAAACATCAACACTTCGAAGAACATGTATGTGTTTGCAGACAAGACAAAGAACAGTTTACGAAGTATCACCCGCCGAATACGACAAACTGCAGTATTAACATAGAGCATAACAAAAACTTATCGTCGGGACAACCCACGATATTAACGTAGAACTGTGCAGTATTTCTTCCAATTGAAATATTGGCAATCGTGTCCACTTTATGGCGGAAATGAACGGTGCTGTAATGTGTGAAATTGTTGGCTTATATGCATTAAACAAACTTCGCACAAGGTTTGGCAACAATAACATTGGGTTGTACAGAGACGACGGATTAGCGTTAATCGAAGGCAATAGCCCGCGATTAGCTGATAGAGCAAGAAAAGATCTATGCTCCGCATTCAAGGAATTGGCACTGAAGATTACTGCCGAGGTAAATTACAAAACTGCTAAATTCCTGGAATTTACGCTGAAATTAATCTTACCGATGAGTCTTATAAGCCTTACAGAAAACCAAATAACGAACCACTTCATATCCACAAAGAATCCAACCACCCTCCATCAATAACCAAACACCTCCGAGCAGCAATCAACCGTAGAATCGCGTCATTGTCATCCGATAAACAAACGTTTGACTCGTTTGACGCTCCTACTTACGATAATGCTCTAAAACAAAGTAATAATACTAAACTCCAGTACCCAACTGCCGAATCAACGCCCACATCGGAAAGCCGATCTCAAAGCGAAAAACGTAAACGAGCAAGAATCATCATCTCGTTCAACCCACCCTATAGTAAAACCGTACGAACCAACGTTGCTGGAGATTTCCTGAAATTAATGGACAAACATTTTCCTAAAACATCACCCCTCCATAAAATTTTCAACCGAAATACGATCAAGGTTAGCTATAGCTGTATGTATAATGTAAAGAGCGTCATATCGAGACACAACAAGCGCGTACTGAGAGAAACTAAATCAGCCCAAGAGTCCGCCGAAGATAAACAATGTGATTGTAGGAAATTAAAGGAATGTCCCCTGAACCAAATGTGCTTGACAAAAGATTTAGTTTACCAAGCGGAAGTGATAACAAAAGACAGCAGTGAAAGAAAAACCTACATCGGTATCACAGCGACGACATTTAAAGATAGGTATAGAAATCACAAGAAATCATTCGACGATATCAAATACAAGAACAATACTGAACTTTCAAAACGTATTTGGAACTTAAAGCTAAATAAGAAACAATTACGATAAACTGGTCTATCTTGTCTCGATCTAGCTTCTAAAGCATAACCGTGTTGTTATGCAGTATTATGCAGCTAAAATATGAATTAGAATATTCATTGAATATATTGATGTTCCAATTAAATTTCAATTTTATTCCTACACCCTCTTTTTATATTCTCTCCATATCACCTGTTTTACATTATATCGTTCTTCAAAAAATGTTTATTATCGCTTAGCATATATAATTACGCATCAAAGCCAATGTCGTATTTCATTTAATGTGGTCTAGATGTACTTCCCCTACAGGAGAATAGAAAGGAAAATGAATCATTCAGATGTTCAGCCCACTTCGAAATTTCATGCGAAATGTTCGGAACAACTCTGCTATACTACAACTTCCATCCAAAAAATTATTATTCAAAAACTTTAATAATTTATGAAGAAAACACAAAGGAAATCACAACCGTGGCAGTGTATTTATATGTGATAAAAGCACATGTGTATTTTGACAAAACTTTTGCATCCATTTTCTCGGCTTACACAACATCTATATTCAAAATTCTTTCGCAAGCAAACTGACAAGATAAGTATAAAATAGATCGTTTTTGAAGCTATTTAAAATACTCGCAATTCGTTTTTTATCAGGAAAAAACCCGCTCGACTGGCCTCGCATTTTATATCTGATAAAGCACTCCTGCTCGTATATTAAATAGTACCTAAATTCACGTTTTGGGAATATTTTTTAACAGTTTTATGATTCCTACGATATTACTAAACGGGATTGGGGTAAAAACGATTTTAGATAGAATTCATAATTTCCTGTTCAGCCTTCTTGAAAGCAAGAATGTTAAACAAAGGCAAACCGATTCAAACGTCCAACATCATAAAAGTGTTCAAATCCACAATTATTTACATTGGTCTTGCATGAATACTTGTCAATTGAACATGACAGAGTAATTTAAATATAGGCTCAAGTGAACACTGGAGTTGTGTAACCCCTGACTTGGAAGATTGATTGTAAATTGCTCAATCGAATTTCGTTTGATCCATTAAAAACGAAAAAGCTTGACCTATGTAGTCTGCTTAACCTCTCTATCTCCCAAACCGATCATTTAAATAGCCCTTTCTATCATTCATGAGACGCAAACGTCCTCGTAATCGCGTATAAAGGTGGCTCGGTAGTCAGAATGCATTATTTAGAAATTTTATTTCGCCACCATAAAATGTTTTGGAGTAAATGCTTCAGCTTCATTTTAGGTCATTGGACAGCTCTATAGCGCTGTTTACTATATTTTTCTACGTCAAAGTTTGCTTGAACATCGAAGTCATGTTTCCCGTTTGAACTCAAATCTAATTGTATATAAATGTTATGGTTTCCTTTTTATTCAGACTACGCGAGGTAGGATATCTTTACAGGTGTTAATTCTACAGTTCAATAGTCGTCTTCTTCTTTTGAGTTTGTTGATCTGTCTTGTCTTTTTCTGTCTGTTCGTTTTGAGCAGAGTTTTCAGTTCTCGGCTACTCAGCAACTACTGTCGAGATTCTGCTGGGGCGGTACGTCTTTTATACTAACGGTCGTAGGAGTTTTTGTGCATGTGAACAGAATGATGGACTGATGTGGGCTCAGCCAATCAGGTTCTAAGTTTTGGATTTCTGAACTCTCTGCCAGCTCTCTTCCTTTGTTTATTTAAGGCGTTGTCACACTGTCTCAGTCGGTCGTATGCTCCGTCAATATTGTTTAAAAAATGTTCAAAACTTAACTTATTTCGTTAATTTCTATAGTAAAACTTAATATCTCTATATATATGAACTCAGTTTCAATGTTTCACTTTTACTTTAAGACAATTTTACAATACTACATTTTTATGACGCTTTTTTTACCTGACCGCGTGAAATATCGGTACAAATGATTGACAGTAATGCTTCAAACCTGTGCAAGTACAAAAGTTGTGCACCACTGGAATTTTCCTTATCTAAATAAATCCGACCACCTTGTATTTTGTTTTTACCAAACATTGACAAGTCCAAGTATCATTAGTTATACTGTGAGCCCAATGGAAAAGATAACTGACAGGTAGTGAAAGATATACGAATTTTTATTTACTTTATCTTTCCTTAGCAACCAAATACGCCCATTATCTTTCCCACTGACGTATCTAGTGTTTACCTTGCCTGGAGAATATAGTTTGGCTATTTTTATGCTATTAATTTACTGCTTCGTAACATGAAACCAATGTCCTTGGGCATACAAACGATAGGAGAATAAAACTTTTAATAGATTCTATGAAAGATTCTATGGCGAAATTAAAGAAGCACAATGTGCCATGATTTAAACTATGGAGCCACCTTAAGAGATAGAAATTGAATTTCTTGACATGAGCATGATTTCTTTGCACTGTATGGGGATTAGGATACATTTATGTTTCACAAATATCAACAGCTGCCTGTCTTACAAATATTTTAGAATTAATATTCTTTATTCTGCCAGCTTATTACAGGAAAATGATTGTTGTATTCATTTTTCGTAGATGGAATTAGTGTTCGAATTTAAGGAATTTCATTCCTGCTATGCAAACCTTCAATACTTTCTTCTTTTATGTTTTTACAAAATATTTTTTAAGATAGCCTAAAAAATACGTTTTCGATTTATAGCTATTACTGCTTGACACTGACAATACTGGATTATTTCAGGTGTGTAACTGATGATATTGTTTATCTTTCAAGTAATAAAATTCAACGCTTATGCAGCTAAAATATGGATTAGAATATTGATTGAATATATTGATGTTCCAATTAAATTTCGATTTATTCCTACACCCTCTTTTTTTTATATTCTTACCATATCACCTGTCTTACATTATATCGTTCTTGAAAAAATGTCTATTATCACTTAGCATACATAATTACGCATCAAAGCCAATAGCCAAAGCGTATTTCGTTTAATGTGGTTTAGATGTCCCTCTCCTACAGGAGAATAGAAAGGAAAATGAATCATTCAGATGTGCAAGCCCACTTTAAAATTTCATGCGAAATGTTCGGAACAACTCAGTTTGCTACAATGCAACTTCCATCCAAAAAATTGTTATTCGAAAACTCATATGAAGAAAACACAAAGGAAATCGCAACCGTGGCAGTGTATTTATATGTGATAAAAGCGCATGCATGTGTACTTTGACAAAACTTTTGCATCGATTTTCTCGGCTTATACAGCATCTATATTCAAAATTCTTTCGCAAGCAAACTGACAAGATGGGTATAGAATAGATCGTTTTTGAAGCTATTTAAAATACCCGCAATTCGTTCTTTATCAGAGATAAAACGCTCAACTGGCCTCGCGTTTTATATCTGATAAAGCACTCCAGCTCGTACATTAAATAGTGCTTAAATTACGTTTTAGAACTATTTTTTAACAGTTTTATGATGATTCCTTCGATATTACTAAACGGGATTGCAGTAAAAACGATTAGATAGAATTCATAATTTCCAGTTCAGTCTTGTTGAAAGCAAGAAAGTTAAACAAAGGCAAATTGATTCAAAAGTCCAACATCATAAAAGTGTTCAAATCCACAATTATTTACATTGGTGTTGCATGGGTACTTGTCAATTGAACATGACAGGGTAATTTAAATATAGGCTCAAGTGAACGCTGGAGTTGTGTAACACCTGACTTGGAAAATTGATTGTAAATTGCTCATTCGAATTTCGTTTGATCTATAAACAACAAGAAACTAGAAAGCTTGACCTATATAGTCCTCTTAACCTCTCTATCTCCTAAACCGAACATTTAAACAGCCCTTTCTGTCATTCATACTCTGGGCGAAGCAAAGACATAATCGTCCTCGTAATCGCGTATAAAGGTGGCTCGGTAGTCAGACTGCATTATTTAGAAATTTTATCTCTCCACCGTAAAATGTTTTGAAGTAAATGCTTCAGGTTTATTTTAGGTCATTGGATAGCTCGCTGTAATTTTCTTCTTCGAAGTTTGCCTGAACACCGTTCATCCCGTTTGAACTCAAATGTAATTATATATGAAAACAATGTCTAGGAGAATAAAACGTTTCCACAATGACCTAAACTAAGCTTTACACATGCACTATAAAAGATCCCATAGCGAAGTTAAAGAAGCACAAGGTGCCATATTTAGACTATCGAGCCACCTTAAGAGAGAGCACTGCATGTATGGAGATTAGGACACATTTATGTTTCAGAAATATCAACAGCTGCCCGTCTTACAAAGATTTTAGGATATTCTTTATTCTACAAGCATATTACAGGAAAAATGATTGTTGTATCTATTCTTCGTAGATGAAATTAGTGTTCGAATTTAAGGAATTTCTTTCCTTCCTGCTATACAAACCTTCAATACTTTTTTCTTTTATGTTTTTACAAAATAATTTTTAAGCTAGCCTAAAAAATACGTTATCGATCTATAATTATTACTGTCTGACACTGACAATACTGGATGTATTTCAGGTGTGAAACACATATTGTGTGATGATATTGTTTATCTTTCAAAAAATAAAATTCAACGCTTATGCAACTAAAATATGAACTCAAATATGAATTGAATATATTAATGTTCCAATTAAATTTCAATTTTATTCCTATACCCTCCTTTTTTATATTCTCGCCATATCATTATATCGTTCTTCAAAAAATGTCTATACCGTTTAGCATGCATAATTACGCATAAAAGCCAACGCCGTATTTCATCTAACGTGGTTTAAATGTAATTCGCCTACAGGAGAATAGAAAGGAAAATGAATCATTCAGATATGCAAGCCCACTTTGAAATTTCATGCGAAATGTTTGGAACAACTCAGTTTGTTATAACAAAACTTCCATCCGAAAAATTGCTATTAAATCACGTTTTGGCAATAATTTTTAACAGTGTTCTGATGATTCCTACGATATTACTAAACGGGATTGCGGTAAAAACGATTTTAAAATCTTCACAACTCAGTAGCAAGCCTTGCTATTTTATCATTCTGTTGCAGTCCGTAGTCGACCTGGCCGTTGGTGTTTTGGGTATACCTCTGTTTATCTTCTATCTAGCAAGTTCAATAGGAGGATTTTCTAACTGTTTTGTGGCGACACTGGCATTACGATTAACACTTCTACCAATTGGAGTGTCCAAAATTACGTTAATAGCTATGACATTACAAAAATATATAGCAATTGTGCATCCTTTTGCACACCGTACAAAGGTGACAAAAAATAGGATCTTGATATTTGTAGCTTTAAAATGTGCCGGGGTTGTCATCTTCTTTTTTGCTCCCCAGACAGCAAAAGAGGCAGCCGGAGCTGTAGTAATAACATTTGTTTTTCTCTTTAATGCATTTGCATACACAAAAATATATCTTGTCAGCAGAACTGCTGCCAGGCGGCGAAACAAACTACAAGATTCTGGCTCTGAAGAGAAGTTTACAAGACTGAAGTCGTTTCTTCAAAACATTAAACAAGCAAAATCCAGTTTTATAGTTGTCATTTGCTTTTTTATTCTAGTCTTTTTCCCACCTATGGTTGCAGCCTCTTTTTATCAAAGTGCGGACAAATTTGAAAAACTGGCAATCTCAGTGTGGTTTTATACTCTTTCTCATTCTTACTCTAGTGTTAACTCAACGATATTCTTCTGGGCACACCCAGTTCTGAAAAAGGATGCTCTAAAGATGTTAAAGAACATGCGCCTATGTTAGGGGTTTACTTTGTAAGGGTTAAATAGGTTTGGATTACTGTCCTACGTATAGCCTGCACTATACGACCGACGTCTTTTCGATTATGCATTTCAATCATCTGCATATAGTCTAGATTTAGTTACATGTATTCACTGATAAATATCTTTAACTTTAATGGTAAAATATGGTTGATATCAATAGCAGGGGGTTAATTAAAAAGAGCATGGACGGGTTCTAAAATTGGACTCTATGGGGCTCTGAGAAAAACGAAATGACTTGTGCAAGTGTACTTTTCCATCTAAATTCTGTGGGCATATAATGCTCAAACTCCACGGTTAAAAACGAAAGAAAGATAAAGAAATGTGGTTTGCTATGTTAATTATGTAAGAGAATTTTTTAGACTTAGTAATATATAGAGTGTAATTATAGATCCTAAGTAATAATAAGATGACAAACATAATGTTCAAGATTGAAATAGTTCACTACATACTATAGCTCCTATATATTTATAGCTCTAATGCGCCCAGTGAACTCTATATTAGGCTGGAACGATTAATCGGTGGCCATCTTTGGAGCCAAATTACCTTTAACAGGCTTTCAATTTTTAAAAGTTCCTAATTTCTACTGCTTTTGTCGTTTTTCCAGAAATGTAGCTACCTAGATTCAAGGTTTATGTAATATTATAGCGGGGCACTCCCACTAAAACACACTATCACTTACACAGTGATCATAGTGGAGTGGAGAGAGCGCTTGAAGTGGAAATCAATCATTAACAATTGTATTGTTTCAAAAGTTTACTGTCCACAGGAGTTTCGCCAGGCCTATAATATCCTGAGAAATATCTAGTGACTGACATGTCCATTGTCCGTCTACTTAGCAGTCCCTTGGAAGTTGCGAGCATCAATATGCAGATACCAGAATCCAAAAATAAGAAAAACATTGCAAAAACATCAAAAATCTAAACAGCACGTTAAATTTCATATTATTTACACGCATATGACTATGAGCAATAATTTTTCAATTCCACACCGGTGTCAAATTTCCATAGTTCCTTCGATATAAAACTTGTACTGTATTCATCTTTTAAAAGCTTGTAGAAATAAAATCAGGGCCACAACTAGCGCGTTAATTGGTGTTAATGTATTCGATATTAGGGTATTAGAATATTAATATATTCGTGTTCTGTCCGACTAATATCTTTTGAAATCAATTTTTAAAGAAACTCGTCGGCCAAAACTGCAATATAGGAATTAAGGGGTGGGAGGTGCAGGTTTGTCCCTTTTCAACTTCCTGAGTAGAGTCCTCCCTCCTGTACTTCAGGTTTTCCCCCGGGATCTCCTCAGTTTTTCCTCCTCTCCAAAATCAAATAAAAAAAATACTTGTCTAGCTACCTTTCTTAAACTATGTAAATAAATAAATGAATAAATAACTGATTGAGTGTATGCTATATTCAGTGAAGTAGCCCGATCGCCTGATATATTGTCTATATTCTATATATTCTAGTTATATTTCAGGATGGCAAATACTAACCAAGCCTTCTCTTAGAGAACTGCACTGGCAATTTGCGTCTGTTTCTTTAAAGAAACCACACACTAAAATCCCGCCATAGTCAGCGTCTGTTGAATCAAGATCTTCAATAGTTTTTGCGAGCAAGGCCGAAGAGACAAGCAACATATGAATCTAAATGTTAGAAAACAAGCTTATAATTATGTTGCATGTTTGTCAGGCTGAAACATATGCCTGAACGCGATGGGCATCAAACCTATACGACTTTCATAATGCTAGCCCAACTTTTTGAAAACTGAGCTAGCAGATGAGTTCGAGTACGTGATATTTCCAAACTAAATCGAGGTTCTTCCATATTAACGTAATATTAGGTGTAATCATAGTGTGAGTTGTGTCTGTTGTTGTCTACTCAGATTTTTACCTCTTTATTGTTTGGGTTTTCAATATAACGTTTCTACTATTAAAGAGTCGCAAAATTACGAGTAAAATTATGTGCAAAAAACACTAGTAAAGTAAAATTATGTTTTAGAAGACATAGAAGCACTCCGCGCTAATTGGATGTCGCGTTAACTTAAGTCACGTAAGTGTATCGTTAATTTTATATAATAACGTAATTTTTCCAGGATGGCGGACGGTTACTACCATCGTGTTATTGTACTCACAAAGTTACATTTATGACCGAGTGAATGCATCTTTGCGTTTATAAAACCTCCTAAACAATTAATTCCGCATTTGCGTAGATTCTTAACGGATCATTTGAATGAACTTACGCTTTAAGGAGGCTCCCTACAGTTTGGTTCAGTTACAACCGGATTTATAGAGATCAGACGTTGTCCGCGCGAATCACGCTTGGAATGTTCGCGGCCGGCTATAAAATTGCTCAAAGTTTTCAATTTTAAAAACAATTATTTTTGCCGATGTTTTCGTGTTTCTACACACAAAAAAACACTAGTTCTTCCTTACAATCGTTTGTATTTCTAGGTTCAAGTGGTATTGTCGAGAATGTTTGCCTCCAAAACTACGTTGTCCTCGACAAGTCACAAATCACCGTAATAATAATTTTGATATAATAGAAGAATTAAAATAAATCACAGATACTAGCTTTGCTTAAATCACCTTGACGCAAACGTGGTCACTATCACACTAACTGTCGTGATTATACTGACGTCACATAAATTACCTAATAATATAAGTCCCTACTCAAATTACTCATATATGTCAATTTCCAACACACTCCCCCATATATTTCCATGAGGAGATATATGTCTTCTGTAATTCAACTGCTAACATAAATTTTAAACAGACACGTGAAGTTGATAAACCAAATGTTCTCATGCATGTTTTTTTTGTAAATACCTATAACAACCTAATCATTAATATAAACTAACTAAACATTGTTACTCATCATCTCTGTCCGTTTGAGCATGCTGTTGTACACGTAACTCTGCTGCTACGGCTGCGTCCCTTCTTGGTCGAGGAATGAAGGCAGGAGCGGAGCGATTAGGTTCCCAATTCTTTTCTTCGATAGACAACTCGAGTGGATACACAGTTGCTGAATCGCCCTTTCAAGTTCCCCGTTTGCTGTACGTACTTTCGCTCCCCGTATCACGTCATCTTTGCCTTTGATGAGGTCTGACACTATGCCGAGTTTCCAGGTGTTTCGGTTCTTGCTTTCGTCCGCTATAATGACCGCAGATCCCTTTCTGGGACACGATGCTTGCTTACCTCCGGCGTTCACGTGTCGTTCGCGTGGACCTCGAACATACTCTCGGGACCATCTTTTCCACATTGCTCGCTTGCACTCTTTTAGCATTTTCGCTCGCTTTCGAAGGTCCTTTTCATCCAGATGTCTTGGCTTTAACTCGGGTAACTGACTCGGGTTAATACCTAGCATCGTAGCTGGCGTTAGAACCGGAAGTTCTATGTCGTCCTCGAGGTAGCTTAACGGTCGATCGTTTAGTGCGACTTCAACGTCTAGGACAACGTTCTCCAGTTCTTTGAATGAGAGGATGCCGTTCCCGATCGACTTGTGAAATGCGCGTTTGAACAATCCAATTAGGCGTTCATATTGCCCTCCCCACCACGGGGCTCGACTTAGATTAAATTTCCATTCGATAGTGCGGTCCGTGAGAAAGGAATTGAACTGTTTGTCATGCTGAACTCGTTTCAGCCATTTCTCTGCCGCTTTAAACGTTGCACCGTTGTCGGAGTATATCAGTCTTGGTCTTCCACGCCGTGCAATAAATCGCTTGAGACTATCTAGAAAATAGTTTAGTTCAAGTGACTGGAGTACTTCCAGATGGACAGCTCTCGTAAGACTACACCCGTATAAGACTAAATACGCTTTCTTTGAGGTTTTTCCTTTCGTCCGATACCGGATCGGACCCGCGAAATCAACGCCAAGGACTTCGAAAGGAGTTGTGCCTTGCGTTCAAGTGGTGGGCAGGTTTTCGGGGGGTGGGTTTTCGTACGATTGCGCACGAAAACGTTTGCAACCTCAACAATCGCTTCGTACACGTTTGACAAGCTGCCATAGCTTTAGGACCCAGTATAGATCTCTAGCTTTCGCCATTGTCATGCCGACCCCGCCGTGAAGAGTGGTGAGATGAGCTTGTTCGACCAATTTACGAGTGAGCATGTGATTTTGTGGAAGGAATACAGGATAATCTCCTTCGATTCGTCCCCGACATTCCCGGGCTCCTGCATCGTTCGGTTGTAGATTTAGTTGGATCTTTGATTTCTCGATCTCGCCGTTAATCGTCGCGTCTTGTTGTGCTCTTTTTGTCCACCAAAGATACCGGTCTTGGATCTCGGCTGTGCTTAAGGGACCAGTCTTACGTTTGTTGATAGGACACTTCAAATTGTAGACAAATCTTTTAACCCATGCACCGATTCGTATGACTTTCTGTAAGTTATGGGCCTCGAGAAGCTTGTCCATTCGATCATCATCACGGGTTATCGCTGTGGCAAGGATTCTGTTCATAACCTTGGATTCGACGTCTGCTTCTGGGCTAGATTCAATTATTGGAGACTTGGGCCACTTCTCCGGATCACTCAGCCATTCTGGACCGTTTGTCCATAATTCATTATTCTCCGTGCTTCCACCTCGGCTCCCGATATCTGCAGGGTTTTCCTTTGTTGGCACATAATGCCATTGTACATGTCCTTGACCTCGAATCTTAGCTACCTACACGATTAGATACAAATTGTCGATAGTCTCCGCTTCCGTTGATCCAATGCAGGGCAACGGTTGAGTCACTCCAACAGTGAGTTTCGATCTTATCACAGTTGTCGATAGCCTTTTTAACATTGGACACCAAATTTGTGGCCATATGCGCTGCAACAAGCTCGAGACGGGGTATCGTAAGGTTCTGCTTAGCCAAACGGGACTTTGTGCAAACCAAACCTTGAGTCTTTACCTCCCCTTGCTGCACTACTGCATAGACGGCTGACGACACACCTGACTTACTTGCATCACCGAAAGCGTGGAGGGTAATGGCTGAAATAGGGTAATGGCTGAAATAGGTTGGTGGACTGGGGCCAAAGTGCGAGGTATAGTAAATTTCTCTGAGATAAGCGCTCCCCATTCCTTCCATCGTCGTTTAAACAATCGTCAAGTTTGCTATCCCAATGAAGTTTCGCTTCACACATCTCACGATACAGGATCTTTGCAACTAGTGACGACGGTGACGCTAAACCGAGCGGGTCGTAAACCTTAGCGAGTTCTGACAGAGCTTCACGTTTTGTAGATATTTCTCTTTCAGAGGAGATTGGAATAGTCAAGGTATCTTCTGTTTTATTCCAGGGAAGCCCTAAGAGTTTTGCCTCGCATTCGTTTGATCCCAGGTGTTGCTTTGAGTAGGTCAAATCTTCCTCGGGTTGGTTTGTCCGGTCGTAGTTTTCCAATGTGGAATCGTTTGAGTGCCACTTGTGGAGGTGAAAAGTTGCATCTTCGAACACCTCGACTGTCCGTAGTCTTTTCGTTCCTACCGATTGTACGCTCTCTCCCCCCGTTATCAAATCGTCTACGTACAAGTTGTCACGTATTTCCTTCACCACTTCCGGATATTTGGTTTCCCAGTGCCCAAGATGTTCATTGAGGACTTCTCCGAGTAGAAACGGAGAGCAGGTCAGACCAAATAATGCTCGAGTGAACCGATAAACCGTTGCATCATCACTTCCAGGACTCTGCCACAGGAACCGCAAGGCGTCTCGTTCTTCGGCCTTTATTCGCACTTGAAGAAATGCCTTTTCGATGTCGCTTGTTAACAAGACAGGATAAAATCTGGATCGAACCAGGATTTCCCATAAGAGGTTTTGCAATGGTGGTCCAGGGTTGAGGCACTCGTTGATTGATGGTTGATCGCTCTGTTCCTTTGCTGAGGCATCGTACACAATGCGTAGCTTTGTGGTCTCAGCTGACTTTCTTACGACTGCTTTGTGGGGAAGATAATGTTCTTTACCAGTCGGTTCGTTTGAAGCCTTTTCGATAATCCCCTGTTCGAGCTGTTCACAGATTATTTTATCGTACTGTTCGTAATTGCCTTCTTTCTTTAATTTTTTTACTAAGGAAGTCAGGCGTCGACGACTTCCGACCTCGTTCATCGGTAACGGAGGATGGTTCGCTTTCAATGGTAGGCTAGCCTCGTAGTAACCAGATGGGCTTCGAGACAGTTGTTCCCTGAAATCTTCGTAGACAAGATTTTGGTCGCACTCTGTGGAGTCTTTCAACCCGAGAACGTCTAATCTGCACAGCCGATCGAAGTCTGATTGCGAAGTTTGGGTCAAAAGCATCATGTTTCACTCGAATTCCAAGCCAGGGCTCATTATCACCCAACCAAACTTCGTTTTCTCTGCTATTGGCTCGCCGTCTTCTTTACCGATTAATGGCTTAGTGCTGGTTTTGATGCGCGCGTACTCGCCATTTCCTAGTACCAAATGTATTGGAAGTTGTGGTTTTGTGTCACCGTCGTCCATAGTAACGCCTCGCAGGTGGTCGTGCTTACGTAGCAATTGGTCATAGTTAGGATTTTTCACAAACAACAGCTCAGGTTTGTTGACTTTCGAGACTTTTACGTTTATTTTGAAATTTTCATCTAAGGAACTCACTTCGGCGTCGTATATTTCTACTCGCGCTGTTTTTGATGCCATGAGCATATCGATACGCTGCGATTTAACTTCGCTGGGGTTTTTGCCAAACATGTCAACTAAATTTGCAGACGCGTAGGAGCTTCCGGCGCCAGAATCAATCAGAGCGCGACACATAACACCATTTACTTTAATAATAATAATAATAATAATAATAATAATAATAATAATAATAATAATAATAATAATAATAATAATAATAGTCTTTATTAGAATACTCAGAAACACCCGTCTGAGTTTACAATGATAAAATAATTACAGTCTGCAGTATATGGTTAAAACGAATTACTATTATATTTACAATCAATTTAAAAAAGACTCTTACTGTATTTATTTACGATTGTTAAAAAAACAGTAAATTGTTGAGACACATTAGGATCTAAACTAAGTACGCACGCTTAATAAATTTATCTATTTGATTCAGATATTTACTTTCATACGAACAACCCCACAATTCAATGGCAAAGGTGAATATAGACATGATTAGGCTATCAAACAGCAGATCTAATTGTTCAAGTGATAGTCCATAATATTTACAAACTTTCATAATATACATCCTTCCACTTGCTTTCCTGAGCATTTCTTCGAAATGCAAATCCCAGTTGCATGGATTGTCTTGCAAGGTAACTCCTAAGATCCTTAACCACGTCTTTCGTTCGACCGAGGGGATAGGGTCGGGCAGAGTCACAGGCGTGACACCATGAACAACCATTTCGTACGTTTTTTCCATATTCAGGGGCATTCTGTTTTCTTCAGACCAAGCTTGTACGTTATCAAATTCAGTTCGAGATGTATCTGCACTTTCAGTACCAAGAACTCCCAACGTCAAATCGTCTGCAAATTTCACCAACTCATTTTTTGAATCAACTGTTTTAATATCATCAACCATAATTGAAAACAGAATAGGACCAATGACAGTTCCTTGAGGGACACCTCGATTAATATTCAGGTATTCCGTTACAATTCCGTCAACGACAACTCTCTGTCTTCTATTTCCCAAAAAGCTAATTATCCAATTTACAACGTACGGATTGATGGGTAACTTTTTAACTTTTTCAAACAACAGATCGTGTGGCACATTGTCAAATGCTTTACTAAAATCGAATGATAGTACTCTAACGTATTTGGCCTCTTTATCCAACCACTTTAACCATGTATGTTGGCATTTAATTAAAGCCATTGTCGAATTATGACCTTCTTTGTAGGCAAATTGATCAGGTCCAATTTTATGTCTTATAGCAGGTGCAAGTTCAGTTTTATACACACATCTTTCAAATAATCTCATAATAATATCTGTTAGTGAAATTGGTCTGAGCTGGCTACACGAGTTTAAAGGTGATTCTTTAGGTAGTGGTAATAAATTTGCAGATTTCCATATTTGGGGTACATTACTAGTTTTTAATGACATGTTGAAAATTTCCGTAACGATGGGAGCCAATTCTGTAGCAAAACATTTCCAGAACCAGTATGGTAGATTATCAGGACCTGCAGAGGAGCGTTTCTGATTCAGCAGATGGTGCTTAACTGTATTTATAGATAACAGAGGGATTCTTGTACCCTCCGGAATTTGAACAGGCTCAGGAGTCGTATAATTCGGATCAGTATTTACACTTTGAAAATACGCATTGATATCACATGGGTCAATAAAGGCACTCACAGGTATGTGTTCTTTCCTTTTCCTCGAGGTGATACTATTTACGTTAGACCACCATCTCTTCGACCCAGCTTTCTGACTACCAACCTCTTGTTTAACTGCGTTTAGTTGATTGTCACGTATTAACTTGTTGATCTGATCTGTCAATCGTAGGTTAGCTTCAGTATTTCCCTTTCGAATGGCTTTCCTTCTTTGTTTCAAGAGATGTTTCACAAGAGGAGACATAAATGGAGAGTCGCGTGACGATGTTCTAACCTTAATTAAGGGAAAACATTTGTCAAATTTCGGCCATACGATTTCATAAAACTTGATAATCATTTCATCTAAGTTATCACAATTTGAAGTAATCATATCCCAGTCAACTGATTCCAATTCCCGAAACATGTTCAGTTTACGGTGATCTCTTACATCTCTGAAATAGGAATTTGTTCTTTTTGCTTTTACAATGTCACGGGGGTATGTGATTACCATATCATGGTCGGATCTTACTAGACTTTTCACCACTTTGACATTCTTCCAATAATTTGGAGCATTTGTAATAAACACATCTAATATTTTTTGTCCTCTTGTAGGAACCTTAACGAGTTGGGTAAATGATAGTTGATTAAGAACGCTTCGAATATTTAAATTATTAACATCGCCAGCTAGTATTATTTTTGAATCCGGTTTGGATAACATTAGCTGTTCACATGAGTCAATAATAAATTCAATTAAATCTAGTTCGTTATATTTGTAGTCAGGTGGGTGATAAATAGTTGCAACAAAGTATTCTGAGTTCTGTGTAATGATTTTTGTCCATAAGCATTCGAATGGATTATCTAGATCACGTACTGTCTGCATTCTCCAATCATTCCTGCATAAGATCGCGACACCACCTCCACGACGGTCTGCTCTATCCTTTCTGATGATGGAAAAATTTGGTGGACAAATGAGACAGTTAGGTATAGTCGGTTTAAGCCATGTTTCTGATATGCAACAAACGTCTATGTTGTTACATTTAATGTCCGCACACAAAGCAGGAAAAGCATCTGGCTTAACAATGGATCTGGCATTCAACACAAGGAAAGAAGGAATTAGGCGTGGTGGACTCGGAGCAGCTTTATTAACTTGTATAGGTCTCAAATTACCAGAGTGCTTACGAGAGGTCGAGAGACTGGTATGTCTAGTACGTAGAGTAATTCTAACAGGTATTCTTTCAATTTGGGTGGTATCGAAAGCACTCGTATAACTATTATATCGTGAACATTGAGTAATTCTAACAGGTATTCTCTCAAAGTGGGTGATATCATGGGGAACATTATTACGAGTAGAATGTATTAATGTCGATAGCGACGATGAAAGGGTGGTTGTACCGGGATTTCCATCAGTGGCGGGATTGGGAGCTGGTGGTGTAACTGTGTTTTGCACAAATAGTTTGGGGGACGCCATTTGGTCCTCGATTTTGGGGCTTGTATGTTTATTGGGTTCACAACCCGTGGATATTGGGGTAAAAAAGAACAAGGATATTCAGGATCATGTCGCTTCATCTCATAGTACAGACCTTCATGAGAGAAATCACATTGATCTCCTTTCACGCAATAGCCTTTCCTTTGTAAGAAGGGACATGGGGTAGTGTGTCTATATTTTTCGCAGAGTGACGATGGATGTTGAAAATCACACCTATTTCCCTTTACACACCAACCTCGTCGTGATAGGAACGGACACGGAGTAAGTTTTTTCGGAAAGTTACCAGGTTGATTTACTTTTATTCTGTTGTTTTGACGCTCAAATTGTCCTTTTGTGGCCGATTTCTGTACTTTTTGGACCACCACTGGGAATATCCCATCATCACTCGCACCGTCTGTCATTAACGTTTTACCGTCTGCGGGTCTCTTATCACATATAGACGAGTGATGACGTTTCAAGCAGTGTTGGCATGACGACTTCCTAGGACAATCTGCTGCGCGATGGGGCTTTACAACGCAATTGAAACACAATCCCTTTCTTGCGAGAATTTTCTTACGCTCGCTTGTTTCAACAATTTTCTCACATTGTATCGCTTTATGATCAGCGTCCCCACAATAAACGCATCCCTTTACTTTAACGTCTTCCCCCCGGGTGTTAAACAGTTTTTTACGAATGCTCTCTTCTCGGTCCTTATTATCGTTAGAAACCACAGGATTTCGTTTTACCCACTGTCTTAAGGCATGGACTAATTTAACAAAGTCCCACGATTCTCATTCAGGATCAGTTCGGACCAAATCCTCCCTGATACCTGCCAATTTGTCAAGGGTCATCGAAACATTCCCGTTGATTTCATGCAGTTTTTTCATAGTTTCAAGCGCTTGAACTGAGTGCGAAAGTTTATCGTGAAATTCCGCGACCTTGCGAGGGTTAGTTCCGTTAATATTAGGTAGATATAAGATTTCTTTCACATAACATTTGATGATTTCAGACTCTTTTCCATATTTCTCTTGCAAGATGGCTTTTGCTCGATTATACCCTTCGGTGTTGAACGGCAAGGCTTCAACACAACGCTTAACTTGGGGCTCAAGAAGCTCCAAAAGATACGTAAACTTTGTAATCGGAGCGACAGAACTTTTATCAATGGCTTCACTAAACTGTCCCCAAAACTTGGGCCAATTCATGCAAGAACCATCAAATTTTGATATAACAAGCTTTGGCAATTTGGCAGATTGAGTCGTAAAATGTTCGCATTCCTGAATTTCCGGTTTTCGTACTGAGGACTTAGCAAGTTCAGCTTGCATTTGAAGCTTCTTTTCATGCAACTTTAGTTCAAATTTCAACTGTTCCTCTTGCGTTACAAACCGCTCGGCCTTATCTGCATCAGCAAGCCATTTTTCGTGGCGCATTGTGGCTTCGTCAGCCGCGTCAAATTTCTCATCAGTTTGATTACTCCATTCGTCTATCGCGGTTTGTTCTTCTTTCTCGGCAATTTTGATTGCCTCGAGAACGAGTTTGCATTTTGATGCTTCTTTAGCGGTAGTTTGTAACGCTTCAAGATGCCTTTTTATAGCTACTCGCTTACCTGACTCGCTGATCGCATACAATCGCAATGACACATTACGATCTTTTTACTACCAAATTTAACTGCGTCAAGCGTGTTTCCAAATCAGTCACTGCCTTGTTTTTCTCGTCCATGATCAAAGGTTCGTTTCTTTAACTGGCGGTACAGTTATCCCATTCAGGAGGTGCCACGTGTCGAGAACATTTTGCCTCCAAAACTACGTTGTCCTCGACAAGTCACAAATCACCGTAATAATAATTTTGATATAATATAAGAATTAAAATAAATCACAGATACTAGCTTCGCTTAAATCACCTTGACGCAAACGTGGTCACTATCACACTAACTGTCCTGATTATACTGACGTCACATAAATTACCTAATAATATAAGTCCCTACTCAAATTACTCATATATGTAGTGGTATGTGTTTTAAATAAGTTTTTGGTTGCTTATTATGTCCAGTAATGTCATTTTTGATGTTCGAAATTTTACGAAAACTGTATGGACTCCGACTAACTATTTTATATTGTCTCCATCGGCTTCATGGCTCTTCTGAAGTATTACCGCAGCTTATGTAAGTTTTCTTGTTCAAGTAGATGCGATTTTTTTCGTGTTTTAACAACATAATCTTGTAACTATTGTGTATATAGTACATAAAGTCATGTATTTAAGCCATGAAGTCAAATTGGTAATTCAATGTTTGAAAAGATTTTCGTGCATCAGTTTTTAATGACAATACTAAATTCAACAAACAGTGAATTCATTTGATGCCTTATTATGTAGTGTTTTTACTTTTTGGCAATATGAATGTCTTTTAATCTCTTCGTAAACATAGTTAAACAAAAAATTCCAAACGAAAAAATGCTACGGCTATTACAACACGCATAAAACGTGCCGACACGCGCTCGCAAACATTTGATGAATGCGTGTACGGTCAGTGAACATACTTTTTGCGTGCAGTAAAAAAGTCAAAAAAGTCACTTCGGGGAATCTAGAGGTGCTATTTTCTCGCTTGTTTGCACGGTGACTATATCTCAAAATTTGTATATGTATTTATCCTATTAAGCTTTATTAAATTTCAAAATTTCAAAAAATCGCCAGTGTAGTTTTTGTGAAACTAATTTTTGGCTTTTAAAAAAAACTACACTGGCGATTTTTAGATAATTTTCTAAAAAGATTAAGAATGTCATTATCATGTAATTTCTGCAATAAAAAAGATAGGTCACCGTGCTCGTTTATCCACTACGATGGCTTTTTTGCTGAATTTTTGTATCTAAATGATGACGACATGTCGCCATGGTTACGTCAAGAGTTACAATTTTATTTGAAAATTACTCTTTGATATTCGAGCAAGCAAACGCTTATGCAAAAACATCGAGTTTTCTTATTTAAGACGCCTTTTAGTTTAAATCTTTGATATATACTAAAACTGTAGGGAGCCTCCTTAAACGATAAATAATTCAAGATTTATTATATTTCTTTCAGATATCTAAATATACAAGTTCAGCACAGTAAAAAATCCTCAATATTTTTTTCGAGATCCTCGTCACTTCTGCTAAAAATATTGATGGAAATCTGTCAAAAAGACGGTTTAAAGTCTCGATAGATCATGTTGCAGTCCTACCGAAATCTTCCAAGTCTAATAAAACATTTTTAAAAAGAAAAGAAGAACAATTCAGACAATGAACGCCTTTTTACCGGTAACTGAAGTTGTTGTCACAGTTTTATATAGCGTTCTAGTAGTGCCCTGTGATCCTGGCGACAAATTTTGTCATAAATCTCGTTTTATAGCCAAATATAATTAGTAATCAAAAAACATTTTTACATGACATATCCTAGTGCTTCATGTCTGTTATCGACAAATTATATCTCAGATCAGTCGTCTCGATATAACAATGTAATACCACTTTATTTTACTCAAAATAGCGATACAAAGAATAACTTTAACTGTAGAAAACATAATAACAACGTCACGCCCCCCCCCCCCCGCCAAAATCCTTTGCGCGCCCAGCTTCTTTGCCATTTTATTTCGTTCATGAAAAAAGCATGGCTCAGCAATCAAGCAGAACCGAAAATCCACGGGATTTTGACCACATCCAAGAAGATCCAAGCTACAGACTTTCGGAGGAAGGTAACTCCAATGCTTCAGATTTAGTAAAATCGATTTTTGCAGATCCAGAAGCTTTGCAATTGCTTCGATCAGCCTTTATTAATCCATTGAATTCAGGAGCGTCCAAGGCTCCTCACATTGAACCTGAAGTTCAAATTATTGATGCCAGGCCGGGCGACCAAGGCCCACAAGACGGCACGGACAAATGATCAAACAATGTCCGATGAAGCTGTAAGCACGCAAACAGCTAAACGACCACGTTTGAATGCTTATTCGCGGGGTCATGAAGAGCTTGACGATGAACAGGCTTCGCCTGCCTCACGTTGGCAGGCAAGCCCTGAACTGACTGATTTTATTGAATCCTTTTGCAAAACATTACAACCATTTGACAGAAAGGCAATATGTCGGCAATACCCTAGACCCGACGTTGAGGCGGCTTATACTCCCACCATAGATAATTATTTATGCAGCCTTGTGCCTGGTGTGAAACAGGCTGATAAGGACGGTCGATTCCTTCAAGACAGAGTACTAGACATTTTAGGTCATATGTCGTTCCTTTATGAACATCTGAACTTGATTCTCCACCAATCTGAGGAAGAAAGCAGTAGTATAACACTATCCCAGGAGCAAGTTAAAGGGCTTTTTAAGGCAACATACAATAGCATGCTTTCAGTGGGCAACGCCTCTGCATTGTTGTCCATTGGAACCGCTTCAACCGAGGTTACCCCCGCTCCCGAGGGTCTTGGGGCAGGGGCTACCAGCCCAATGGAACCCAGAACCTGCAACAGTAAATCAGGTAAGTACTCACTTCATTCCAAATATTGCCGGCCTCAATTTAAATTTAAAACATTTAGACCTAGCTCATTTGCCCCCGGTGGGCAGACTAAAACATTGCCTAGTAAATTGGCAATTAATCTGCAAAGACCCCTGGGTTTTGAAAGCTATAGAAGGTTATCACATAGACTTCACAAGTCCCCCCTATCAGACAAGGCATCCTCACGGCATTACCACACTCAGGCAGAAAGCAATTTAATAGAGAACGAAGTTCAAGTTTTATTAAAAAAACAGGCCATCCACCCAGTTCCAGTGGGGCAGGGACAAGATGGGTTTGTCAGCAACCTGTTTCTTGTCCCCAAAAAAGGGGGTGGTCAGAGACCAGTCATAAATTTAAAGCATTTAAATCAATTCGTGATGTACGAACACTTCAAAATGGAGAATATTCACATGCTACGCACTCTTTTAAAAGAAAGACGACTATCTGGTCAAAATAGATTTGAAGGATGCCTACTTCACGATCCCTGTTTAGGTGAATCACCAAAAAATTCTGAGGTTTCTTTGGAAGGAGACTCTTTACGAGTTTGCTTGCCTTCCATTCGGACTTGCTTCAGCCCCGCGGGTTTTCAACAAGATAATGAAGCCGGTAGTAGGACTATTGCGCCAGTTGGGGATACGCATTGTAATTTATATCTAGAAGACATGCCGATTATGTCCCAGACTCAAGAAATGGCCAAATGTCATGCAACAACAATTGTAAACCTCATAGAAAGTCTGGGGCTCACAGTCAATTACCATAAGTCAGTTCTAATACCTTCAACCACAATAGAATTTCTGGGGTTTCTAGTAGACTCAAAAACTTTGACTTTATCTCTTCCAAAGGAGATGATAAAGAAAGCCAAAAAGGTATGCCAATTAATTCTAGACAATCCACTGCCCTCAATACAACAGCTTTCCTAATTGTTGGGCTACCTAACTTCCACCATTCAGGCAGTTTTTCCTGCACCAATTCATTTTCGATATTTACAAATAGACAAAAACAAGGCCTTGAGCACTTGCCAAGATTATTCGGCAACACTCAGCCTCAGTCAGCATGCAAAGGAAGAATTGATTTGGTGGAGGGACAATTTGGAAGCCTGGAGTGGAAAAGCCCTAGTTTCAGGGGAACCAGACCTAATAATAGAAACAGATGCCTCTCGCAAATGGTGGGGAGCCTCATGCATGGGTCAAAATACAGGGGAGAAGATGGTCTCTCCAGGAACAACACCTTCATATAAACTGTCTGGAACTGTTAGCTGGAGCATTTGCCCTCAAAGCATTTACAAAGAACAAAGCTCAAATGTGGGTTCGACTGTTAATGGACAACTCATCAGCAGCACATTATATCAACAAAATGGGAGGGACCAGGTCCATAATTCTAGCCTCGCTAGCAAAAAATCTTTGGAAATGGTGTCTCGAACGTCAGATTGTGCTCGAAGCCCAACATATCCCGGGAATTCTAAATATAGAAGCAGACAGAGAATCCCAGATCTTTGTGGACAACAACGACTGGAAACTTGCACCCCAAGTATTCGACAATCTAAATCAAGTTTGGTGAGCCTTAGAGGTAAACCTATTTGCCACCCGCCTGTCAAGACAACTCCCTCGCTTCGTGAGCTCGAGACCAGATCCAGAGGCAGAGCCTCTCAATGCATGGATCCAAGATTGGAGCAAATTCCGAGGCTACGCATTACCACCGTTCTCCTTGGTAGGACGTTGCTTATAACAAGTGCTAACACAAAGTGTTCCAACACTGGTTCTAATAGCTCCAGTATGGAGAACACAACCTTGGTATCCGCTTCTCTTAGAACTGAGCATAGCACCACCACGACTGCTACCCCATATCATGGGCCTATTAACAAAGCAACAGGAAGTTCACCCACTGACGAATCTCCAACCAGCAGGGTGGCTAGTATCCGCCAATCATACTCGGCAGCAGGCATTTCGAGATGAGCTCAAAACTTGTTTCTCGCTGCATGGAGAAAGGGTACTTCAGAAAAAGCTTATCGAACTTTGAATGTATATCGCTCGGCCATTTCAATGACGCACCCGCCAATCGATAATTTAAGAGTAGGTGGACATCCTCTAGTATCCCAGTTATTAAAAGGAATGTTCCATTCACGACCACCATTGCCACGCTATTCTGTCACATGGGTTATCCAAACCGTGATTGATCATATAAAATCTCTAGGTAATAATAAAACGTTGTCACTTAAATGCCTGTCGCAAAAGCTGGGCATTTTGTTGGCCATAACTTCGATGAAACGAGTGTCAGAAATTGTTGCTCATGATCTTCGGTTTTGGCGCTTCCTTCCAGAAGGAGTGGTGTTTCAACCACCAAATTTGGTTAAAAAGTCTCGCTTTCAGCATGGATTTAAAAAAGTTTTCCAGAGCACCCTGATCTCTGTGTGGTAAATTGTCTTCGGGAATATGAAAAACGAACGAAGGAATTTTGAGCACGAATAAGTAGTTTGGAGTCGAATTGATTATTGTTATCTTACATCAGACCCCATAAGCCCATAACGTCAGATACTCTCAGTCGCTGGGTTGTGGAGTTTCTGAAAAATGCTGGAGTGAATACGAGTGTTTTTAAGGC
This sequence comes from Muricea muricata, assembly GCA_963855995.1. NCBI lineage: Eukaryota > Metazoa > Cnidaria > Anthozoa > Malacalcyonacea > Plexauridae > Muricea > Muricea muricata. The sequence continues at coordinate 6,405,897 of OY979724.1, read as the reverse complement.
ACACTCAACGTGAAGTGCTACGTCTTCTTCCGCTATTAGAAATAACTGTTCTCTTAAAGATATCTTAGCTTTAGCTGACTGGACGATAGACTCCACGTTTAAACGATTTTATTATTGACCTGTTTATAATCAATCAGTCATGCATAATATATTTAATGCGTCATCCAACAGTTCATGAGGAGCTTTGAACTTACATTGTTACATCGAGAAGACTGATCTGAAATATAATTACAGATTATTGGAGGGCCACTTGCGGCCTGATGTATAATATGAATTATATGAAGATAAGGAGACGAGATATAACAATGTTCCTCTCCCTTCCCCCCCCCCCCAGTTTAGGATTTTAGGCTCATGAACTATTGGTTTATGATTAGTTAACTATTTGTTTGTTTGTTTTCCTTTTTCAGGTGCTTAGATAAAATGGCGAAGAAGCTGGGCGCGCAGAGGATTTTTTTTTGGGGGGGGGCGCGACGTTGTTATTATGTTTTCTATAGTTAAAGTTATGCTTGTATCGCTATTTTTAGTGAAATAAAGTGGTATTACATTGTTATATCTCGTCTCCTTATCTTCATATAATTCATATTATACATCAGGCCGCAAGCGGCCCTCCTATAATCTGTAATTGTGTGGCATATTTTGCGCGTGTATTAAAATCATTCCTTAGTACAAATTCGGTGACCTTGAGCACAATGATAGCTATCTTGATATTGCAAACCTTCATATACAGCCGTAACCTAAAAGCAAAAAAACCCTAATTTTTAAGGAAACCATCAGGTATTGATTGCATTAAACAAGCACTATATGGTAGGAGTATATAGGTATAATCATGCTAAAGCTAGTGGTATAACCGTGCGGATCGACAATAGCAAGGAAGGCAATGTTCACATATTCCTGTTTTGCATTACTAATTTCACTTAAAATTTAATGTTTTGACGTTGTGTGAAAATGGATGTAGTAATGTAACATTGGATTTGGAAATTCTATCCGCGGATATGGATGGTAGTGGACTTGGGGTTACTATTTCGTGTTGCGCGCAGGAAGGTTCTACATTTGTGATGAGAGCAAAGGCTGTACAATCGTGAGTAAAGGGATGACCTTGAACACTTGTTTTTGTAGTGAAAATATGCGCAGAAATGAAATATATTGTTATGTATAGAAATATATATTTATTTTTGTTTTCAGCGATGGTACGCTGTTTATTCTCATTTGTACATCTACTTCGTTTTGGCTCAATATTCGTATTTATACAGGTATATGAATTGCTTTTCAAACTCGCTCGATCTTGTTACGTTTACCATTTTTGGCGGTAAATATGACATAAACCGACATTGACATTCAGCGAAGAATATTTTCTTTAAAGGTCACGTAATATTGAAAACAAGCGTACAGCTTCCTTATTTTTCAAATTCTGAAATCTGTACTGAAAGTTATATCATATGAGTAACATTTTCTCACAAAATGGAATTTGATTTTTAGAATGCAGGATATTAACTACCCGAAAAGACGTCACCGAAGCATTTTTACCGGATCTGCATGTTCACGTTTTCAAATTGAATATTTTCAAGACGAATGTGGCTTTTAAATTTTATCATAATATCAGAGAATTAACTTCTTTAGTGATAATCACAGAAAAAGTGGCGAGAGTAAATATGACCGCGGAGTAATTGTATCTATATTTCGTTCTTGTTGCGCAGATCGAAGGTTAGTTTATTATATGCACATTGTCCATCAAGACATATTTATTTACCTTTTCATATTGAAATGCATGGAATTGATTGTGCATTGTGGGTCACAAATTGGAGCGCGTGCGCCGCGATGGCGGTAGGACGCGGATTTTTGCGTTCGTACAATTTAGTGGTAATTTTGTACATTTACTTAATTCTGGGAGGAACAACAACAAAAAACAATGGACTAAAGCATACTGATTGCAATCGAACAATTAACACTTATTGACTGAGACCGAGGGAAACAGTATGTTTTGTGGACCAGAGACTGTCGATGTTTCCCGAGGCGAAGCCGAGGGAAACATCGACAGTCGAGGGTCCACAAAACATACTGCTTTCCCGAGGTCTCAGTCAATAAGTATTTTATTATATACTGAGTGTCAAAAGAGAAGAAAAGTACCACAAATCAATCAAACATGTGTAAAAAGGATTACCTTTTACCTGACATGGCTCCATGAGGCTCTGTGGATTTGTTATTTACCGGTGAATAAAAGTAATGTCCACCGCTTAGCTACGTTGCCAGGGAGACAGTAGAATTTCTCCACTATCACGTGATACGTTCTTAACCAATAAGAAACAGGAATAAATGAACTTTGACATTCAGTATATAATAATCACTTTTGTGTCTACAGAGCTAGGGAGTAAGAAACCTCAGTTTTACGGAAAGGCACGCAAACTATATCTCAAACAAAAACCGTTACCAAACACTACGCTATTTCTTATTGGAACAAGGCTTTTCCTAAATACTTCGCTTGCTGGTATCCTAATATGTTTGTCTGGAGATGTTGAAAGTAATCCTGGTCCTATAAACTTTGAGATTAAACAATGTTGCAAAAGAAGACTAAAGGTATGCCACTTGAATATCAGAAGTCTGCTTCCCAAAATTGACAGCCTACGCTTGTTCATTAACAAGAACCCGTTTGACGTTATTGCTGTGACAGAAACTTGGCTAAAACCTGCAATAACAGATGCTGAACTAAGGATTCCTAATTATACCATTACTCGACATGATCGGACGGCCAAATCTGGCGGGGGAACGGCGCTTTACATTCGCGACGGTTTACCATATCGCACGCGTGCGGATTCGCAGAATGACATCGAAACTTGCTGGATTGAAATCATACGTCCGAACACAAAGTCACTATTTATATGTTCAGTTTATAAACCACCTAACTTCAATATTGAAAATTTTATAGAAAAGCTGGAAAATGACATTTCTAAAATTCAAGAAAAGGCTGAAGTAATGTTGTTGGGCGATTTAAATGTCGATTACAATCAGCGATCAATGGCCAAGTCACGACTACAAACATTTGCGCGCACATTCAGTTTTGAACAACTTATCACGTCGGCAACTAGAATAACGCAATCCAGTCAATCAATTATAGATCTTATATTTGTCAACAACGTTCATCGCGTGGTTGAAAGCGGAGTTTTCCCGTTGGATATCAGTGATCATTCATTGATATTCTGTGTGATTAAAGCTGGTGTTGCTAAGTCAGGTGGAAATTATCGCGACATCAGCTATCGTTGTTACAAAAATTACAATTCAGCCAATTTTAATCGTGATCTTGAGAGTGTTGACTGGTCGTTTTTGGATTCGATATCTGACATAAATGACACTGTAAACACCTGGTGCCAAACATTCTCCGAAACTGCTGATAAACACGCACCCATCAAAACCAGACGAGTTAAATGTACATCAAAATCCCCCTGGATCACACAGGAGCTTACCCAGTTAATGCGCGAACGTGACTACCATCAAAAACAAGCACATAAAACAAATTCTGATTACCATTGGCAAAAATTTCGGGAACTTCGAAACTATATCAATAACCAAATTAAACTCGCTAAAACCAAGTACTATCAAGATACTGTGAAGGCTAATAAAGATAATCCTTCTGACCTCTGGAAAACATTAAATGAATTAACATCGCGTAATAAATCAGGAACAAACCTGACATGCGTAATCTCTGAGGAAAAACCCATCACAGATCAAAAAGCCATTGCAACAATTTTAAACGACTATTTTACGGATATTGGGCGAACACTAGCTGATAAAATTAGAAGTGCGTTTAAGCCAAGACTACCTCAACCACCCACTGACCTTCCGTACAGTTTCGAGTTTAAAGAAGTAGATGAATCCTTCGTTTCCCAAGAGCTCAGAACCCTAAATACCAACAAAGCAACCGGTCTAGATCAAATCAGTGCAAAGCTGCTGAAAGATTCAGCTTTTACCATTACAGTCGGTTTAACGCAAATTTTTAATTACTCGCTACTTTCTCAAATCTTTCCCGATATCTGGAAAAAGGACAAAATTGTTCCCATCTTCAAATCCAATGACCCAACATCACCAAACAACTACAGACCGATAACTATTTTGCCTATCCTCAGCAAAATAATGGAACGAATAGTTCACCTACAGACCTACGAATATCTGAAAGAGCACAACCTAATCACCTCAGAACAATTTGGTTTTCGACCGAATTTATCTACAAGCATTGCATTGACAAGGCTTACTGAGGAAATTTTACTTAATCTCGACAACAATCTGACCACTGGTGCAGTTTTCATTGACTTAAGAAAGGCTTTCGACACAGTGGACCACACCCTACTAATAATGAAGTTAAGAAACCTCGGATTCTCAACTTCTGTCCTGAACTGGTTCACGTCATATTTGTCGTCACGAACAGCAGTTACCTCCATCAACAACTCTACTTCAACACCAAAGCCAGTGACTGTAGGTGTGCCACAGGGAAGTATACTGGGACCTCTACTTTTCTTGATATACATTAATGACCTGCCTGACTGCCTGAATAACTGTAAATCAATTTTGTATGCTGATGATACGTTACTGTATTATTCTGCGAAATCAGTGAAAGATCTTCAAGCCATTATTAACGATGATTTACAGTCATTATCTCACTGGCTCAATGACAGCCTCCTCACTTTGAATTATGATAAAACAAAGTTTATGATCTTCACCAACAGACAGCGGTCTACACCATCCGACATAAACATAACCATTAATAATAAAACAGTACTACAAGCAACATCATTTAAGTATCTTGGATTAACTCTTACCCCAGATCTATCTTGGCAAGAGCATATAGACAACATGATCACAAAGATCAATCAAAGACTTGGGGTGCTACGTAGGATAAAGCAGTTCTTGGATTTAGACACTCGCTGTACCTTATACACGTCGCTAATACTGCCATTATTTGATTATGCGGATACGATTTGGGGCGATAAGAATAACGTGGTGTTAATGAACTCTCTTCAAACCCTTGAGAATAAGGCTGCAAAGATAATTTTGGACGAACTTCCGTGGTATTCGGCTACTGAAGCCTTACGACGACTTAATTGGACAAAACTGCAGACAAGAAGACATAATCATAGGTGTACTTTCATCTATAAGTGTATGAACGGTTTCATTGACTTCAATTTTGACTTAGTGAAGAACGAAAACATCCACGATCACGACACGAGAAGACGCAGCAATCTACATCTACCAAAAGCAAGAACCAACAAGGGGAAACATCGACCAGCATACCAAGCTTCACTGGACTTTAATAACCTTGAAACTGAACTTAAAAACGCTGAATCATTACCGAAGTTCAAGACCCTATTAAAAAGACGATGTATACAACAAGTATAGGCATATTTATATCCTCAGTTATCTAACCTCTCGCTCTTTCTAAATCTTCCAATTCATTCTGTTTCCTCCTCTTCACTTCCCGATTCCTCTCAAAATAAACATGCATGTATGTAATGTATGTATGTATATATGTAATGTATATATATGTAATGTATGTATGTATATATGTGTGTATATGTAATGTGTATATATGTAATGTATATATATATATGTAATGTATATATATTCCTATGTTTTATGTAACTGTAATGATGTAATTTATTAATGCAGGACCCCACTGAAAAGCACTGCGGTGATGTGGGTATCCTGGTTAAATATAAAGATAATAATAATGATAAATACTGCTTTCCAGGAACGACAAGAAACTTGATAATTAAGAATTGATTGATGACCAAAACAAGTTATTTGGATGCTAATTAGTGCACACTTTGTTCCATACTGAAGGCAAAAATATTGGTTTTTGATGTGATATGGTACTGTCAAACTATAACAATTATCACAATCAAATAAATGTCATCATATTCAGAAAATGGTAACGTTAATTTTAATGAATTACAATAAGATTTTGAAGCAATACTGTTAAGCGAGATGTAAGTTTGGTATGCCGATCTCGCTAGCATCGTTCTTAGAATAGGCTACTTGTTACGCACGTTTGAAGTCTCAACGTTAATAATATTTGGGAAATCAGCGATATTCTGAAATTTTGGTGCATTTGTGTAAAATACGCTAAAATCTCTATATGACGGAAATTGTTCTGAAATTAGCCCAATATATAATGTATCGTAGCCCTTTTATGTAAATTGTTACTAGATCTGCATTGACACTTGTACATGTTCAATTAAAAATATCGATATCTCGTTTAATATTGTATCAAATTCTTATTGTAGTAGATGATAGTCTCAACTTTTCACAGTTCATTTATTTTCCACAAAAATTCTCTTCGTGCAGTTAACAGCACCAAGGCTGTACTTGCTGTGTGTAGATTCTCGGTTTGATGAATGTCTCGATTCTTCAAAATTCTGTGACCACTACATAGCTGTTTACCAACAAGAGCCAATTGACACAGAAACAGCATGCATTGATTCTTTGAAACTTCCGGCAGTAGCAACATGTCTCTATTATTGCCCAAATTCTACATCACTGATTGCGCAGCAAGTTATATGTCAAATCCTGTACTTACGTTTTCCTCTAGTTTAACTCATTGCCATCACTTTGGATGCGTTCCTTTTGTTAATCCAGATTATTTTTAATACAAATGACATGCAATGGTTATGCAATGAGTTATGAATGGTTAAAAAGTTTGATTTATCGCAGGCCCTCTCGCAAAATTTTCAATACTTCATATATGTATATTCGTTTGCCGCGATACACAAACATTCAAGTTAAAAGTGTTTGTGACACAAACATTCAAGTTAAAAAAGATGGCGACCAGGAGAGGTTTTCAGAGGTCGCCGTTATTATCTTACTCCACATTGGAAGAACTTATTGAGTCAGATTTCATTATTACTAATGAAAAAATGTTTTTTTTCCGAATGAAGAAAGACAGCCAGGACAACGCATCAAAGAGTATGCAGCGTGTATTGTACCCAGTTACTCTGATGACACATTTCAGTCTCATTTTCGTCTTTCACGCAGTGGCGCAGAAATTTTGGTGGGTCTTTTAGCTCGTTGTCCAGAGGTTCCAAGTCAGCATCTAAGAGGACGACCTCCAGTGAGTGTTGAAAAGCAACTGCTTATTACAATGTGGGTTCTGGGCAATCCTGAAACAGTACGTTTTGTATCTGATCGGTTCTGTAGCTTGACCTATATAGTCTTCTTAATCTCTCTATCTCCTAAACCGATCATTTAAACAGCTAGCCCTTTCTGTCATTCATACTCTGGGACGCAAAGACATAATCGTCCTCGTAATCGTGTATAAAGGTGGCACGATAGTCACAATGCATTATTTAGAAATTTTATCTCTCTACCATAAAATGCTTTAGAGTAAATGCTTCAGCTTCATTTTAGGTCATTGGACAGCTCGCTGTAATTTTCTTCTTCGAAGTTTGCCTGAACACCGTTCATCCCGTTTGAACTCAAATGTAATTATATATGAAAACAATGTCTCTGGGCATGCGAACGATAGGAGAATAAAACTTTTCCAATTACGAAGACAACCAGTAGATCTATGCAATGACCTAAACTAAGCTTTACCCATGCACTATATGAAAGATTCCATAGCGAAATTAAAGAAGCACAATGTGCCATGATTTAGACTATCGAGCCAGCTTAAGAGACAGAAATTAACTTTCTTCTTGACATGAGCATGATTTCTTTGCACTGTATGGAGATTAGGACACATTTATGTTTCAGAAATATCAACAGCTGCCCGTCTTACAAAGATTTTAGGATATTCTTTATTCTACAAGCATATTACAGGAAAAATGATTGTTGTATTTATTCTTCGTATATGGAATTAGTGTTCGAATTTAAGGAATTTCATTCCTGATATACAAACCTTTGCAAAATATATTTTTTTAAGCTGGCCTAAAAAATACGTTATCGATTTATTATTGGATGTATTTCAGGTGTGAAACTGAAGTATTCTTTATCTTTTAAGTAGGCTAATAAAATTCAACGCTTATGCAGCTGAATATGTATTAGAATATGAATTATATTAGTGTTCAAACTAAATTTCGATTTTATTCCTATACCCTTCTTTTATATATTCTCGCCATATTACCTGTCTTACATTATATCGTATCGTTCTTCAAAAAATGGCTATTACCGCGTAGCATACATAACTACGCATCAAAGCGAATGCCGTATTCCGTTTAATGTGGTTTAAATGTATGTACTTCGCCTACAGGAGAATACAAAGGAAAGTGAATCATTCAGATGTGCAAGCCCACTTTGAAATTTCATGCGAAATGTTGCGAACAGCTCAGTTTGTTATAACAAAACTTCCATCCAAAAAATTGTTATTAAATCACGTTTTGTCAATAATTTTTAACAGTTTTATGATGATTCCTACGATATTACTAAATGGGATTGTGGTTAAAACGATTAGATAGAATTCATAATTTCCAGTTCAGTCTTGTTGAAAGCAAGAAAGTTAAACAAAGGCAAATATTGATTCAAAAGTCCAACATCATAAAATTGTTCAAATCCACAATTATTTACATTTGTATCGCATATGGATACTTGTCAATTGAACATGACAGGGTAATTTAAATATAGGCTCAAGTGAACACTGGAGTTGTGTAACACCTGACTTGGAAAATTGAGTGTAAATTGCTCATTCGAATTTCGTTTGATCTATAAACAACAAGAAAGCTTGACCTATATAGTCTTCTTAACCTCTCTATCTTCTAAACCGAACATTGAAACACCCCTTTCTGTCATTCATAGTCTGGGACGTAAAGACATAATCGTCCTCGTAATCACGTATAAAGATGGCTCGGTAGTCACAATGCATTATTTAGAAATTTTTTCTCTCTACCATAAAATGCTTTAAAGTAAATGCTTCAGCTTCATTTTAGGTCATTGGACAGCTCGCTGTAATTTTCTTCTTCGAAGTTTGTCTGAACACCCTTCATCCCGTTTGAACTCAAATGCAATTATGTATGAAAGCAATGTCTCTGGGCATACGAACGATAGAAGAATAAAACTTTTCCAATTGCGAAGACAACCAGTAGAGCTATGCAATGACCTAAACTGAGCTTTACCCATGCTGTAAGTTTCAAACGACTAATTATCTCTAAACCGATTATACGCATGACGTAGCATTCAAATTTATTCAAATAGCGTTTAAAAAGATAGACTTGTAGGTCAAACCGTCAAAATTCTAAATCGAACTAGTAAAGGAGATATATTGTTCTCATCTATCATTCTACTTCTTGATCTATCGTTCTACTTCTCGAGTGAGATAACATGTCTATCATAGTACTCTGGACGCTAAATTTTTGAACCGTAATAAAGACTGAAAAATATTGTACGCGTTCAATTTGTCCGGAGACGGGACAGCGACCTACACATGCAATATAAAAGATTCCATATATAGCGGAATTAAAGAAGCACAATGTAATGTGCCATATATAAACTATCGAGCCACCTTAAGAGAGAGAAATTGACTTTCTTGACGTGAGCATGATTTCTTTGCACTGCATGTATGGAGATTAGGACACATTTATGTTTCGGAAATATCAACAGCTGCCCGTCTTACAGAGATTTTAGGATATTCTTTATTCTACAAGCATATTATAGGAAAAATTATTGTTGTATTTATTCTTCGTAGATGGAATTAGTGTTCGAATTTAAGGAATTTATTTCCTGCTATACAAACCTTCGATACTTTTTTCTTTTATGTTTTTACAAAATAATTTTTAAGCTAGCCTAAAAAATACTTTATCGATCTATTATTATTACTGTCTGACACTGACAATACTGGATGTATTTCAGGTGTACATGTGAAACACATATTGTGCAATGATATTGTTTATCTTTCAAAAAATAAAATTCAACGCTTATGCAGCTAAAATATGAATTCAAATATGAATTGAATATATCAATGTTCCAATTAAATTTCAATTTTATTCCTATACCCTCCTTTTTTATATTCTCGCCATATCATTATATCGTTCTTCAAAAATGTCTATACCGTTTAGCATGCATAATTAAGCGAACAAGCATTAAAAGACAACGCCGTATTTCATCTACGTTTAAATGTACTTCGCCTGCAGGAGAATAGAAACGAAAATGAATCGTTCAGATGTGCAAGCCCACTTTGAAATTTCATGCGAAATGTTGGGAACAACTCAGTTTGTTATAACAAAACTTCCATCCGAAAAATTGCTATTAAATCACGTTTTGGCAATAATTTTTAACAGTGTTCTGATGATTCCTACGATATTACTAAACGGGATTGCGGTAAAAACGGTTTTAAAATCTTCACAGCTCAGTAGCAAGCCTTGCTATTTTATCATTCTGTTGCAGTCCGTAGTCGACCTGGCTGTTGGTGTTTTGGTTATACCTCTGTTTATCGTCTATCTAGCAAGTGCAATACGAGGATTTTCTAACTGTTTTGTGGCGACACTGGCATTACACTTCTATCAATGGGAGTGTCCAAAATTACGTTAATAGCTATGACATTACAAAAATATATAGCAATTGTGCATCCTTTTGCACACCGTACAAAGGTGACAAAAAATAGGATCTTGATATTTGTAGCTTTAAAATATGCCGGGGTTGTCATCTTCTTTTTTGCTCCCCAGACAGCAAAAGAGGCAGCCGGAGCTGTAGTAATAACATTTGCTTTTCTCTTTAATGCATTTGCATACACAAAAATATATCTGGTCAGCAGAACTGCAGCCAGGTGGCGAAACAAACTACAAGATTCTGGCTCTGAAGAGAAGTTTACAAGACTGAAGTCGTTTCTTCAAAACATTAAACAAGCAAAATCCAGTTTTATAGTTGTCATTTGCTTTTTTATTCTAGTCTTTTTCCCACCTACGATTGCAGCCTTTTTTTTTTTGAAAGTGTGGACAAATTTAAAACACTGGCAATTTTAGCGTGGCTTTATGCTCTTTCTCATTCTTACTCTAGTGTCAACTCAGTGATATTCTTCTGGGCACACCCAGTTCTGAAAAAGGATGCTCTAAAGATGTTAAAGAACATGCGCCTATGTTAAATAGGTTTGGATTACTGTCCTACGTATAGCCTGCACTATACGACCGACGTCTTTTCGATTATGCATTTCAATCATCTGCATAGTCTAGATTTAGTTACATGTATTCACTAATAAATATCTTTAACTTTAATGGTAAAATATCGTTGTTATCAATAGCAGGGGGTTAATTAAAAAGAGCATGGACGGGTTCTAAAATTGGACTCCATGGGGCTCTGAGAAAAACGAAATGACTTGTGCAAGTGTACTTTTCCATCTAAATTCTGTGGGCATATAATGCTCAAACTTCACGGTTAAAAACGAAAGAAAGATAAAGAAATGTGGTTTGCTATGTTAATTATGTAAGAGTATTTTTTAGACTTAGTAATATATAGAGTGTAATTGTAGATCCTAAGTAATAATAAGATGACAAACATAATAGTGTTCAAGATTGAAATAGTTCACTACATACTATAGCTCCTGTATATTTATAGCTCTAATGTGCCCAGTGGACTCTATATTAGGCTGGAACGATTACTTGGTGGCCATCTTTGGAGCCAAATTAACCTTTAACAGGCTTTCAATTTAAGTTCCTAATTTCTACTGCTTTTGTCGACACGGTTAAAACAATTTTTTCAGAACTGTACCTAGATTCAAGGTTTATGTAATATTATTTTTAAAAGAGCAAATGGCTTCAGAAAATGGCACGAAAACTGTCTATATATGACATCTATAATTGATGACGACATCATGGCCTGAACAAAATATAGGATTTTTGCTTGGAGTTGTCGTTTCAGTATTTATAGAGAGGTTCTTGAAGGGGCAAAATGGGAGCTGGGAATTGCCCATTTTGTGCTGGAGAAGGGGAGACTGCATATACAGGGACTGGGATTCATTAGGCAAAAAAAATTGAAAATGGGAATGGGATATTAAGAGTTGAGTGAGGAGGGAATTTGGTGAAATATTTTCCCTTGGATGATATATCCTTCGGGAGACACATCATCCCTTAGGAGCGGGGGTAATATTTCATTGAATTCTCCTTGCTCCAGGTTTACAAATTATGTGTTGGTTTGAAACGTCATATATGCCCTTACGGGAGTAGGCGTGCTTTAATGAGAGATAAGCTTGCGTGACGCGATCAGATTGAAAAGGCGAGTAAGACACTCGAAAGGGGTGAGCTAACGAGAGAAAACGATTGGTGAAAGAAAACTAGAGGGACAGAGGAGACCAAAGTAAGGCAGAGTTATAGCTATAGTAATTCATTTGCGCATTTATCATATTGTTATTTTAAGTATTTTGCATGTATTTGAACAATCTATAGTAAGTGTATTAATTTTGTTTATCATATAGTATTATAGTATTTAGTGAAATTTGCTAATTTTTCCTGTAGTTCGAACTCGTATATCAATATTATGATTCCTCGAACAAGTAAATATCGAATAAAGAATCAATTACTGAACTGATTGAATCCACTGAACTTGTTTGAGTTTGTACAAAGACGAAGTTCGGAACCTCACGCAACCTCAAGTAAAACCCACAGGCTTACGATTAAACACTGATTGCTACGCAATAGCCTATATTGTGTACACAAGGTTTACACAAGTAACTGTACATACATACCACTGATTACATTGTACTTCCATAAACATGCTGTACTAGCTGCAAACTTAACTTACTGCCAGAATGCCATTGAACATCTCATGTAAACCAGTAATGAAGAGTAAAAATCCAACCAAAACAATCATCATCTAAAGCATCTGAAAGTTTATTAAAAATACAGGGTACACTTCTGACTTCTGAGTCCAGTAGGTTGGATTAAGTGCGGCCTTGGCTCTGAACTTATGTTCATAAATGCACCATTCCATGCCCCGGTGGGTATTTTTGCCCAATCATGCCCCGGTAAGATCAAAAGTAGTGAAATTGGTCGATAGTTTGCTACAATCGACTTTGATCCTTTCTTGTAGATTTGTATCACTCTACCTAATTTAAATTGATCAGGCACAACACCTGTTGAAAATGTGCGATTAAAAAGATAAGCAAGTGGCCAGATAAGACAAATCTCAGAATTTTTAGCTATTTGGTAGAGATGCTAAATGGTCCAACAGACATAGACGGATTAAGATTATTATTTTTCTCTTCAACTTATGAAGTGTTTACAGGAGATAGATAAAAAGAGTGACATAATGATTTATTAAGAAATTTCTCAAATGTAGTATCTACAATGGTATAGACAGTGGCGGATCCAGGGTAAGTCAAAATAGATTATAGCAGCTCAATTATAAATTCAAAATAAATTTATAACAATGTCATAGGTTATAAATTTCAAAAGAATAAAATCTAACCAATGACGTTGCTGCATGTGAAGGTATTTTAAAATGTAAATATATCCTAGAATGAGCTGTGGTAATTTATTGTGACTTACGCTAGATCCACCACTGCGGTATAGTGCCAGCATTATTCGAACCAACATTAGAAAAATAGTTGTTAAATGCATTAGCAATTGATTTTGAATTAGTCCGTTTTAAATTATCTACTTCCAGTAAATTTGGAGCTGAATAAGGTTGATGTTTAAATGTTACCAGCTTCTCAATGCCTTTCCATGTATTTTTAATATTGTATTTGTTGTTTGCAAAATATTTATTACAATAGGATTTTTTGCTATATATGCAATAGGATTTTTTGCTAAGCTTATATATGCAATTTTTTGCAATATGAGATGCTTTAATTTATTTCTATATGTTTTAAACTTAGAAAAATAGAGATCATTTTTGGATTTAATGTACAATTCATAGAATTTATTCTTTTTGGCAACAGAAACTCTAATACCATTTGTAATCCATGGTTTGGCTAAAATCCGAACTTCTTTCTTTGATAATTTACGCGGAGGTGCAAGCCTATTAATAATACCAGATACTTTATTGTGAAATGATTCAAATATAAGATTCGCATTTTCAATTTCAGGCAAGACATTGCCTCAATTGATCTGCCCCACTTCCTCCAAAAGCATTTCTTCGCTTAAAATTAGAATAATCTCTTCTATAAATTCTAGGATTACGGGAAGCACAGGCAAATTTATTAAGTATTAAAAAATTAGGAAAATGGTCTGTTATATCGCAAATCAGATTTCCACTTAATGTCTCATGTTGAAAATAGACCGTAGGCGATATTTGGGAGAAAAGTGTCTCCATGAAAATTTTAGTGGCACTAATGGATATGGCGAGTATTTGGTTTGTAATTGTTTGCAAGAAATGGCACGCATTGTTATGCCAAAAATATCACGAATAAAAACATATCCAATACCACGAAAGCGGGCGAATTTTTGTATTGTATAAACCCACTATGAGTTGCATCGTCAGAAAGCACAAAAAACCGCGTTTAAACAACTTACTTATTTCAGAACACTTCTAACATTATCTAAGAAAAGAAAATTAATTGTAACTTGCGCATCGTACCTGCCTGACTATACTAACAAAATTATCAAACAACAACATAGTGCAAAACAATTTGGAAACAATTTGGTTGTTTAACTCGCGCATGAAAACTGCCATGGGCAGCTATTGGGTATAATATGGTATAAATACATTTTCGTGCCACCCACATGAGGAATATAGCACGTGCATGGTTTTCGATTTAAATTCTAAATGCTTACGTATATAAATCAGCTAAAAATCCGTTGAATAATCAACTAAAAAGAAATCATTGTTGCCAAGGAACATTTCCAAATGGCTATGACGTCCTGGAAAATTCCCTATAAGACTTTATCACAATCAACAGCAATTACATGCTGTTAAAGGGCATTTATAGCCATATTGTGTATGCCTCATCAACCGAGGCTCTAAGGAAATTGAAATTCAAGACGCTTGATGAAAGAAGATTCTGCCATGGTTGTCTGTTAGTACAAAAGATAAAAAAAAAACAAATAGATGTAACTAAAAGTGCCGTTTATCAATACAATTGTAAAACACGAGAAGAAAAAAATATCTTAAGAGAGTTAAAATTAATTGGGGCAGACAAACTTTTAGCTATTTAATTTTTGATGATTTTAACACTTTGCTATCTGCCATAAAGAATAACTCTTTAGGCACTTTTAAATTGCATTAAGCAGCTACGTTAACTTTACTATGCAGAACACTAGTTTTAGTAGATTTTATAGGTAACTATAGATAACTATTTTAACTGATGTATACGTTATATAGTTGTGTTGTTAATGTGTATCTTAGCAGGACCTCATTAAAAACTCTTCGGAAATATGAGCATTCTGATTAACCATTATTAATAATAATAACTATCCAAACAAGCTGCGCGTTGAACTGCATCATGGGTGTATATTATCATTCAAGCTTAAAAATATCATACCTTCCGTTTTTTCCTAATGCCAAGTTATTCCATACAGAAGGAGGCCAAAATAAGTAAAGCTGTTTTTGAACATGACATTTGTGACATTAAAATATAATTTTGTGGAAACACCACGTAAGTTTATATCGCAAAGCTTTCGATCCGTAAGCTCAGCTCTTCATCAGTGCCAATAATAATGCATTATTATTAGCACTGATGAAGATCCGAGCTTGTAGATCGAAAGTTTTGTGATAATAAACTTACGTGGTGTGTCCACAAAATTATTTTTTAATTTTGATATTCACCATGCAAACATACAAAGAACTAATTTGTGATAAATGAATTAAACTATAATATCTGATAATCATGTGATCAACCTTTCATGGCGCATTAAAACTATAACTTCTGAAAGCTTCTTCTATCCTTTAAATCCAAATTTTATGCCTATGTACGTTGATGTGTACCGCATCCTGGAACCTTAATTTGCTCCTTTCCTGTTTGTCAAGCTGTTAATATTTTATTGTGTAAATTTCTTTTGTTTCAATTCTCTATTTTGTCTCTCTCATACGAAATAGTGTTTAATGTGTGCAAATCGTGCTGTTAAATTGGTATTAAATACGAGGATGTGGATAAGTTCTCTACATACAGTAGTGTGAGTTCATGTGATATTAATTGTTTTGATATTATAAATCTACTTCGTTTAACTGTGTGCAACCTAAATAAGGTACACATTCCAAATACCACACGGATGAGAATAATACGAACAAAGCATTTTGAATACTTTTGAAGTGAAGTATCAGCATTTTAATAATTATTTAGCACGGCAAGTTTTTCATATTAATCTTTGATAATCGCAATCTTAAAATAAAACTTAATTATTGTCTAGTACAAACTTCTATTCTGACGTGCATTCGTAATCTTTTGGATATAATTTGATAGCTATTAGACTCGCCAACGGAAAAAATGAGCCATGGGTGATATTTGGGGCAAAATGTGTCGATATACATTTCAGTGGTGCTCATATACTTGTGGCGAATACTTGGTTTACTGTTGATGTATAGCGCACTGGTATGCCCATCAGAGTTAAGCAAAAAACTTACCAATACCGTGAAAACAGGTGATCTAGGATTGACATTGTACTATAGCATAAGAAAATTGAATTTTAGTATTGAGATCACCATATAGAAAAAGTTAAATCGTCAGAACACGCACATACAGAAACTGTGTTCAAAGAATTTGCTTAATAGTTATTTCTCAACATTGCATCCAACATTATGCAGAAATATAAGTATATAGAATGCGGAGATATAGAATCATATTAATATCTATAGATGCATTAGATTGAATGCCTT
The DNA here is from genome assembly GCA_963855995.1 of Muricea muricata. Classification (NCBI taxonomy): domain Eukaryota; kingdom Metazoa; phylum Cnidaria; class Anthozoa; order Malacalcyonacea; family Plexauridae; genus Muricea; species Muricea muricata. Next base: position 6,389,184 of record OY979724.1, on the reverse strand, counting down.
CAATTTATATATTAGTTTTGGTATACATTTGACATGAACTGACCCGCATCAATTATATAAGCAAAGTTGTTTATGAGGAGATATGTTTTGACCTACTGACAAGCATAAGACAAAAAATTTAAGTGGTCCAAAGATCGTAATGTGAATTTTTATTGCAAGTTTGCACAAAAGAATTACATTGATTCTAATTTGTTTTCAAAAAATTCAGAGTGAACGTTATTGTGAAACCCAATTATTGAATTATTTGTTTAATGTTTGCTTAGGAAAGTTGTACGAAACGAGGGGAAAGATCGAGTGTCGGAAACAAATAATGTATTACCATACATTTCAACTTCTTAACAGCAACGATTAACTTTTTGCATTGTCGATTCTGATGTTTAAATCTGTTTCAGATTTAATTGTAACTTTTTGCTCGCGCATTCTTTCAACCTGATCACTTACATAATTATATATTGGACATCAGTTAATGTATGAAATAATTTACTTCCCAGTCAAACTGAAATATTCCGAAGTCTGTTTATGTCATAGTCATCAGTCTGTATATTACATGGCCATCATGTGTCATTTTGCTAGTAGCTATAAGAACCTTTCAAAGGTCATTGTTAGCGTATATATTATATGATTCACTATATGTAATATAGCTTACACCTGTTGGGATATTATGAAATTGAAATAAGCATCGACTGAGGTATACTAATTCAAACAAAGCTTTTTGAAGCGAACTATCAGCATTTTAATAACTCAACTATTTAGCAGAGGACGTTTTTTCATAATCTCTCATAATTGCAATCTTAAAACATAACGTATAGTTAACTTAATAACTTTTAAGTACAAAATTATGTTCTGACGTGGATTCTTAACCTTTAGATATAATTTGATAGCTATTAGACTCGCCAACGAAAAAAAGGCCGTAGGCGCCGATATTTGGGAGAAAAGTGTCTCGATGATAATTTTACCGACACGCATACATATGGGGAGTATTTGGTTAGTAATTGTTTGCAAGGGATGGCGCCCCAAAAATACTACGAGTAAAAATTAAACATATCCAATACCACGAAAACGGGTGAAGTTTTGTATCGTGTAACCACCATATATACATATTTGCATCCTCAGAAAGCACAAAAAGCTGCGTTTAAAAAATTTACTTATTTCAGAACACTTCTAACATTATGTAAGAAAAGAAAATTAATTGTAACTTACGCATCTTATCTACCTGACTATGCTAACAAAATTATCAAACAACAACATAGTGAAAAACAATAAAAAATTCTATAAATACATTTTCGTGCCACCCACATGAGGAATATAGCACGTGCATGGATTTAAATTTTAAACGCTTACGTATATAAATCAACTTCAATCGACTAAAAAGAAATCATCGTCGTCAAGAAGCATTTCCAAATGGCTATGACGTCGTGGAAAATTCCCGATAAGACTTTATCACAATCAACAGCAATTACATGCTGTTAAAGGGCAATTGTAGACATATATTGTGCTTTGTTTCTTTGTATGTAATCTAAAATAATGCGAATTTTTGTTTAAAAAAACGGCGAGCTGATATAAATAGAGCAACAAATGCGATTGTAAGTTCAATGTTCGAGAAGCCATCATAGTATTCATAGCAGAAGTGTGAGAAGAAAGTGAACGCAATCAGTAATCAAGGTTTAGTATATCATTGTTAGCGTTATTTCTTTTAATCTTTTATCAAAATCTTTTCTGAAATTTCTATTACTGTGCTACACTTGATATTTTACCAAATTATATTATATATATATATATTAACCACGGTGAGAATCGAACTCCCGACCTTGATGTTGTTAGCGTCACGCTCTACCACCTGAGCTACGCGGTCTGAGTACGAGTATCGCATGTAAATTATGATATTTAAGTGCTGAATGTCGTAAACAAACTCGTTTATATCAATTCCGCGCATGCGCGGCTACCCACAAAAACTAGAAGTTGCTAAATTTTCGGCAGCAAGCTGCTGGCCTTCGCGTGAGCAATATGGCTAAAGATAAACTGAATTGTTTTGTTGTTCTGCTTGATTGAGTTTATCAGTGTTAGATAGCATGTTCGGAATTCGGCTTGTTCATCACTGCATCTGATTTTGCTGCACCGTGTCCAGTGGTTTTAGCATGTTCTTTGATTGCCGAATAATTGTTTTTTTCCGAACACGAGGCTTATGTTCCAGCCATCTTGAACACCAACACCGTTTGGATTCGCCGATATAGGTGAACGAGCATGTTCTACATTCAAATTTGTATACAGTGGCTTTGGTTCTCTCCTCTGATGGTCTTGATTTTGGTATACGAAATATATTAGCGAAAGTACAAACCAGTTTTAGTGCTACTCGTACTCCAGCCTTTGTTAAAATACTTTTGATTTTTTCCGAAAAATACAAAACAATAGATACTCCGAAGATCGATAACATATTGACGTTATCTATATCGAATCTATTTCGACGTTTCGACTAAACTATAGTCATCATCAGGAAATGAATGATGATGATATTACATATACGTACAATTATATAGTGAAGTAACAAGATATGATTGGTTGAAAATTAATAGATCTTTAGAAGCTTTAGTTCCTAATGATACCATTACTAATTTGACTGGTGAGACACTTACAAAGGAACAAGAATCCATCCTGAGATTTAGACTTAAACAGAATTTAGCCACAAGACCTAAAGAAACAGAGATCATCGCAACCGCTGAATCTATCTGGGAACAACTTAACCAACACAACTTACTACCTAATCACTTCTGCATTAAACAGCAAAAGATCAAGAACTCTATTAGAGTTCTTGCTTCCAACCTACTTGACTTCGATGACAAACAACTTAAAACTGGCGCCAAACGTATCAAGATACTTAAAGAATTACGATCGAAATACACTGCGACCCACGATATTACTTTTATGAAATATTTATGCCGTACCTATTCAAAATGAGCATTGCTATTCATTAAAACTTACGAACATCAAAACAAAGTTGTGAGAAGATCTTGACGATGTTGATATTTGATGTTAGTCACATGACTGAAAAAATGTGGCGCTGTTCCATATTTGAGGCGGACCACGCTATTAGTTTTAAAGATATGATAACACGACAGGACGTCGTTTTTAACTTAATTGGAAGTGGAAACGACATTCTTTAACCAAAAACAGCATAGGTAACAGCAAGAGAAAGTTTTAGCTAGAAAATAAACGAACTTGGTGTCATAGTTGAAGGATTTTTCAAAGATTACGTGGAACGGTGGAAAAGAGGGATTCTGGATTTCTAAAATGGTTAAGAATGGAAGGTATTAGGCGTTTGAAGGAGAACTGTTCGTAAATTATCATGATCAACGTCTATCAACATTTTGAGAAAGTTTGCTTTGCCATATATCTTCAAAACTAGCAATGATGGATTCCTGGTAAGCAATAATAATCCTAAAAGTACGTCCACTGGTGTAGTGGAATAAACGTTTGGAACTGGATTGAGGCAATACAATACTTCAGAGCACAACAGAAGTTTGTCCTTTTGACGGCCAGACGAAATCAGCATGATAAAGCTTGGAAAATGCATGCATGGGTTAGACTATTGATATTCAATGATGGGATGTGACCGGCGAGACTAAGGAGTCAACAAAAAAGTGGTAAAGTAAACTAGTTCTGCTGGTAACAGCGGAAATAGGGATCAGAGGTCTCTTTTGCACATTTAGGCACATATGAAGACATGTTGGTTGCTAATAATACGGATCTAAATTATCGTTCTACCACTTCTTTGGTAGGTACCTAAAACCTTTCATCAGAAGTTCCTTTTCCCATCATTAGGGCATTATTATGCTGATCTTGACTTGTCTGTCTTGTCTGTCTCAACCTGTTGTGTTTTCAAGCACTTTTCGCTTGATCCAGTTTCAAACGTTTCTTCCATGGCAGTAGTTAAAGCATATTTTTAGAATCATTATTGTTTACCAGGAATCCATCATTGCTAGTTTTGAAGATATATGGCAAAGCAAACTTTCTCAAAATGTTGATAGACGTTGATCATGATAATTTACGAACAGCTCTCCTTCAAACGCCTATAATACCTCTCATTCTTAACTATTTTAGAAGTCCAAAATCCCTCTTTTCCACCGTTCCACGTAATCTTTGAAAAATCCTTCAACTATGACACCAAGTTCGTTTATTTTCTAGCTAAAACAACCTCTTGTTGTTACCTATGCTGTTTTTGGTTAAAGAACGTCGTTTACACTTCCAATTAAGTTAAAAACGAAGCCTGTCGTGTTATCATATTTTTAAAACTAATAGCGTGGTCCGCCTCAAATATGGAACAACGCCACATTTTTTCAGTCATGTGACTAACATCAAATATCAACATCGTAAAGATCTTCTCACAACTTTGTTTTGATGTTCGTAAGTTTTAAAGAATAGCAATGCTCATTTTGAATACGTACGCCATAAATATCTTATAAAACTAATATCATGAGTCGCAGTGTAAAGGTTAGTGCAGTCATCGGTGCAGTGAAACAAATTAAACGTTTTGTCCCACGGTCGACATTAAAAATGCTCTATAAGGCCATCGTCGAGTCCTATTTTGATTATTGTAACCCATTCGTTTTGGAATGAAAAACAGGCTGTAACAATTTCAGAATCGGACTGCTGGAGTAATTGCTGGGACAAATTATGACATCTGATCGGCCAATTTTTAATTACTTGACAATTTAAAGTGGGATCCATTATTTAGAAGTAAGAAAAAAATACTTGAAAGCTATTTTCATATTAAAAATATATGGCCACACAGCTCCAAATCTAAAATATTTTTTTCAGACAAATAACGACTCATTGTATCCTTACAATTTGAGAAATACCAAAACTCATTTGACACTTACCATGCCAAAGAAAGATTGTGGCAAGAGTTGCTTTATTATATGGGGGGCTTCACTATGGAATAATTTTCCCCTGGAGGCAAAAAATTCAGAATCACTAAGCTCTTGAACTCAACCATCTTGAAGCAAAGAATTGGTTAAATCTGGCCCACTCTCATGCATATAATATTTGTAGAATATGCGTTATAGAATATTGTTGTAAGAACAATTGAACTTTACTGTCATTATGAAAATGCAATAAACATTATGATAATATATGCAAAAACAACCAAAAAGAAGTATAAGCCGTAAACAACATGTACATAGTTCACAGAACAGGAGTTCGTAATTAAACATTTCTTTAAATACAAGCGTACTGCTTTCAATCTATAACATTGGCGATGAGGATCAAACTATGTTAGCATGCCTCCAAAAGCGAGGAAAGCTTTGAGAATCAAAGAATTTGAGTCTGATGAGGATATTCTAGAGACCACATGTAAATGAAACTTTGGCGAAGAAGATTAGAAGTCTAAACGGCTTAATATGATACAACAAAACCAGATGACATGACAGCAGCTCTGTTGGTTCATGGTGCAGACAAAATTCAATCAATTGACGAGAACGCAGCTGAACTAGAGGACTAGAACGAAATGACTTGTGCAAATATACTTTTCCATCTAAATTCTGTGGGCATAAAATACTCAAACTTCACGGTTAAAAACGAAAGAAAGATAAATGAATGTGGTATGCTATATTAATTATGTAAGAGAATTTTTAGGCTTGGTAACGTGTAGTGTATAACTATAGATCCTGTTTATTTATAGCTAGTACAGAAACGTAAGAGCATAATCGACCACAATGCAATGCGCAGATTTTTTACGTTTAACAATAGCTGACACCATTTTCGAAGCCAAGAAAATGACTGCCTCTTGCTTTCAACGTGAACATGGATTGATAGAATACATCAATAGATAAGCCCAACCCTCATTAGTGTGATCAAGAAAACACTCTTACTTATCAGAATAATCTCGTCTTTGAGGTAAATAAACGCAATGCGTAGAAGTTTACAATACCTCTTTAACGTTTATAGACTCACGATCACGTGCGTCAATCAGTGAAATGTGTCAGAAAACGAGTTAAAATTCTTATTTGCCTTATTGTATATTAAATGAGCAGTAGTACTAAAGGATGGATATTTTTTGTTATTACTCAACTCGATGTTGCAAATTGAGAGACATGCATGCGTTGTCAGGCAGGACTCATGACTTACTTATCGATTATGCACTCTTAAGAAACTCACGCGTAGTAGTGATTGTACATTATGAAATGAGATTGAGAAGAGACACTTCAGTTAATTTCATAATCGATTGTGATAAGATGACAAATATAATAATGCTCAAGATTGATAATTTGTCACTCTATACTATAGGTCCTATACATTTATAGCTTTGATGCGCCCAGTGAACTCTATATTTAGCTGGAATGATAACTTGGTGGCCGTCTTTGGAGCCAAATTAAACTTCAACAGGCTTTCAACTTCAGTTCCTAATTTCTACTTCTTTTGTCAACGCGGTCAAAACCATTTTTCCAGGAATGTACCTAGATTCAAGGTTTATGTAATATTAATTTTGAAAAAGAGCAAATAGCTTCAGAAAATGGTACTAAAACTCTCCACGACATCTATAATTGATAACGACATCATAGCCTGAACAAGACATAGGACTTTTGCTTGAAGTTATCGTTCCAGTATTTATAGAGGGTCTTGAAGGGGCTCAGAGTTGCTCGTTTTGTGCTGAGAAAGGGAAGACTCCATAAACACGGACTGGGATTTATTAGCCAAAACAAATTGAAAATGAGAATGGGATTAAGATTTGAGGAAGACAGCCACTAGGACTATGGTACTTGTGCATTTGGACAATGGGATTTAGTCAATGGGATTTATTCAATTTTGTACAATTGGATTTAGAAAATTTGGGCCTGGTAAATGGGAATAGAACTCCCCCTTCAGAACCCTGAGAGTTTTTTAGATGCGCATGATTACACCGAAAAAAATTTGGTTCGTCTACAAAGAATGTTTTTCCAATTTGCACATCCTTGTGGTCCTAACTATGTTTGTTTGGCGGTAATTTAAGAATGTTTGTAGGCGGGGGCACTCCCACTAAAACACACTATCACTTACGCAGTGATTATAGTGGAGTGGAGAGAGCGCTCGAAGTAGAAATCAATCATTAGCAATTGCATTGTTTCAAACGTTTACTGTCCACAGGAGTTTCGCCAGGCCGATAATATACTGAGAAATATCCAGTGATTGACATGTCCATTGTCCGTCTACTTAGTTGTCCCTTGGAAGTTGCGAGCGTCCATATGTAGATACCAGAATCCAAAAGAAAGAAAAATATTGCAGCAACAGCAAAAATCTAAACAGCACGTTAAATTTCATATTTTTTTCACGGATATGACCGTGAGCAATAATTATTCAATTCCTCATATATTGGGTAAGCTGAAACACATGCCGTCTTAGATGGGAATCAAACCTCTTTATACGAGCTTTGGAACGCGAGCCCAATGTTCTTCGAGGTCAGGTCAGTTGGAGTATGTGATATTTCCATAGTTCCTACGATATAACTTAATTAATTGTACTGCACTCATCTTAAGCTCTTAGAAATAAAATCAAGGCCAAAACTAGCGCGTTAATTGGAGGGTGTTAATATATTCGATATTAGGGTATTAGAATATTAATATATTCGTGCTCTGTCCGACTAATTTCTTTTGAAATCAATTTTTAAAGAAATTCGTCGGCCAAATCTGCAATATAGGAATTAAGGGGTGGGAGGTGCAGGTTTGTCCCTTTTCAACTTCCTGAGTAGAGTCTTCCCTCCTGTACTTCAGGTTTTCCCCCAGGATCTCTTCAGTTTTTCCTCCTCTCCAAAATCAAATAAAAAAGCACTTGTCTAGCTACCTTTCTTAAATAAATGAAAATAATTTCTTAAATTATGTAAATAAATAATTAAATTAATTGTAACTGATTGAGTTATGTTATATTCAGTGAAGTAGCCCGATCGCCCGAAAATATAGTCGTTGTCTACAACTTTTGAAATAAACACCGCACAAAAACAAACTTCCCCCTAAATACATCGGAATAAATTCTAACCAAATGAATCGCTGTTAATCAAACCTAGAACTACTTAGACCTATGGTAGGTGTGTGAAGAATTGGGTCACACATGCGTGCAATAATGAGTTAAACCCCATTGAATACAAAAATACCCGATTTCAAAATTAACATGCTGAATGTGCTAGTGTGATCTGTCTCATTCACCATTCATTGGTAAACACAAAATCGTAGTGCAACCGTGTAAAGCCGTTTAAATCATGCCCAGAATAGGTCCAATTAGTTCTAGGTTTGATTAACATCGATTCATTTGTTTAGAATATATTCTGATGTAGGGGGAACTTTCTTTTTGGGCGGTGTTTATCATCATTATTCATACTCTTCCTAAAAAATCATTGTTCTTGCAGAGAACAAAGCAAAACTATATACATAGTGGAACTATATCGTCGGGCTGTATATTCTATATATACTAGTTATATTTCAGGATGGTAAATACTAACCAAGCCTTCTCTTAGAGAACTGCACTGGCAATTTGCGTCTCTTTCTTTAAAAAAACCACACGTTGAAATCCTACCATTGTCAGCATTTGTTGAGTCAAGATCTTTAATGGTTTTTGCGAGCAAGACTGAAGAGACAAGCAACATCAATGTCCATATTGAATAGACTTCAGTCATCTAAATATTAGAAAACAAGCATATAATGATGTTGCATGTTTGTCACTGCTATACCACTCCTAGCGGGCTGAAACATATGCCTGAACGCGGTGGGCATCAAATCTATACGACTTTCACAATGGTATATATAGCCCAACGTTTTTCCAACTGAGCTATAAGCAGTCAGGCGAGTTCGAATACATGACATCTCCAAACTAAATCGAGGTTCTTCCGTATTAACGTAATAATAGGTGTAATCATAATGTGAGTTGTGTCTGTTGTTGTCTACTCAGATTTTTACCTCTATTGTTTTATGCATAAATGCTTGATTAATTTTTTAAAATTATATTTACTACATGTAGTTTTATTTTTCTTAGCCTATTTTGCGTTATAATATATAATTTATAGACCTTCGGCTCGGGAATTTGGTGAAATATTTTTCCTCGGGATGATATGTCCTTAGGGGTTTGCTCCCGGGACACATCATCTTTTGGAGGCGGGGGTAATGTTTCATCGAATTCCCCTTGCTCCAGGTTTACAAATTATGCATGTACACAAGGTTTACACAAGTAACTGTAAATATATACTACTATTTACATTGTACTGCCATAAACATGCTGCAAACTTAACTTACTGCCTGAATGCCATTGAACCTTTCATGTAAACCAGTAATGAAGAGTAAAAACCCAACCAAAACAATCACCATGCCTGTGGATGTGGTGAATACAAAAAAGTCCAGCCTACAATGACTTCTAAGATCATAAGAGTGCAAAGAAGAGTACTCTTCGAAATTTTGTATCTCGTTCGTGAAATACCAAACATTTCCCACTGATACCATAAGAGAAAACTACAAGCAAATGAAGGATCAGTGGCAGAGCTTACAAGCGTAATTACCTTATTATAGGAAATTAATAAAGGTTATTGGCAACAAAAATTATCCTTTCTAATTTGAAAGCGCTTTTGAAATAGCTAACAAAGGCTGTCGCAGCTTTTTTACATCTAGTTTCATTCTTGAGATATTTCGGCTGAAACACACCAGGTGTCCGCCATCTTGGATTTTCAAGGATATGTATGTTACGTCACAAGTGGCATTACGCAACATTTAATTATTGGCAAACAATGATGAGGATAAACCAGAAACTCGTTTCTACTTGCTATTTTGTATCGCACACTGAGTATAAGCTTTTTGACCAGCTATTGTTTGTTACTTATTCTATCATTAGTAATTTTTTAAGGTTTATCCAACTTGTGACGTCATGTAATGGTATCAAGAATTTACCCAAGATGGCGGACAGCTCACAGATTTGAGTCCAAATATCTCAAGACTCAAGCAAGTCGTGTTATTGTACTCACAAATTACGTTGTTGAAAATTTACGTACATACGTACGTATAGAAAATTGTCCGACAAATTTTGTCATAAATCTCGTTTTATAGCCAAATGTAATTAGTAATCGGAAAACATTTTTACTTGACATATCCTAGTGCTTAATGCCTATTCCCGACAAATTGTGCGGCATATTTTGCGCGTGTATCAAAGTCATTCCTTACAAATTCGGTGACCTTGAGCACAATGATAGCTATCTTGATATTGCAAACCTTCATATACAGCCGTAACCTAAAAGCAAAAGATAAAAGATTTTTAATGGCAGCCCTCAGGTATTCAGTGCATTAAACAAGCACTATATGGTAAGGGTACGTAGGTACAACATGCTATAGAGCCAGTGGTATAGCCGCGTGGACCGATAATGGGGAGCTTAAGATCGACAACGCGGCCAGTTCGAAGACGCGGTGTCAATATATAAGTACAGGAAGAAGCTTTCTGGAATTTGATTGTTTTGATAACCATATAAAGCTTTGTTTTAGTAACTTACAAATAGTTTTGCTGGCCAAAACGATATGCTTTCTGCTATAAGTTGGACTTCCAAAACAGGTTTACGTCGTAGCAAGGCTACGCGCTTGAAAATACACCTGGGACAACAAATTATTCATGGTGTTGTCTTCTATAAAAATATCCTTTGTTATGAATTGAAGCCGCGTCGTCGAGCTGCCGCGTCGTAAATCTTAAGGTCCCTAATAGCAAGGAAGGCAATGTTCACATATTCCTTATTTGCATTACTAATTTTATTTAAAATTCAATGTTTTGACGTTGTGTGAAAATGGATGTAGAAATGTAACTTTGGATTTGGACACCCCATCCGCGGATATGAATGGAAGTGGACTTGAGGTTACTATTTCGTGCTGCGGGGAGGAAGGTTTCCTTCGTCCCTCCGAAGTCCAAAACCAAATTTGTGATGAGAACAAAGGTCAAAGGCTGTACAATCGTGAGTAAAGAGATGGCCTTGAACACTTGTTTTTGTAATGAAAATATGCGCAGAGCGGGTCTTGCATCGTCTTTCATGAATAAAATAGATTGTTATCTATTGAAATATATATTTATTTTTCTCTTCAGCGATGATACGCTGGTTGTTTTTTTTTTAATTTGTATACATCTAAAGCCCGCTTTTCACTTCAACCGTATCGTAGCGAAACGTAGCGTATTTCATTGTTTCGTGAACACTCAGGCACAACTAATAATATGGACACAATAGAATACGCTACGTTTCGCTACGATATGGTCGAAGTGGAAATTGGGCTTAACGCCTATTTTCCACTTGGCGACGTTACTCGGGTGACGCGAAGCCAAAACAAGTGATTGGTTATAACGCTACATCAACCCACGCATTTCTTCAATGTTCTTCACCCGATTGACTAACCACAGCTTGCCAAGGTTGAACTTTGTAGAGATATAGGTCATATAGCACAGCCTGTTTGTGATCTAATCTATTGGTTTGACAATGTCTTTGGAATAAAGACGAAATATCACCGACTCCGTCGTTTTCTTGTTTTGCCTTGAATATGAGGAATACAAGATGTCTATTTTCGGAATTTGTTCTATTTTGTACATCTACTTCGTTTTGGCTCAATATTCGATTTATATATGAAATACTTTCTAACTCTCTCGGTCTTGTTTACGTTTGCCATTTATGGCAGTAAATATGACACACAAACCAATATCGACACTCAGCGAGGAATATTGTCTTCAAAGGTCACGTAATTTTGAAAATAAGCATAAAGCTTCCTTATTTTTCAAATTTTGAAATCTGTACTGAAACTTATATCATGTGAGTAACATTTTTTTACAAAATGGAATTTGATTTTTAGAATGTAGAATATTAACTACCCGAAAATGACGTCACAGGATCAACATGTTCACGTATTCAAATTGAATATTTTCAAGACGAATGTGTTTTGAATTTTACCATAATATCAGAGAATTAACTTGTTGAGTGATAATCATAGAAAGAGTGGCTAGAGTAAATATGGCCGCGGAGTAATTGTATCTAGCTATATTTCGTTCTTGTTGCCCAGATCGAAGGTTAGTCTATCATGCAAATTGTCCATCAAGACACATTTACAATTGGGTGCAACCCCACTGTTGGTTATTCAACCCCCTTTACACAAATGAATTCTAGGGTAAATATGCATTTTTGATTTGGTTTTCATTAGCCAAAATATACATGCATTGTTTACTAAGCATTATACAGGTGATATTATCAAAGAGTAGAGACTACAAGGAGGGGCCGCTTCATTCAAATAAGCGTAAGGTGCTGTCGTCATGATACGTCATTGGCGCCATGTTCCTAGCCAGTGCCCTAAACAGAAGCATTTCCCCCGGTATTAGTAGCCATTTTTAATATTTCCGGGGGTGACTTCCTCTGTTTGGGAAACTGGCTAGGAAAATGGCGCCCATGAGAAATATTGTATCCTTGTTCTCCTCGGAAATATTAAAAATGGGTACTAATACCGGGGGGGGGAATTAGATTCTATTTAGGGCACTGGCTAGGAACATGGCGCCCATGACGTATCATGACGACAGCACCTTACGCTTTTTTGAATGAAGTGGCCCCTCTTTGTAGTCTCTACTCTTTGATATTACAAAGGCTTTGTCAAAAACACCCTTAAAATTGTGCTTTGAGTATCAATACCATACTAAAAAATATTCATAAATAAGTAACAACTAATTTCAATGCGCAGAAGTGTCGTTAAAGTATTATGGTATTGTCTCTAACGTGCAGAATATATTTGCAGACATGCTCGATAACAATTATGTGCGTGTCTGCTGATGTACAGGGTGTCCCAAAAAACCCAAAAACTATTGTAAATGATCTATTGTTAGAATTTCAATGCCTAGCACTAAATTGAACCCACGAGTGGATAAACTATTGACATAACCGTCATAATTAATACTAATACTCAGTGTTAACCATTGTTATGCCAGACAAAAAAACTAAACCTACGAGTGCATATTAAAAATGCAATCAAATTTTATGCATGGGTTATTTTAGCCTATTCAATTTGGCTTTTATCAATATTCCCATGAGCAAAACAAACCTACTTTACAAAGATATTTTAGTTTCTTAACAAGTGCTAGGGCATTCAAATGTTAACAATAGGTGATTTCAATAGTTTTTGGGTTTTTTTGGGTACAGTACAGGGTTTACACTTTCCTGTACAGGGTGTCCCAAAAAACCCCAAAACTATTGAAAATGTTCTATTGTTAGAATTTCAATGCCTAGCACTAAATTGAACCCTCGAGTGGATAAACTATTGACATAACCGTCATAATTAATAGTCATACTCAGTGTTAACAATTTTTATGTCAGACAAAAAAACTAAACCTACGAGTGGATATTAAAAATGCAATCAAATTTTATGCATGGTTATTTGATTTAGAGAAAACAATTTACAAATTAAATTCCCATGAGCAAAACAAACGTACTTTACAAAGATATTTTAATTTTTTAGCAAATGCCAGGGTTGCCAGATCACTGCATTTTTGAGGCCAAATCTTCAACAATGCTCTTTGTTTTTCTTTGTACTTGCCTTTTGTTTTCTTTGTTTGCTTGACTACACATTAGTGTAGATGGCCTCAAAAATGCAGTGATCTGGCAACCCTGGCAAATGCTAGGGCATTTAAATGTTAACAATAGATCATTTTCAATAGTTTTTGGGCTTTTTTGGGACACCCTGTATAAAAGCATTTCGACAGACAAATGTAAAAAGAGACACTGGTATATAGTGTGCTCAACAATATGGAGAAGTCAAAAGAGCTCTCTCAGAAGTTAAGGAAAGAGGTGATTTTTTGTCACAGCCAAGGCTACGGATTTAAAACGATAGCCAAGACACTAAACATTAGTAGAGATACTTTTGGAAGCATAGTTCGAAAGTACAAGGCTATAAAGGTACAGTGGCCACATTACCAGGTTGTAGCCGACGAAAAAAATTGTCATCAACAGCCAGGAGGTTCCTGAGAAGGCAAATAGAAAAAATCCACGCGTAACTGTCGAAGAGCTACAGAAAGACTTGGCAGCCGCGGGCATTGAAGTTTCAGTTCACACAGTGCGGCGCAGATTACATGCTGAAGGATTTCATGCTCGAACTCCAAGACGTACACCGCTTCTGACTCACAAACACAAGAAAGCTCGGTTTCATTTTGTCCAAGGATACCTAAATAAGCTCCAGAGGTTTTGGCACGCTATTTTGTGGAGTGACAGAAGAAAACTCGAACTTTTTGGTGCGATGGACCGGCGGTATACCTGGAGGAAAAAGAACGAAACCTATGTTAAAAAGAACAACACACTGCCCACAGTGAAGCATGGTGGAGGTTCGAAGATGTTCCGGGGCTGCTTTGCGTCTTCAGGCAGTGGAACCTTCAACGTGTGGATGGCATGATTAATTCTATCAAATATAAAGAAATCCTGCAACAAAATGTCATGCCATCGGTTCTAAAGCTGAAGCTTGGGCGTCATTGGACCTTCCAACAGGACAATGATTGACTAAGGCTTGGTTTCAAAAGAAAGCTTGGAAAGTTTTAGAATGGCCATCACAGTCACAGACTTAAATCCAGTCGAGAATCTTTGGTGGGATTTAAAGAAAGCGGTGTCAGTACGGAAACCCAGTAACATGAGAGAACTTGAGACGTTTGCTAACGAGAGGAATGGGCAAAGATACCACTTGAGCGTTGTCAAAAGCTTGTGGCTGGGTATATTCACGTTTGCAGCAAGTTATAGAAGCAAAGGGGTGTTCCACAAAGTATTAATGACACTGGTCTTAAAGGGTTGATTAATTTTGAGTGTTTGATAAACAATTAAACTTTATGTTGTATTGAAATATGCAAATATACATCTAATATAAATTTTAATAAACTGTTTTAACTGTGTGACGTCTTGGTTGGGATTATTCAAAGTCGGAACGAGTGTAATTTGCCACAAACACTATGCTTGGGGGTTGAATTTTGAACCCAACTGTGTAGTTACCTTTTCAAATTTAAATGCATGGTATTGATTGTGTAATGTGGGACACAAATGAGAGATAAATACTGCTTTCCCAGCTTGAACGACAAAAAACTTGATAATTAGAATCCCTAGGGTAATATATAGCTGCACGGACATGACCAAAACAAGTTAGTTGATGTGATCTGGTATAGTCAAACTAGAACTATTATCTCAATCAAGTTTTATCGTATTTAGAAAATAGTATAACCTTAATTTTAATGAATTACAATACGATTTTGAAGCAATACTGTTAAGCGAGATATAAGTTTGGTGTGCCAATCTCGCTAGCATCGTTCTTAGAATAGGCTACTTGTCACGCACGTTTGAAGTCTCAACGTTAACAATATTTGGAAAATCGGCGATATTCTGAAATTTTGTTGTATTCGTGTGAAATACGCAAAAATCTCGATATGACGGCATTAGCCGAATTATAATATGCTGTAGGCCTTTTATGTAAATTTTTTAGTAGATCTGTATTGACACTATATCGATATCTCACTTAATATTGTATAAATTCTTATTGTAGTAGATGAATGAATCGATTTTTCACTATTTATTTATTTTCCACAAAAATTCTTTTCGTGCAGTTAACTGCACCAAAACAAGGCTGTACTTGCTGTGTTTGTAGATTCTCGGTTCGATGAATGTCTCGATTCTTCAAGATTCTGTGACCACCATTTAGCTATTTACCAACGAGAACAATATACGTGCTCTACATTCTAGCTACATTACTGATTGCGCAGCAAGTTATATGCTAAATCCTGTACTTACGTTTTCCTCTAGTTTAACTCATTGCCATCACTGCCACTAAGCAGTATTAATCTGTCTGTTGAGATTATGGAATATGGATAATTTTATTGTCTTTGTATCTTATTGGCAGACAAAACCTAGGGAACTAATCCCTTTCAATCCTTTCTAGAATCATCCAAATTCAAAGGAAGTGAAACAAAAACATATATTGACATAACACAACTGATTGTGATTGACGGCGATTCGACGTATATATATTAAGTCAATATGTGTGTGTAACATATATATACACACAATTAATACCTTAAATATTCGGGTATGCCTTAAATGTTGCCATAACAAAGAGCTACGACGTAGACGATGCACTAAAAAATTCCATCGATATAAGATTATAATAGATCGGAACAAAATTACATCGATAAGTTTATAATAGATCGAAAAAAAAATTACATCGATAAGATTATAATAGATCGAAAAAAAAATCCATCGATAAGATACGAGATAAAATAAACAGCTTAGGACGACCAGCGGAGTGCTTACCATTTCCAATCATTCGAAAAGCGTTCACCTTTAGAACAAGATTTTAGCATACCAAATATTAATATATACACAATCAATAAAACTATACAATATTTTGAATATAATTCACTACACTGTGTTTCACGTTCTTTTGAAACGCTTATCAGGCGAATGATTACTCGTAGCAGTTGCTACTCAAAAATTCACTATCCAGTTGATAGCACTATCCAACTTTTGTGCAACCGGCCTCAGATATATAATTTACTTCTAAGTGATAAATATTGCCGCATAGATATTTAATTTATACCTTAATGACTAATGTTGTAAATAGTTGTAATTATATTATCGACGTTGCCGATGCTGACCAGCGGATAATTAAACTGTTTGCGGTGTCAAGATGCAGTGCAGAAAAGCACAACGAATTTAAAGCAAGGTGAGAAGCATCATCACTGTTAAGTTGACAAAGTTTCGGCTAAAGCGGAATTCATCTTCGAGTGAAGATTAACATCTTTTTAGTCTTGATTGGCTGTTAACGCGAACGAACAAATAGATCACTGACCGTTTGTTTCGAAGAAGAAAGTTGAACACGAATAAGCTGCTGAGCCAGACCTAATTTGGTTGTCGTGAAAGTTATCTATTATTGTCACTCTGGCAAGATATACGTGGTTGTTGGGTATGGATGATGGCTTTCTTAGATTTGGATGATAATGTCATCTATTGTTCTTCAAAATCTGTCAAGAGTATATTATTGTAGCAAAACTTAACGATGATCTGGCAAAAGAAACGTTCATCAACGACTGAAATCATGATCTGGTGTTTCAATCGGCATAAATAGGTCAACTTTAAACGATCAGATACATTTAAATACCCTGGAATTACAATCAACCAAAACAAGACATGGAGTGATCATACTTGAAAGCATATTGCATCTTTTACGACGTCATGCCAGGGTTACTTTAAACCTGTGTTACGAAGCAGTACATAAATAGTATAAAAATAGCTAAGTTAAGTTCTCCAGGCAAGATAAACACTACATACGTCAGCAGGAAAGATGATGGGCATGTTTGATTTTTGCAGGTACACAAAGGAAATTATAAATTGGTGTCTTTTGCACAAACATGTCAGTTATCTCTTCCGTTGGCGTCACAAATAATTAATGATACTTGAACTTGTCAATGTTTGATAAAAACAAAATACTAGTTGGTTGGATTTATTTAGATAAGAAAAATTCCAGTGGTGCACAACCTTTGTACTTGCACGTGCACAGGTTTGAGGCATTACTGTCAATCACTTGTAGAGATATTTCGCGCGGTCAGGCTCCAAGGAAATTGAAATTCAAGACGCTTGATGAATGAAGATTCTGTCATGGTTGTCTGTTCGTACAAAAGATAAAGATGTAATTAATTAAAAGAATCACTAAAAACAATTAAGGCTATGTTTAATCCTGATATCGTTTCAAAAAATGATTTAAAAAATAAAAAATAAAGTAAAATAAAAGTTAAAATAAAAAGATAAACGATAATAAATTTGAAATAAATTAAAATGACATTAAAAAATATTTAAAATCAAATAAAAATTTACAAAGCCTATTGCTGCCACAGTATACCAAAAGTAGAGTGTGTCACAGGGCACTGGAAAATAGCTTTGCGTTCTTTGGAAAATGACGGCGTACTTGAGAAATGATACATAGAAAGAGGATATTGCTCTCACAAGTAATATGGAAAGTGTACGTAAAACAAGATCTTCGTAGGAAAGAGATGTTGGCAGAGATAGAGTATTCACAATATTTATGGAGTTTTCGTACACTTGACAGGCGACTGCGTCATTTTAATATCTACTATATTGACAAAGATGTAAAAGCAGCACAAGTGAAGTGTGCTGTAGGGGAAGAAATTGATGGTTCTGGGAAATTGTTAGGGTACAACGCAGAAAAAGCTCCGCAAAGAGCATTGTCTCAATGTTCCTCGTGACCTCATGCGATAATGTATGAGGTAGATTCTGATGGCGTGGAGAAAAGAGGGTTTGCTGGGACTGGAAGAAAAAGAATCCTTTCACGTCTAAGGGTCCTGATTAGGTCCATACTCTCGATGCGCACGATAAGCTTATGGGCTTCCAAAATAGCAGATATTCTACTGCTATATATGGATGCTTAGACACTGCCAGTCGTAAACTTAACTTGTTGCGAATATGGCCAACCAATTCAGATCCACTTGTGATTGCCCGCTGGTACCTACAATATATCCTTGAATCCAACCGTATTGCAGCATAGATGAGACTTGACCGAGGTACCGAAAAAAGAACAATGGCAACCATTCATGCATTCCTTAGGCAACACAGTCATGAAGAAGATCCATGCGTTACCATATAATATGGGCCTTCTATTCATAATGTACTCATAATTACATCCCTATATCAACCCCCTTGATTACTAGTAGCCCTTTTTAGTCTATGTCACATTTTTAAGGGCTAATTATAAGTGGACTAACTAGACTGGCACTTTATCAGACAAGCCTGTTTGCTATAAGAATCTTTAATAATTACATGGATATAGCATTCAGTATAGCTGAAATGTGAGGAAGCTTAATCTAAGTGAGGTTTAACATCATCCCTTGTTAAAGGTGAGTCATCATCATCCCTTGTGAAAGGGAAGTCATAAGTGTACATTATATGCTAGTGAAAATGTTAATATTTACTGATAACCCTTGTATATATGGTCCCAATTAATATATTTTTCATTTCAAGATTGAGCGTTGGTGAAAAGAGTTACCTGAACGACTTCAAAAAGATATCAAGGAGAATTTGAGATGGATTAAGGACAATTTGCACTACAACCCAGATGAGACAGACAGGTATTAATTTAAACTTTGTGATGTTTTCCAGGATGTAGTTTCAAAACAAAGAAAGCTATACATATTTTTATCATATTTTTAATATGAATCGAATTTAACTGTAATTAAAATCAATATTTAAAAATGAGAGTTGTACAAAAATGAGCTGAACGCATAAATTAACCAAACACAAAACTGATTTTCCTCAATACTGTTGAAAATTATGATATTTTTTCTATTCATTGTAAATATAAATAAAACACTCAATTTCAATTAAAAAACTTCGTACACTGACCTGTTTTCGGATTGTATCGAGCCAGAGGAGGAGTGAGGGTCTTCCCAGCATGCAACGCGCCAAATTCCGGGTTCATTACATATTATCGATTTTTCGTTATGTGCCGTCATTTCTCGGTTGGCTATCGCTGAATTCGCAACTCGTGGAATAGCGCAAGTAAACTATTTTACTACAGGGCTGCCAGATTGGCCTCTTGGAGGCCAAATAAGTCAAATTTGGCTTCTTTTTTTCTTGCTTGGCCATTTGGCTACTTTTTGGCCTCTTTCCATTTTGAAGAACTAATTTTAATCTTGCTTGTAAATTGTAATACTAAATGTAAATTATATTTGAGAAATGGTTTAGAAAGTAGAAACGGATCACGGAACATTATTATGTAAATTACTTGCTTGTACAACCAATCACAACATAGATGTCATAACAAATTAGCCAATCACAATGTAGGAAGTGCCGCTTACGACGAGGTCCGCTTTGCAAATATTTTCGCCACACGGCACATGACATGATTTTTCTTAAATTTTTATTGCTTCTGCTATGGCTTCCAAATGGAAAGCATCGTATGATAGTGGAAGAAATTCGTTGATTTTGGCCAACCTTGCAAATCCTGCCGGGAGGGGGGAACCTAAAAAAATTTGAAGTTTGGCCTCTTTTGGTAAAATTTGGCCTCATTCCCGGTATGCCCTGGGAGCCTGGCAACCTTGTTTTACTATGTAAAAAATGGCGCATTTTCGCACCATTCGTGGTAAACAAGCTTCGCCATTGAAGAAAAACAAGCTTTTACTTGTTCATTGTGTATCAAAACAACCTTTGGTCTTGATTCCTGATGGATTACCGTGTGTTGAACGTGAACTCGAATGTCGTGAAGTTCATGTTAGCTTTATGGATAGTTTGAACGTCAGGAGAATTGCCCTTTTCCCATCGATGGTTAACGGCGTGAATATTGACGAAATGTTCGTTGATTGCGATAGTCCTACACTAGTAGAAGTGCATTCTAGTTGTGTTTTTAAGGTAAATAATTTTATAGGTTCAATTGTACTGATGGGTTGCATATTATATTGAAACTAGATAGTAGTGTTAGAAGTTGAGTGGATCTTTGTATTCATATTGTCATAATTGTACATTTATATATTGTACACACACTGTACACATGTTTTATTTAATATTATGTAGTTCTTTGACCCTAATGACCAGCGAGATGGAGGTGAAAAACTATTCGGTAACGTTATTTTGTGGGAGTTTGATATTTTATCATCAGCAACAACCCAAGCAATCCCACCATGTGACCCAGATAGTGAAGATGATGAACTGGATAATGTACTTCCCCCAGTTGACTTACATCAGGCAACTGACTGTAAATGTTTTAATTTGCCAACAAATCCAGCTTGCCTGGTGGACATCCATACACATCAAATGTTAGAGGATGAAGCATGTTGATATTAGTGCTGTTAGTGGAGAAACTGAACCAGGTGCAGGGGATGTAAATGAGATGGAAGAAATCCAACAGTTGACTGAAATTTTGGGCATGGATAACAATGAAGATGATGAAGATATAGATGATCAGCTGGAAGGTGAGCAGAACAGGAATGGCAATAATGCAATTGATGTTATGTATCCTGAGAAGTTTGTTGTTGTTGGATCTTGGCAAGAAGGAAGATATCAAAGTGCTCTTGCGATATGCATGTGGAGAAGGTCTGCAAACAAAGAATTGGTATTTAAAGTAGAACATGAACCAGACAATATTCGAGATACAAATGCATTAAAATTTATGGTGTTTCACAATGAAAAGTGGCACATAATTGGTTATTGTGGACTCAACAAGATTCCTAAACTGAAACATGCTCTGCATAGAAATGAGGTACATTCAATCTCCTTGGACAGTTTGAAAAGAACACAAAAGAACAGAGAGAAAAAATTATTGTACAGTGCATCATTAGTAATTGTTAAACGTGGACTGTGGGACAAAGATGATCCAAGAAACCATTATGACAGTCGTATAGACTGCTGAGTGTTTTATACTAGTCAGGTAGTAACACTGGTCTTAGTGATATTTTGGCAGCTGTGAGGCTGGATGCTCTATGTATGTTTCAACCTGCACAACAACTGCATGATGTGTTTTATTTACAGCCGTCAAGATGCCAGTGTTGAGGATCCAAAATATTTTTGCTTTTAACTTTAAAATGGTGAGTGCATTTCATATGTCTTCACAGTTGTAATGTGCTTGTCTGTTTCAACTCAACTCGCACTATAACTTGCTTCATATTGTGTCCAGCTTCATCTTTAGACCCTTTAAAAGCAGCAGCACTCTCACAATGAAAAGTAAAATCATTTGATATAGTGAAATACAAAAGTAAAGAACACCAGCATGCACTGCCGCTCAACCTTTTTAGGTAGCAATACACCCTTCACCAGAAAATTTAACCTGTTGAAGAGAGTGCTGATGCTGAATAGGTTAACTACCAGTTGACCAATTTGCTGTACTGGCAATCCACTTATTAGTTTTGCCAGTATACAATGAGCATGTGCTTAATGCTACAATGGACCAGATTCTGCTTTTCTTTTTTGTTTTTTTCAGAGATGTGGTGGATATGCATATAAATTACACAAGGAGCAACTGGATAAGGTATCATATGCAGGAATTTGGTCTGGTATGAAGATCAGGACAATGTGGACATATGGTTAAGGTTGAGAAGTTTTAAACATGTGTGGACATGACAAAAATTTAGATGTGGTGCACTATAGACATAAGGAACATCTCATAACAGTTGGGTTTTTTTGTGTATTTACATTATTTACACACACTGTATTGAATAACACTAAATACCAGTGCTGACTACCAGTATCATGCAGTGGTGGACTGCATAAACCATTTACAAAAGTTGTATTATTTCTATGGCAGGCCTCAAAATAGATATAAGGTTCACCAGTCATGACTGATAAATTAAATTTACTTGTCTTGCCATCTTTTCCTCTCTCATGTGTGACTATTTGTATTTGTTGAAAAATATAGGAAGAAATAATAAAAAAATTCTTCCATAAACAGGAAAAATAAGGTAACCTTTGAAAGGCAAACAAGAATTTCCACTTAAGTGGTACTCTTATCAGTCAATGACATGTGACAAGCTCATATTTAATTTGGGGGCTGACAGTGTTAAAACAAAACATTAACAATTTAGTGTCTATCATGATACTGGCAATCATGTAACAGAAGCATAAGCAGCATGTGAAATATGTGGGGAACTGTTTCATGGTGGTATTTGTTTTCTGAACCAGGTTTACTTGTACTGAATGTTCTTCCCATATCCTTAATTCTGTAATCATTTACTGAACTAATTGATTTAGAAACCATGAGGCAATGAATTTAATAATAATAAAATGTCTTTTTAAATAAATGCAAAGGTATTAAAACATTTTCAAAGTGTTGCATCACAATCATTCCACCAGTACACATGAATGGTGTATGATGGCATATATGAAAGATGATGCTTTTGCACTTTAGGATGTGTTATCTCCTATACTCCAACTATTTACAAGACGTGGCACACTTGAGATGATGACAGCACAACTCAGTATCTAAAAAGAATAAATTATGAAAACATGTATATTTTACTGATGCCACTATTTTTTACTTACTGCACACTAAAAATAAGAATGTGATAAAATTTAAAGCATGCACTTCAAGTAAAGTATTTTTCTACATGTACAATTCAAAACTCTAATGGAATTAATATGTAGCTGTTACCTGTTACGAGAAAAAAATAACAACAGCAAAATATGAAAACAAACTCAACATATGTACAAAGTATTTACATCATCACAGGGGATCTCTTTGCAGGAGTCTGCCTAATTTTTCTGCAGGAAAACTAGAGAAAAAAATAAATAATTTAGCTGAATAATTTTCCCTTAACAAGTAGGTTTGTCTAACATTTGGTGGACTCACTGGGATAATTCAATAGGGTTAACAGCATTGCAGAATTGCTTAAAAATTTTTATGCCGTACCTTTGGCTTTGGTGATGAGGCAGGACTTTGGAAAAGTGCTCGGCTTGACGATAGGTTTTCCACAAGAGGAATCCTACTGATCTTTTTATTAGGCTTTCCCGGTGTATCACCTTTTGACAAATACAAACGCTTAAAGTAATGTCATTTTCGTCAACAATAAGATCATCATCGCTAGGCCTAGGTATATATTCCATTTTTGTCCAAAACACTTGAATTCTAATAAAAAACGGCAAAATACTGTAAACAACATATCCACGCATATACTGTTTAACGTTAAATCGTGGAGAATAAAAAATGGATCAAAACATTAATTATATTCATCAAATCATCAAAATATGATCAAAACCGTTATTGCCAACTTCCCGACGGATTTTGACCCGTACGAACTATATACACAAACTTACACACAAAAATATTCGCACTTAAACACGGAAAATTCGAAAAAAACTTACTCTGGAGGGACAATGACTTCTTTACAAGATTTGACAAGTATTATTTTGCTTTGAAACGACTGAAAAGTCGAGAATTTTGGCAAAATACAAACGTTTTTGAGTTTAAAACGGCAGAAAATTGTTAGAATGCACAAAACGTGCCTTACGTCACAATTTAAGGCTCTCATTGGCCAGATTTTCCCGCGAAGGTAAATACGCCATTTCGCGGGAAAATCTGGCCAATAAGAGCCTTAGAAATTGTGACGTAAGGCACGTTTTGTGCATCCTAACAATTTTCTGCCGTTTTAAACTCAAAAACGTTTGTATTTTGCCAAAATTCTCGACTTTTCAGTCGTTTCAAAGCAAAATAATACTTGTCAAATGTTGTAAAGAAGTCATTGTTCCTCCAGAGTAAGTTTTTTTTCGAATTTTCCGTGTTTAAGTGCGAATATTTTTGTGTGTAAGTTTGTGTATATAGTTCGTACGGATCAAAATCCGTTGGGAAGTTGCCAACCTTTTAGTATATTATACATAATTATGATGACAGCATGTGCAGCCGCTTATCGGAGCAGGGGTGATCGATCGCGTATATTTAGGAAACGATGTATATTATCGATGTTTTAGTTGTAAACAGGAAAGCGTTTGCTGAATTCTATGAAAAATATCATGGGTTAATTTCCTCAGTATCAGCAGCTATTATGACTGCGCATCAATACCAGCTAGAAGGTAGAATTTAGTTTGTTTGTTTGTTGATTATGATTTTTATAAATTTATTAGAAATTATTGTTTGTGTAGAATCTGCTGACAAAGTAGCCCAAATGTAACAACAAATTATTTAATATAATTTATAAATTTACAATGCAATACATATAATTTGTGTAAATCTGAGAAGCTAAGCATAGTTTTAGAGACTCATAATATTATTAAAGTGTAGGTGAACATGCATGGGGCTTGATAACATGCATGAATCAAATTAACATTTAATATACTTGAAGCAAAGATCTGTTAAAATGACCAGGTTTTGTGTCATCAAAACCCAGAAAATGTCTGGTATCATAAATTATAGATGTACAGCTTAATAAAGTTCAAAATACAAATTGCTGGTTGCCAATGTGATTTTGATTTTACTCAAAATCAATTACAATATTGAAATCTGCACATGAAAATCTTAACATTTGTCAACAAGCTGTGCCTGGGAAAAAGGT
This sequence comes from Muricea muricata, assembly GCA_963855995.1. Taxonomy (NCBI): domain Eukaryota; kingdom Metazoa; phylum Cnidaria; class Anthozoa; order Malacalcyonacea; family Plexauridae; genus Muricea; species Muricea muricata. The sequence continues at coordinate 6,364,173 of OY979724.1, read as the reverse complement.
GTTGCAAAGATGAAAATAAGTTGTGAAATACTGAAATTTTACAAAGCTCCTGCAAGGTTGTTAACAAGACATTTATTAATGCTTGTAAATAGTGTGTGGGAATGTGAACACCGTGTTTGCAAGACAGTTTATTATAAAATCAGATATTCTTTAGGATTGCTAGTACAGAGATAATTAAGCAATATAACTTGTAATATTGACTTCTGCCTATGGGTATCAATTTTCATTTAATAAACATAATAAATATGACATCTTTGGAAGCCATTAATAATAAATATGACATCTTTGCAAGCCCAAAGCAGAACTGCTGCATGTCCATTATTAGCTTATCCTAACTTAAAGTCAATCATCATGCCTCCTACAAAACTTTTAGTGTACCTATACTGAAGGACAAATTTTATGCAGATATTCGATTTCACATTTAATACTAAGCAAAAATCCAAATAACACTCAAAATCAAAATCACTAAAAGTAATAATTTGCAAAAAAGTTAGATTTACTACAAGAACATATACTAAACAACCAGTTGTCTACTCCAGAAGTCTTTAACGAACGATATTTGATGTATGATAAACATCGTTTTCTAAATATATGCGATCGATCGTGATTCGAAGTGTTAAAAGTCCAATAATCCACGCAAACTAACGGAACCGGCCACAACGTCCACTCCTTGGAATCTTTAGCGAACGATAATTTTGTAAGAATCTAGCCCACTCTTCTCATTTTGCGTTCAAGACCTCCGCAATAGTGATCTATTTTCAAAAAAGTCCAGTTGAACGTGATTCGCAGCAGTTAAACCATCAAAAAAGCTCAAAGACCTCTTTTTCATAATACAATTCCTAATGTTTTTGCCCGGTTCCGACGCCATCTTGGATTCTTCTATTGGGGGTCACGCGCGCTAGGTATACGTCAGCAATCTAGCTCTCCTATATCTATGAAATTACCCCATTTTCAAACCGCGATTATTGGTAATTTTGAACTACTGTGAAACTGTCCCCACATTGGTCCCCACATTCGTCCTCACATTCCTCCTCACATTCCTCCCCACATTCTCCCCGCATTCGCCCCACATTCATTATGAGATTATATAAACAGATTAAGACCACCTGCGGTACCCTTACTATTTCCAATCATTCGAAAAGCCTTTACCTTTATATCAAGCTTTTAGCATTCAAAATACTTTCAATTTTAGTCTCTGAAGAAATAATAATTACAGCTGTTGCGACTTATACTTTAAAGGTTAAAATAAAAAAAATTACCATTTCTGGGGAACAAATTTTCTCCATGTTTCTCTGTAACTTAAATGTCAGTCATTGTAATATATATGATATTAACTGTACAATCAATGGGCCATCTGCCTACGAGTGCTACCAAGTTAATTTTCTAGTTACTTCTTGTATAGAATTTTTTTATTTTCACATAAATGATACAGATTTTTATGCTCATTCCAGCCCTATATTACAAGTTCTGGGGAATAACTTTTGTCTATGTGTTTTTGCATCTTAAATATCAGTAAATTTGAAACAATATCAGCATTAAATGTGCCACACGAGTTGGGCATGAGTAACATAAACTTTATTTTCTAATTACCTATTCTATAGATTTTTTTATTTTCACATACATGGTAAAAATTTTCATGGTCTTTCTAATAACATATCACTATTTCTGCGGAATAACTTTTCTGTATCTGTTTATGCATCCTAAATATCAGTCTTTCTAATATGATATTTACTGTAAAATCAATGAGCCAACTCCGTATCAGTGATACCAATCTAATTTTCTAGTTACCTATTCTATAAATTTTTTTTATTTTCACATATATGGTATAGATTTTCATGCTCTTTCTAACGATATATCACAAGTTCTGGGGAATAACTTTTCTGTATGCGTTTTTGCGACTTAAATGTCAGTCATCGTAATATGATATTTACAATCATTTAGCCAAATGCGTACGAGCGCTACCAACTTAATTTTCTAGTTACCTATTCTATAAATTTTTTTTATTTTCACATATATGATATAGATTTTCATGCTCTTTCTAACGATATATCACAAGTTCTAAGGAATAACTTTTCTGTATGCATTTTTCCAACTTAAATGTCCGTCATCGTAATATGATATTTAAAATCACTGAGCAAAATACCAACTTAATTTTCTAGTTACCTATTCTATAAATTTTTTTTATTTTCACATATATGATATAGATTTTCATGCTCTTTCTAACGATATATAACAAGTTCTGGGGAATAACTTTTCTGTATGCGTTTTTGCAACTTAAATGTCGGTCATCGTAATATGATATTTACAATCATTTAGCCAAATGCGTACGAGCGCTACCAACTTAATTTTCTAGTTACCTATTCTATAAATTTTTTTTATTTTCACATATATGATATAGATTTTCACGCTCTTTCTAACGATATATCACAAGTTCTGGGGAATAACTTTTCTGTATGCGTTTTTGCAACTTAAATGTCACTCATCGTAATATGATATTTACAATCATTTAGCCAAATGCGTACGAGCGCTACCTACTTAATTTTCTAGTTACTTATTCTATAAATTTTTTTTATTTTTACATATATGATATAGATTTTCATGCTCTTTCTAACGATATATCACAAGTTCTGGGGAATAACTTTTCTGTATGCGTTTTTGCGACTTAAATGTCAGCCATCGTAATATGATATTTACAATCATTGAGCGAAATGCGTACGAGCGCTACAAACTTATTTTTCTAGTTACCTATTCTATAAAATTTTTTAATTTTCATATATATGATATAGATTTTCATGCTCTTTCTAACGATATATCACAAGTTCTGGGGAATAACTTTTCTGTATGCGTTTTTGCAACTTAAATGTCAGCCATCGTAATATGATATTTACAATCATTGAGCCAAATGCGTACGAGCGTTACCTACTTAATTTTCTAGTTACCTATTCTATAATTTTTTTTGTTTTCACATATATGGTATAGATTTTCATGCTCTTTCTAACGATATATCACAAGTTCTGGGGAATAACTTTTCTGTATGCGTTTTTGCCACTTAAATGTCAGCCATCGTAATATGATATTTACAATCATTGAGCCAAATACCAACTAAATTTTCTAGTTACCTATTCTATAATTTTTTTTTTATTTTCACATGTATGATATAGATTTTCATGCTCTTTCTAACGATATATCACAAGTTCCGGGGAATAACTTTTCTGTATGCGTTTTTGCAACTTAAATATCAGCAATCGTAATATGATATTTACAATCATTGAGCCAAATACCAACTTAATTATCTAGTTACCTATTCTATAAATTTTTTTTGTTTTCACATATATGATATAGATTTTCATGCTCTTTCTAACGATATATCACAAGTTCTGGGGAATAACTTTTCTGTATGCGTTTTTGCAACTTAAATGTCAGTCATCGTAATATGATATTTACAATCATTGAGCCAAATGCGTACGAGCGTTACCTACTTAATTTTCTAGTTACCTATTCTATAAATTTTTTTTGTTTTCACATATATGATATAGATTTTCATGCTCTCTCTAACGATATATCACAAGTTCTGGGGAATAACTTTTCTGTATGCGTTTTTGCAACTTAAATGTCAGTCATCGTAATATGATATTTACAATCATTGAGCCAAATGCGTACGAGCGTTACCTACTTAATTTTCTAGTTACCTATTGTATAAATCTTTTTTGTTTTCACATATATGATTTAGATTTTCATGCTCTTTCTAACGATATATCACAAGTTCTGGGGAATAACTTTTCTGTATACGTTTTTGCAACTTAAATGTCAGCCATCGTAATATGATATTTACAATCATTGAGCGAAATGCGTACGAGCGCTACCAACTTATTTTTCTAGTTACCTATTCTATAAATTTTTTTAATTTTCATATATATGATATAGATTTTCATGCTCTTTCTAACGATATATCACAAGTTCTGGGGAATAACTTTTCTGTATGTGTTTTTGCAACTTAGATGTCAGTCATCGTAATATGATATTTACAATCATTGAGCAAATGCGTACGAGCGTTACCTACTTAATTTTCTAGTTACCTATTGTATAAATCTTTTTTGTTTTCACATATATGATATAGATTTTCATGCTCTTTCTAACGATATATCACAAGTTCTGGGGAATAACTTTTCTGTATACGTTTTTGAAACTTAAATGTCAGCCATCGTAATATGATATTTACAATCATTGAGCGAAATGCGTACGAGCGCTACCAACTTATTTTTCTAGTTACCTATTCTATAAAATTTTTTAATTTTCATATATATGATATAGATTTTCATGCTTTTTCTAACGATATATCACAAGTTCTGGGGAATAACTTTTCTGTAAGTGTTTTTGCAACTTAGATGTCAGTCATCGTAATATGATATTTACAATCATTGAGCCAAATGCGTACGAGCGTTACCTACTTAATTTTCTAGTTACCTATTGTATAAATCTTTTTTGTTTTCACATATATGGTATAGATTTTCATGCTCTTTCTAACGATATATCACAAGTTCCGGGGAATAACTTTTCTGTATGCGTTTTTGCAACTTAAATATCAGCAATCGTAATATGATATTTACAATCATTGAGCGAAATACCAACTTAATTTTCTAGTTACCTATTCTATAAATTTTTTTATTTTCACATATATGGTATAGATTTTCATGCTCTTTCTAACGATATATCACAAGTTCTGGGGAATAACTTTTCTGTATGCGTTTTTGCAACTTAAATGTCAGTCATCGTAATATGATATTTACAATCATTTAGCCAAATGCGTACGAGCGCTACCAACTTAATTTTCTAGTTACTTATTCTATAAATTTTTTTTATTTTCACATATATGATATAGATTTTCATGCTCTTTCTCACGATATATCACAAGTTCTGGGGAATAACTTTTCTGTAGCGTTTTTGCAACTTAAATGTCAGTCATCGTAATATGATATTTACAATCACTGAGCCAAATACCAACTTAATTTTCTAGTTACCTATTCTATAAATTTTTTTTATTTTCACATATATGATATAGATTTTCATGCTCTTTCTAACGATATATCACATGTTCTGGGGAATAACTTTTCTGTATGCGTTTTTGCAACTTAAATGTCACTCATCGTAATATGATATTTACAATCATTTAGCCAAATTCGTACGAGCGCTACCTACTTATTTTCTAGTTACTTATTCTATAAATTTTTTTTATTTTTACATATATGATATAGATTTTCATGCTCTTTCTAACGATATATCACAAGTTCTGGGGAATAACTTTTCTGTATGCGTTTTTGCAACTTAAATGTCAGTCATGGTAATATGATATTTACAATCACTGAGCCAAATGCGTACGAGCGTTACCAACTTCACTTTCTAGTTATCTATTCTATAAATTTTTTTTATTTTCACATATATGATATGGATTTTCATGCTCTTTCTAACGATATATCACAAGTTCTGGGGAATAACTTTTCTGCATGCGTTTTTGCAACTTAAATGTCAGTCATCGTAATATGATATTTACAATCATTGAGCCAAATGCGTACGAGCGTTACGTACTTAATTTACGATATTTGGCTAAATGATTGTAAATATCATATTACGATGACTGACATTTAAGTTGCAAAAACGCATACAGAAAAGTTATTCCCCAGAACTTGTGATATATTGTTAGAAAGAGCATGAAAATCTATACCATATATGTGAAAATAAAAAAAATTTATAGAATAGGTAATTAGAAAATTAAGTAGGTAACGCTCGTACGCATTTGGCTCAATGATTGTAAATATCATATTACGATGAATGACATTTAAGTTGCAAAAACGCATACAGAAAAGTTATTCCCCAGAACTTGTGATGTATCGTTAGAAAGAGAATGAAAATCTATACCATATATGTAAAAACTAAAAAAATTTATAGAATAGGTAACTAGAAAATTAAGTTGGTATTTGGCTCAATGATTGTAAATATCATATTGCGATGGCTGATATTTAAGTTGCAAAAACGTAAATAGAAAAGTTATTCCCCAGAACTTGTGATATATCGTTAGAAAGAGCATGAAAATCTATATTATATATATGAAAACAAAAAAAATTTATAGAATAGGTAACTAGAAAATTAAGTAGGTAACGCTCGTACGCATTTGGCTCAATGATTGTAAATATCATATTACAATGACTGATATTTAAGTTGGAAAAACGCATACAGAAAAGTTATTCCCCAGAACTTGTGATATATCGTTAGAAAGAGCATGAAAATCTATACCATATATGTGAAAATAAAAAAAATTTATAGAATAGGTAACTAGAAAATTAAGTTGGTAACGCTGGTACGCATTTGGCTCAATGATTGTAAATATCATATTACGATGACTGTCATTTAAGTTGCAAAAACGCATACAGAAAAGTTATTCCCCAGAACTTGTGATATATTGTTAGAAAGAGCATGAAAATCTATACCCTATATGTGAAAAAAAAAAAAATTAAAGAATAGGTAACCAGAAAATTAAGTAGGTAACGCTCGTACGCATTTGGCTCAATGATTGTAAATATCATATTACAATGACTGACATTTAAGTTGCAAAAACGCATGCAGAAAAGTTATTCCCCAGAACTTGTGATATATCGTTAGAAAGAGCATGAAAATCTATATCATATATGTGAAAATAAAAAAAATTTATAGAATAGGTAACTAGAAAATTAAGTTGGTATTTGGCTCAGTGATTGTAAATATCATATTACGATGACTGACATTTAAGTTGCAAAAACGCATACAGAAAAGTTATTCCTCAGAACTTGTGATATATCGTTAGAAAGAGCATGAAAATCTATATCATATATGTAAAAATAAAAAAAATTTATAGAATAAGTAACTAGAAAATTAAGTAGATAGCGCTCGTACGCATTTGGCTAAATGATTGTAAATATCATATTACGATGACTGACATTTAAGTCGCAAAAACGCATACAGAAAAGTTATTCCCCAGAACTTGTGATATATCGTTAGAAAGAGCATGAAAATCTATACCATGTATGTGAAAATAAAAAAAATTTATAGAATAGGTAACTAGAAAATTAAGTTGGTATTTCGCTCAATGATTGTAAATATCATATTAGGATTGCTGATATTTAAGTTGCAAAAACGCATACAGAAAAGTTATTCCCCGGAACTTGTGATATATCGTTAGAAAGAGCATGAAAATCTATACCATATATGTGAAAACAAAAAAAAATTATAGAATAGGTAACTAGAAAATTAAGTAGGTAACGCTCGTACGCATTTGGCTCAATGATTGTAAATATCATATTACGATGACTGACATCTAAGTTGCAAAAACACATACAGAAAAGTTATTCCCCAGAACTTGTGATATATCGTTAGAAAGAGCATGAAAGTCTATATCATATATATGAAAATTAAAAAATTTTATAGAATAGGTAACTAGAAAAATAAGTTGGTAGCGCTCGTACGCATTTCGCTCAATGATTGTAAATATCATATTACGATGGCTGACATTTAAGTCGCAAAAACGCATACAGAAAAGTTATTCCCCAGAACTTGTGATATATTGTTAGAAAGAGCATGAAAGTCTATACCATATATGTGAAAACAAAAAAAGATTTATACAATAGGTAACTAGAAAATTAAGTAGGTAACGCTCGTACGCATTTGGCTCAGTTATTGTAAATATCATATTACGATGACTGACATTTAAGTTGCAAAAACGTATACAGAAAAGTTATTCCCCAGAACTTGTGATATATCGTTAGAAAGAGCATGAAAATCTATATCATATATGTGAAAACAAAAAAAATTTATAGAATAGGTAACTAGAAAATTAAGTAGGTAACGCTCGTACGCATTTGGCTCAATGATTGTGAATATCATATTACGATGACTGATATTTAAGTTGAAAAAACGCATACAGAAAAGTTATTCCCCAGAACTTGTTATATATCGTTAGAAAGAGCATGAAAATCCATATCATATATGTGAAAATAAAAAAAAATTATTGAATAGGTAAGTAGAAAATTAGGTTGGTAGCAATGATACGCAGTGTGCTCATTGATTGTACACTAAACATCATATTACAATGACTGATATTTAGGATGCATAAACACATACAGACAAGTTATTCCCTAGAACTTGGGATATATTGTTGGAAAAAGCATAAAATCTATATCATATATGTAAAAATAAAGAAAATTTATAGAATAGGTAACTAGAAAATTAGATTGGTATCACTGATACGGAGTTGGCTCATTGATTTTACAGTAAATATCATATTAGAGAGACTGATATTTAGGATGCATAAACAGATACAGAAAAGTTATTCCGCAGAAATAGTGATATGTTATTAGAAAGACCATGAAAATTTTTACCATGTATGTGAAAATAAAAAAATCTATAGAATAGGTAATTAGAAAATAAAGTTTATGTTACTCATGCCCAACTCGTGTGGCACATTTAATGCTGATATTGTTTCAAATTTACTGATATTTAAGATGCAAAAACACATAGACAAAAGTTATTCCCCAGAACTTGTTATATATGGCTGGAATGAGCATAAAAATCTGTATCATTTGTGTGAAAATAAAAAAATTCTATACAAGAAGTAACTAGAAAATTAAGTTGGTAGCACTCGTAGGCAGATGGCTCATTGATTGTACAGTTAATATCATATATATTACAATGACTGACATTTAAGTTGCAGAGAAACATGGAGAAAATTTGTTCCCCAGAAATGGTAATTTTTTTTATTTTAACCTTTAAAGTATAAGTCGCAACAGCTGTAATTATTATTTCTTCAGAGACTAAAATTGAAAGTATTTTGAATGCTAAAAGCTTGATATAAAGGTAAAGGTTTTCGAATGATTGGAAATAGTAAGGGTACCGCAGGTGGTCTTAATCTGTTTATATAATCTCATAATGAATGTGGGGCGAATGTGGGGAGAATGTGGGGAGGAATGTGAGGACGAATGTGGGGACCAATGTGGGGACAGTTTCACAGTAGTTAATTTTGAGGAGGTTATTTTGGTTCTAAATAATCATAAAGTGGAACAACCCTTCCTGAATACGATGCTTGAATTTATTTTGACATAGCGCATCGTTAAATAATTTAACCTCCGGCACTTTTGAATGGGACTTTCGCATTTGTGCAGTGACCCAAAGCAAAGGTAAATTGAAAGGGTGATTAACGAAACGGAAACCTGATATACAAATCAAACAAAACCAAAATCGTCAAATTCTACATATAAATAACACAATTACAACAACTTACCTTCAAAAATGGAAATTTTTCGTAGAGAAAAATCCGATTAAAAGTATACAATATTAGAGCGTGCGTGGGCGTAAATTTCAACTTTAGAATACTAATGAGAGCGATGCATTGTGGGAAGACGCTCATTCCTCCTCTGGTATCGAGCTGTCGTATTTCCGTTTTTTACGGACACTATACGAATAACGCGGACACAAAACTTTCACTTCGATTTTTAATTTCTTATGGACACATATAGTGCTCTCTGCATGTAGAAGCTACTACATATGCAAAGTTCATACGGTCATACCTAAATCAAAAACAGTATTTTCAAGTGAACTATTTCAAACCTAACTGAAGAAAGGACAGAAACGAATAAAATGTGAAAAAAGTAACGAGTCAATGACAATGTTCCTAACCCCTGCACATCCACTCTAACAAACTCGAGATCTACTGGGTTCTTTTGTTGTTGTTTTTTTCTGCCAGCTTCCTTAATGATACAGATTTTTACTTGTGTAATTTGATCCGGATTGGCCCGTCGGAAGGTTTACTGCTACGAGCTATCTGTATTAGCATGTCAAGAACATTTTCCATTGGTGATTTCTCACCAGTTCGTGGTATTTTATAACTCACTTCGCAAGTACCTTTAAATTTTGGATGTTCATCCTCCAATAAACGGCGCTTTGTAGGTGGTTGTTGTGAACCCTGACTTGTCTCGGGATAATTCGCATTTTCATTCGCAACCTTCGTTTGTTTCCCACACTCTACTTCATCATCAGGTGATTTACTCTGTATTGGTTTGGCGAAAACGTCGTACTCTACTAAACGGCGCTTTGTAGGTGGTTGTTGTGAACCCTGACTTGCCTCGGGACTATTCGCATTGTCATCCGCATTTTCAATCGCAACCTTCGTTTGTTTCCCACACTCTACTTCGTCATCAGGTAATCTGTTCTGTATTGGTTTGGCGGAAACGTCGTACTCTAATAAACGACGCATTGCAGGTGGTTCTTGTGAATTGTTCTTACCTGCCTCGGAATTATTAGCATTTTCGTTCACAGGCATTATTGTGCGCGTCAATCTCTTTGGGCTCGCTTCTCGACTATTACACTTAACCACCGAGGATCCTTTGCTACTAAGAATAGGATGTCTTTCTTTATTTTCTTTTGAGGGCATAGAAAAAGACTTCACTTGCCCTGATGACTTCTCTTGAACATCACATTCACAAAGTGTGCATCCAATCCTTTCTTGTTTAATGGAAACCAGGGCATCTGGATTACGTGCTTCCATATTTTGATAGGATGCCGTGTGTGGTATTTCATTTGCTTTCTTTTTATAATCGTAATCTTGGCTCCCACACTCGCATATTTCTGGATCAACTGGTTCTTGTTTGATGGAAACTTGCTCATCAGCAATATGCTGTTTATGCACTTTACTACGATTTCTTCTCGTCGAGCAATCAACCTTTTCTTCGTTGGTTGTCTCGTTTAAATTTGACAAGATTGGATGCCCGCATTCTTCATGTTCAGATTCAGGAAACAAAACGACTTTACTCTGTTCTTTCCTACCGTCAACATTAATGGCAAAAACATGTGGTGCACCATGTACTTCAATACGTACATCTTCATCCGTGTCGTTGAATATCCTGAAATACCCTTCTTGCTCGTCACAGTTACGACTTGGAGATTCATCAAATTTAGTACTTTCATGTACAACCTTTCCTGCAATATTCAAGGGTGCTTCCGAATTTCCCAATTCGTTTGTTTGTTCCAATTTCACAACAGATTTCACCATGGTATCGAGGAATCTGGAAAAAGCGGTATTTGACTCCTGGCGCCTTGGTACATTGTTCAACTGACTTTCATGACCACTTCCCTTTTTTTCGTTACGAATGTTACTTGACATGTCTGGGTCTGGTTTAATATCCAATTCCATCGGACTGCTATTCTTTGCATGTTCGGTAAACTCATCTCCGTGAGCTACTACAATGTTGCCGCCAGATATTATACAAGCATCTACAAAATAAAAAAAAAACAAGTTGCATGGTAAGTACTTATGTATAAACATATAGGCACAACTTTAAGCTTTTGTAAATCATTAATTCGAGGCATTCAGAGCTAACAATTGAAATCAATACGAAGCATTTAGAGCCATCGAAGCATTTAAAGCCATCGAAGCATTTAGAGCTTCGAAGCATTTAGTTGGTTCAGAGGTGATGTATTGTACGACCAGGACTGAATGGAATGTTCTCAAGTTGAATTAATGTTTCGGTTATCGGTCTTTGCTATAAATTTCAAAGTGGCTATGGGTTTTCCCTGAAGTGATAGTTTCTGGCTAGTGACCATAGCTTTTTTATACGGCAATAAATTTGAAGTTTATTTTAATGAAGTTTTATAGTTGATAAAATTTATGCTAAAACAATTAGTAACCTCAGGCTCGGTGATAACAAACTTATATTTACTTCGCACTCGGCTCAGTTAATATAGGCTTAACATTAATCACCTCGCCTTCGGAGACTAATTGTTAAGTAGTCTTCATGTTTTACCCGCTGAAGGCTATGAAGACCTGCATACGAGTTTGTATGTTTGTATGTATTAGGACAGATAATCCAACTGTCCTAGGGCAAGTTTGTTATGGCGGTTAATATAGTAACGCTGCACGAACCCGAACCGCGGGTGAAACATCTAAAACTCGCCACACCTACTGTACAAAGGACGTTTTTGCATAATGCTAACTACCAAACTATAGAAGCTCTGCCCACTCTGAGCTGCTTACATGGTTCATTAATGGTGCTTTTAGGTGGTACAGTAGTTATTGGGAGGTGAAAAATGCCGTTATTAAGCCGTGTAGCAAAGCACAGAACAAGTTCCAAATAAATAAACATGTGGATTATATTAAAGTTGTAAAGCTAGGGGTTATCTCATGCATGTACTATGTACTTCTACCTATCAAACCTATCAATTTTGTCAAACCGATCAAAAATTTTTTGTTTCATATTAATTTATATTATTCTTACCTTTTCCATTTACTTTGACATCTACTTCCGATTCACTGGTAACATTTGCATCTTTGCCATTGTCCTTTGGAGCTTCTGTTTGACTTTCAGGAGAAAAGACGATACCACAAGGTCGCTTCGATATTCCATGAAAGTAGCTAGACGGAGACTTACGCCTGCTGCAATCTGTGTTATTGTTACCCGACATGAACGCTTGTACTGTCGGAGGCACATCGACAAAATACGCACCGGCATCACATGACATCTCTGCTGAAAAAATACTCATGTCTGTCCGATCATGCGAGTGTTCGTCCATAGTATGCTTGCTGACTATTGGAATAATACGCTGTGGCTTTAATTTTGCAACAAACTGCTTTAGCTCGGAAAATGAGGAATGATCTGAATATGGTACAACAAAAATCGACTCACAACTTGCAAATGGGTCTATCCTACCGCTGTACAAAGCGCTTGGTATAACGCCAATAGTTGGAGCAATTTTCCTGTTCAAGAATCCAAGTGAGCTTTTGTTTACCTTACTTTTTTTCTCAACTCTGATAAAGGTCTCGTCCCGGTTTAATGTAAAATACTCTTTGCAACCATATTCTTCAGCAGTCTCGAAACGAAAAGTGTCCACGGCAACTGGATAACCTTGATCTATTGCAACATCACGAAGCAGCTCTTCTTTACCTACTGTTTCTAATCCAAACAGGAGATCCTTTTCCGGATTGTTATGTATTATCTCCAAAATCATTTCTTTTGCTTCATTCTTGGATGGGAACTCGCATTGTGGGTCACAATATGTGTTGTCTAGGAACAATGTATTGATAGCAATGTTGTTGGTGAAAGGATGTACGTCTAGCATGCCATCAAAGTAACGAAAATCGCCAGTATAAAGCACACAACCAAAATATCCCTGGAACAAGAACATCACTGCACCTGCACAATGGTTCGCATCAATCAATGTCACAGTCATTGTCTCAACCCCTATAGAAAGAAATAAGATTGCATCAGGGCAGCAGAAGTTAAACCTACAGTAGTTTCTATTTGGTCATAACTGACATGTAGCCAAGTCATCTTTACAATGTAGTAATATAGTGTAGATCTACTTTTACTTTTAATAGCTGCAATCAATTATTCATTTTAAATGTAGATTGATGTACATACTCCATCACTTTGATGACATCAAGATGTGTGTGAAAGTCTGTTGGTCGCACTATAAAGCCAAATTTGGCAAAATTTTTTACTAAACACGACTTATTCATTATATATAGATGTACAAGGTGAACATCACGTGATAGAGCAGTTTTTGAAAAACTAATTTAATCATGCATAACATTTAGTGACATAGGCAAATGCTTTAGTTCACATCAATGTGTGAACCTGTTATTAAATACACCATTACATACTCCAATAGAAGTGTTCTGAAATGTTTGACCAATTCATTTGCTCAATTCATTGTCTCTGAAGTGATAGTTTCTGGCTAGTGACCATAGCTTTTTGGGAGCTTTTTTATACTGTATATAATACATTTAGTGTATTTTTATGAAGTTTTAAAGTTGACCGATAAAATTTATGCTAAAACAATTAGTCACCTCAGGCTCGGTGATTACAAACTTTTAGTCACTTCGCTCTCGGCTCAGTGAATATAGGCTTAATATCAATTACCATTATGAGCTGCAAAAATTACAATCGGATGTATCCATATGCAGCCTGTTGCGACACTGAAAAAATACAAAATATCAATACTGCCCCCCCCCCCGGTATTTTCAATATTTTTCTGCTCTGAAAAAAATTGTATGAAACTGAGAGTTTTGTTTGCAGAAAAATATTAGATAAATACATTGGTATTAAATTTACAGCACATATGTATATACAGACTACAAGTTTTCTGATAAAAACATAATCACATTTGTATGGCCAGGCTTTATTTTCCCTCTCTGTGAGATATACTTGTCCAGAAGAAAACAAATGTATGAATAAACACCCTCACAATTAATGCTCCAGTTACACCCATGGAGCTAACCACCTGACCAGCTTTGGTGAACAATCTTTGCAGAAATACTTTTAGGCTACTTGACTAATGCTTTAACAGTATCATAGCAGGGGCGGATTTTCTGGGGGGATGCGCACCCCCCCAAGGTTTTCTAGCACCCCCCCAAGAAAAAATCGAACGAGATTGGCATAGATATTAGCAATTAATAAATTATTATATAACTAATAAAGAATAGTGTGATACTTTGCAAATATGCCGTGTGGGACTTAATTTAGCAAGCTACTAAAGTATACTAGCACTACCAGAGCATGTTATCATTCTGTTTGACCATTTCTGTCCCAGCTCAGGGACATAAATACATGGCAGGAATCACAAAACAGGGGTTAAGACAATGTGGCTAAAAATACAGCAGCCCAGGCGGCCCCTTTGGTAGCGCACAAATGCACCCCCCTAGGAAAATCTGCACCCCTCCTGTCAGATAAAAATTGATCCGCCCCTGTATCATAGCGAAACATGTCCATATGTTCCATATCCTTTGTCGTGCCTGAGTGTTCACAAAACAATGAGGTATGCTATGTTCTGCTACAATATGGCTGAAGTGGAAGACCACCTTAAAGAAAATTTCTGAGAATGACACTTCCACCAAACAAAGCATTACCCTCGTGATCTATTGTTAAGTTGGATTTTTTTTTTGTATTCTTCCATTTCTTACCTCACAAAACATTTTAAATGACATTATGATGATTAAAAAGCAATTGTTTATAAAACAATGGAAAAATCTTGATATTTTTCAATATATTGAAAAGTCAAATATTGAAACATCGATATTTAAAAAATACAGGTATTTATCGATATATCGAAACTTCCCATCGGTATGCCACTATGCCAATAAAGAAAATTATCATTCACTTCATACTGGTGCAAACAATCTACCGAGCATGTGCACTTGGAAAATGCTTCGTGAGCACCAATTAAAAAATATCGTTCTTGTTTTAAAAAACGTAAACTTGGCTCGTTTTGCCAATTTGTCTGAAAACGAATTGTCCTTTTTACTACAAGATAAAAATGCAGAAAATACAAAAAAAGCAACCAAGGTTGCTTTGACCTTATTTCGGTAGTTACCTTGAAGAAAAAGGATTGAGCGAAGGCAAGTTAGTCACAATGTTTGGGTGATATTTAACGTTGTGTAAGTAAAATTGAATCATACTTTTTTCTCGTTTGACTGTATTTTTATTATACTTGCTACCCATAAAAATTTACCATACTGATCTGTGAATGATAAAACAATTTAAAACATGGCTATTGCAAAATATCAAGATTTACAAGTGGCTCACAGCTGATAAATCACAATATTTTGCTCAACCTCGTCCAGTAAACAATGCCAGTATCCTAAGGTTTATTGTATCTTCCCGCAGAAGGTTTGATTACACACAATGCATCTTGGTAATGTGAGAAGGAAGAGGTATTGGGGAAACGAGTATGTTATGCCAGGTATATCGAGCATTTATAAGTGGTTGTAATTAATCAAATCCTTAAGAACACTAACGAGCAAACCATCGACTGGACAGCCAAAAGTGAACAACCTGTTATGGCCTGATGAAAACAGCACTGAACAATGTTTTGCTGCCCACATTGTCCAGGTTGTCAACAATATTGTTCAACATTGTAACACCTGATTGCAGGCTTGGCATTGTTGACAACATTGAACAATGTTGGCAGCAAAACATTTTTAATGCTGTTTTCATCAGGCCAGAACAGGTTGTTCATTTTTAGCTGTGTAGTGCATTTAATAAATGAATTGAAACAAAAGCACACTCACTGCACTGTACAAACCTGCATTATCCAAAGAAATAATAGTTGGCTCTCCAATAGGAATTGCAATCAGTACTGCAGGATCAATATTTAGTTTTTTAATTGCCAACCGGCGAGTTATTTCCGAGCAATAGATCGGTTCATACAATGGAGCACTGGAAGCGCAAAGTCCTTGTGTGTGATCAGCGTGTATGTGAGACAAAAAACATATTTTTGACCGCGCGTTTCGTCTTTTCCAGTAATCCACCGCTATCGGAGTATACGGTATTACACAGCCCGCCATCCAGTCATCAATATTTTGCAGTACACAAAGAAAAATCAAAACCACTTCGAAATAATCAAAGTCCCAGCAGTTTGTTATAAAATAATACCAACTCGGCCTGAATCCTTGATCCAGAGCTCAGTGGCCTGATTTGGCGGAAATATGGCATTACTTTATGTAAGACTGTGCTCTACAACCCACAAGCGTCAGGCTGCTTTAGCGTATGTATACAACCTAATTATTTCTGCAAAGAAACATTTTATACCAATATCTTAGTAGAAAATCAAGTACTTGCCATCAAAAAGATTAGTTAGTGAGAATGATACATGTAAGAAATTGCAAACCATATAATAACCTTATAACCGCATTCTAAAATTCAACTATATATTATATTACATCAAGTTTTTCGAGGGTATACGCAGGCTTAGGTAGAATTTGGCGCCATTTGACTAAGTATTTTTGTTTCTTAAAAATTTCCTGTTTTACTGTTTATGGTAGATTTTTGAGCTGCTGTAAACCTGTACTTTCATTTTTATATTATGTGGATCAGTATAAACTCTTGCCGTCAGCTGTGTAATTGCACAATAGTCAATAGGCATTTAACAACGAATCTTTGCCCAAGGAGTTGAATGCTGTAATCTATAAAGGTGAGATGCCTTAGTGGCATGTTAGCTGTTTCTGAACGGTCTATTTCTTGTGTTTGGGATAATGTGATAGTGATGGTCGACGTGCGAGTCTCTTACATGCTCAGTAATTACTTTAAAACTATAAGATGCTTTATGGTTTACCAAGACCATGATCTGACTAGCAGATCATGATTGGGCATTCTCAATGTAGTTACACAACGCATGCTCTGAATCTGTATAATGTTTATGTTCACAGAAACAATTGTTTTACAGAAATAATTATATAAAATTAGACAAAATAATTCCCTTTTACTTGGTGTTGACTCTTTGCACTGGACCCCAGCAGCCCAGCTCTTTTTGCAATAATGATTTTGAGCAAGTCGCATGTAACTCAAACGTATTCGAACCACATTGCAATCTTTACGATCTCTGAGAGGGTGCAGCAGAAGGCTCCAACAGATGGTATAGATTGCCGGTTGAAGTAACACTGAACACACCTTCTTTTATCAAGTTTCTAACTAAATTGATAACTTAAACATTTTTTGTCGCACGAATTTCAAACATGGTCTGATCAAGGCACAATTTATCTATAATATAACGCCAACAGAAATACAGATAACATGCGAATGTATCCCATGATTTCCTTAGCAGTTGAAGATTGATTTTGTGCTCAAATTCGGCTCATTTTACCTATTCCGAATTCGAAAATCATTGGGCACTTGCAAATTCGCAATTAGCCGAAATTTCGAGCTACCCAGCTATTGTTTTCATTACGAATACGCAGAGCAAACCCTGCAATATTTTGATGTGTGTTTGTTTACATCTTGGGTTGCTGTAATTGGTTCTTTTTTGACAATTGACATGTGAATGGAACGTGTTATAAAAAGGGTGTTTTACAAATTTTGATACACGGTCCTTCTTGCAGGCCCACTATTAATTATTCCCTCCTATCTTTGGGCCTGATTGCAGGCTAAAAATAACAAGGTTTTACAGAGTTGGATTGGATTTTATCCAATCTGGAAATAGTCTAAATGTTGAAGGTGAAGCCCCCCCCCCCCTCCTCCTCCATCAAGAAAGTCTGTATAAATATAATGTTTTTCACCTTCAGGTTGATGTCATCTTTCAGTTGCTTGCATGAGAAGATATAATTTTTAAACAAGGATTTATAAACAATGTTCATTTTGTAGACAAAGATGAATGATACTGGATCAACACAGCCTGGAAGCATAATGAATTACTTTCAGAGAGAAAGCACACCTGATATTTTAGCTAAAGATTACTGCATCATTGCAGAGAGCTCAGTTTCAACGGAAGAAACATTGCATACAGGTAACTGCATAAGGTCTGTCTCACGCTATCGTTGATCAATTAAATGCGACAGTAGTGCGTCTAAGTTCATCAAAGCGCAGATAAAATCCCGAGCCTCATTATCTCTTATAACCATAAATGGACTGAACACATTGAGGAAGGCATTCACTTCACTAGTCATTTACTTTATTCTTTTACTTGAGTGTGTAAATGTCAGCCCAAAACATAATGTAAACTTCTATTGAACAGTTATCATTGTGCCTCGGTTTCCCAAACCCCAGTTCCATCCTTCCTGTCTGAGGATATTGTCATATTGAGGTTGTGCAATAGCCTGCTGTGAACATCATTTTAGTCGCAAAATCATACGACGACATTCTAAAACATTTTACCCTCCAAACTTTGCCCCAAATGGTGTTGCAGACACCACTAATAACCTGTCACATCAATTATATAATTTATTACCTTCAAAACATGAGGCGGTATATCAACTACAATAGAATGCTCGAAATATTCAAAATCACTACAGGCAGATTTAAAGATCTTTTGATACCTACTATATGTTATATCATTTTATTGATTAATATAAAGTTTTGGTAGTACCTAGTTGTAAAAACTTTATATGTACTTTATATACTTTAAACTGTAAATTATCTTTCAATATACCGGTATCGCACAACTAGGCTGTACGGCCGCAAGGTGATTTTATGTGTCTATCTTTTTTTATTTTCGAACTTGCCCCCCCCCCCCCAAAAAAAATAATTGATTGCATGGAGTCCACTAGATCTCATAAATTTTCCCACTGCCGTTTTTAAACGTTAAAACGACGGTGAGCCACGATTTTCAAAGTGAGCACTTCCAAATTGGGATTCAAGCTCAATTAAAATGAACTTTTGCCCTGATGTTGCACGAGGGGCTAAAATTGATTTGTGTTTCCAAGTTGTTTTCATACTAACCGACATTTGCCGCACATAAAGACTGTTTTCCACTAAACGGAATTTTGCGCGCGGGGCGAACACATAACACAGAACATTATTAACACATAACATATTAACAATAACACATAACATTAACACAGAATGTTTTAGAAACTCTTATATCAATCGTTTAATTTTTAAATATAATCTAGCCTGATAAGTAGATTCGTGTAATAGCAATTGAGTAAATAATTATATTATAACATAATTCATAAGATATGTATTTTTTATCTCATAAATGAATAAAGACATTTATTGTTATTATTATTATTTAAATTGTATGCGAGCTTTCAAACAGAAAAAGACAATGAATAATTCCGTTCCGCGCGCAAAATTCCGTTAGTCCGTAGCAAAAAAGCATGTTTACTTAGCATACAGAGAAACAATTTCATTTTGGTTTTGTCTTGTTCCTTTAAAGGTGGGGTGACAGGTGAGTGCGCATATTTCTTGCGCATAACGATTGGTGGGCCACTCTGAAGTAATTCTACCGTTGCCATATCAACACTAGAGCAGACGAGTTTAGTAGAGAAACAAGATTAGCTGTAGCCACCTTTTAATATCATATTTGATTGTTAAAATATTTCATATTTGCTTGCATCATTTACATGAGTTAGAGTTTTATTCTGAATAGCCATGTAGCGAAATAGAAATTAAACGTGCGTTTTTCCAAATTTTAACATTTTGTGTCGCAGCAATTGTATTCAGGAGCGAAGAAACGTTTGTCCTTGTGGAATTCAGGGCCATTGTCTAGCACAATAAAAATTCGTTATGCATGAATAATCACAGAGCTGTAAAAGAAATTAGTTTGAACAGTTCGCTTTTGCGTTGACATGCAAATTTTAATTTGCTTTAACTTGCAAATCAAACACAAGCTGAAAACTGTTTTTGCCTTATAAAAGTACGGAATCTCCTCGCCTTTATAGTGCCGAGTTTTACGACAAATATCAAAATTTGTAATTACTAGAGGAATTCAAACTTAGAGGCAAGGGCCTGCAAATGCCAAATGCAGATGGTTATGAAAAAATACGGTTATGCAAAGTTGCAAGTTGTACGCATAAGATGACTTTTAAATTTTGTGTTTCATATCGCTCGTGTCGCTCACAAGTTTCCTGCACTGCGACAAACAAGCATTTAATAGACAGGCCATGAGAGCCTCGAGAAACAAAACAGAGACGTCGAAGAAATGGCAAAACCTCGACCAGTGGCGAAGCCAGTCCGACATTTGTGATTTGGTCACGCAAATGCAAATTTTTCTGTGTTTATGGACCGTATAAGGAATAAATCTCTATGAATGAATAATGTCGTGATTTAAATTTGCATAGCATGACCCAATTGTCGGACTGACTTCGCTACTGTCCTCGACAATACTGTCCTATTCTCTTTACGAACACTACGTACAGCCAGTTTCTATCGTAGGACACTAGGACCAATAAGCGTCCTTCTCTTTCGTTTTCTTCTTACTCCTTTGGTATCATACTCGTCGAGAGCTTGATACTCCTTTGGTATCAAACTCGTCGAGAGCCTCGGCTTCGCCTCGGGAAACATCGACAGTCTCTGGTCCACAAAACATACTGTTTCCCTCGGTCTCAGTCAATAAGTGTTAATTAATGCATGGAGTAATAAAGGCACAGTGATTCATATATTGAAGTTAGGGTAGAGTTTTCAAAGAAATTTTGTAGATTCGTTTAATATTGATTTTAGGTGAAATGAGCGAGTGTGAACCGTCTTTGGAAATTCAGAAAGGTAATTGTGTTGGTGTTGATAATATTACTGAAGAAATGGGAAATGGTGTCCAGAATCTTTGTAACGAGGACAGTAATTTTATTGCTAGTGATGTACGTGGCGCTAATCCTGATAACGATTACTCTAAAAAAGTTGACCTCAACATGATTGATAGTAGTGACAAGAAAGCAAAATGGAGTTTTACATGGAAAGGAAAAACAAAGAGAGTGAAAGCTGATAATGTTGGTCATGGTAGCGATTCCCATTTTGGAACTAACTGTAATTCAGCATGCATAAGTTTTGAACCACTTGGAGGTCAAAAGGTTGGTGCCACTACCAGGTCTAAAAGAACGGAAAAACCGAGAGATGAGGGAAGTAAAATAAATCCATCCAGAAAAGCTGTTGAAACAAACCTTTCTGGCATTGTCTTAGACAACACTGGTAATACCAAAACAATTCATCAAATTCAACACGAAACAGACAAAGAACCTTCGGATCTTCTGTCCTTAACAACGGAGTGTAGGAATCGTGGCTTTGAAAATGATTTAAAATCGATTCGGGCCATTGAAAACTCGTGTGAAGAAGACAGTTGTAAAAATCTTGAAAGTGAATCTGATATTGTCGCATTATCTGATAACATTTTATGTGAAGGCGCATTGGCATCAAAAAATCAGCTTTCCTGCAGAAATAAAAATAACAACAGCCTTACTGACAGCTTGTATAATGTGAAGGACACTGAAAATTTTGATACTGACTCTAAATCGATTAATTTGGAAATATGTGATAACCCTGGGACGTCTGAACAGAGAATTAAATCAAAAGAAATGATGGATGGAGGTTTGTGTAAAACCACTGACAAAACTAGGTTGGAAGCTCCAAAGAAAAGTTACTTTGATATCCTAATGCAAAGCTCTGAAGCGAGCGCTGGAAAGAACCAAATTTGTGCACAGGAGGCTCAAGAAAACCATAATAGTAAAATTTGTAAAAAGGCAAAGGGAGATACTATGAAAGATTCTTCAGGGAAAAATAATGAAAGGAACAGGAAAGTTAAAAAGACTTCTCGAAAAGGAAAGTTTAGGGGTGATTCAAAAGCTGTAGACGGGACGAACAGCAGTGAAAGTCCAATGAAAAAACAAAATAAACACGACTCTAAAATACAGCTCACTGAGACAGGGGGAAGATTTACTGTTAAGAAATCAACACTAAGAAAAATCGAGGCTGACAAAACTGAAAACGAAGAACTGAATATTGAATGTATTGAAGAAGGAGATAAAGATCAAAGTGAATCGTTGACACGCAAGAGTAGAACAGTGACTAGGCGATCAGCTATAGCAACATCGAGCAACGACCAATTGCAAAAGACGGAGGAAATGGAAATTTGCGAGGGAAACGGAGTAGTGGCTACTGTACCATTACCACGTAGCCTAGAGAGCGATCTGTCAGAAGGTGGGGGAAGCAATCAGTCTGGAAATATAGCGAAAGACGCTGAAGAAAATGCTGTATCCACAAAGCAGAAAAGAAAAAGTAAGCGTTTGAGGTAAGAACTTTGACTTTTTTGCAGACTTCGATCAATAAAAGGAAACATTTTGATTTTTATGTGTAAAGGTCACGAGTTCACGTATTTAATGTGTGACGTATTGACATATGCGAAAAAAGTTTTAAGTTTGGATGGATCATATTTCAAAAGATGTTTTAGACTGCCGGAATATTTGGCACCATGTACCCGATTATCGATAATTATTTCGCAGGAATTTCTGGTTGAAATTAGAGATCAGATTTTACGCATTTCTGACCCGCACAGTCCGAGATGGACTCGAGAATGAACAAATGAAATCGTTCTCTGCTTCGCGAAGCATGTCGATGTACGAATTTTTTACTGAAATGGACTGTGTGGGTATTTATAATGTAGAATAAACAGCAAAACTGATAAATCCTTAATTTCAAAAGTAATTTTGACTAGGTGAGTAAGAAGTTAGTCAGGAAACCTCGTACCCAAGCTCTCTTCCCTACGCTCCTCGCCGGAGGAAGAGACCCTGGTGAGTGCTGGTCACGTGACTCCCAGATTTTTGGAGCCAACTTGTGAGGGATAGTGGATAGTACTTGCTAATGTATGTAATTTTAGTCTTACATTTGATGAAAGTGTAACAACAAATACATTTCCAAAAATAATTTATGAATGAAAGCAAAAAAATGCGATAGCCTTAAACATTTTTGACAGCACCGTAGCTATAGAAATCATCTAAACGTAGAAATGATGTAAATGTGATTACTACACTCGCATGTCATTGACGATATGCGGTGTTGGCTTGCCGCTTCATTTTGTCAGCTTATAAAGATTTGAAAGAAGAGTTACGAAGTGGAGAGTTGTCTTGGAGAGTTATATCCAAACCACACCCACTTTTCTCCATGACCACACCCAATTTCTTATATCTCCCGACGTTTCCTTCAACGAACATGAAAGAGTTATATTTGACGCAGCTCTTTCTAGGCAACAATCGTGAAGATGTTGGAAGACTATCGTAATCCCTCGCGCGATGTCGTTCAGTTTTGTTGCCCGCGTCAGCGCACCAGCTTGAAATACGTTTAGAAAATAGAAAAAATATATGAAATGCAAATCTGCTTGACAAAACACTTCATTTTTTTCATGTAAAATATGTCCTCTTGTTTCATACCTTACAAAAAACCTCGAAGGACTTTTCATATATAAAGTCATGCTGTTCAGTTTCCTTACCCTTTGACTCGGTTGTGGTCTTTTAAGTGTTCTTACCGTAGCAGCGTTTATGGTAGTTCACTTCCAAAGCAACCATGTGCTTAATGGCAATAAACCAGCTTGACCAACTTCCGCTTTTTGATCTCTAAATAGATAAACATATAACAGTCTTATATACAAGCAAATGCCAGAATTTGCGAGCCTTTCTTATTAATTTATATATATGTCCGGCAAATATGCGAGCGAGTTTCTTGATCTTACTCCCGTATTTGTTGTAGCCGTGTTGTTTGCCGGTTGAGCTTCTTTTTATTCCCTTTCACCGACATCGGAAACAGAAGATGAAGCCTCGTCTTCGTTGTTCCTGTTCTGGCATCGCACTCGAACGCGTTTGATGCTAACAGTATTCGTAAATGTCGAATAACAAGCTCTATGATAAGAGAAATTCGCGTACGCAATGTTTTCAGTTTCAACATTTTGAACAGTATCGCTGAGAAAGTTTAAACTTCTACGTGCAACAACATGATTTTCACGACCAAGTGTCAGCCAAATACTACAATCCAAAAAAAATTTTGAAAAGAAACCTTACTAAAACTTGTGATTGGGCCTTCTTGTCATCAAAAAGAATTAAACATGAGTCGGAAGACGCCATGTCTATAACTGTATCTCGTATGTTACACCAAGTATTTTGGGGGCAATTGATTGCGAAATGTGAATTTTCGAACAAGAAATGCTAAAAAAATGCAGGTTTGTGAAGGCGTAAACAAGCGGATTTGTATTTCATATATTTCCTATTTTAAGCGTATTTCAAAGTAGTGCGCTAACGCGGGCAGCGAAACTTGTTTTCTAAGGGAATTTTCTTGCCAGGGATTAAGACCTAGTTTACCCAAAACTGTTAATATAACTCTCGCCAGAATTATGAAGGCAGCTCAGAGTTATATAAAATGGAAACTCTCCAACATCTTGAATTTTGGCTAGAGAGAGAGTTACGTTAAGTATAACTCTCTCATGCTAGTTCAAGCAAACGTCGGGGAGTTAAAAAATTAGGTGTGAATATTGGATAAAGTGGGCGTGGTTTGGGCGTGATTCGGAAATAAATGTCCAAAATCATAACTCTCCGAGATAACTCCCCCTTCATACCGCTTCATACACCCCTACAGACGTTTAGTTGTCCCAAAGGCAAAGTGATGTTGTGATGTTAGTCTTGAAGGAAACATGCCTGATCATGGTGGGAATTTCTGTCGTGGCCTGGAACATTTCACTTTAATTGTATTTTGAAGTCCATACTAAAATATGTTTATCGTTCAGGAAATCCTGTATTCTTGATAGTGATGAGGATCAAGAATATAATGAGTCATTGAGGAAAACAAAATTTTCCACTACTGAAAAGTCAAGGAAAGAAAATCTGCAAAATAAAGGTGAGTGACTGTATATTTTAACGATATAGGTCGCCATTAAAACGTTGATGGTAAATAATCACTTATGATTTGTGGCACTGGATGTTGGATAATCACTGTCCTACTAGAGGACTCATAGTTGATGATGATTTTTTTAACTTTTCCGGTTTGAATTTCGAAACGTGTGAGATATCCACGTGAGATTAAGACGAATCTACCATCTAAAATGTGTTATTATACGTAAGCTATAGTTGTTTTATGCATTGTCATTGGTCAGTTGCATTCAGATAAGCACGACTATTGTGCAATCTGCAGACAACTGAGTTATCTGGTACTTATTGACTGGTAGCAAATAACTCAGTTATCTACATGTTGGGGCTACGATGCAGATTATTCGTTGGCATGGCAACAAAAAATTCGATATTTTCATATCGTTTTTAGTGCAAAGTTTCTTCGAAAGTTTCTTTTAGTGCAAAGTTTCTTCTTCGAAACTTTGTTGCCGGTTACATTTGCAACAAGTCTTTGGCGTTTTTAACTTCCCACCATTAATCGACATTTCATATATAATATATTTCGTTTTTCGTTGACCATTGTAGGACCAATTGCTCCTATATTCATGCCCGGAGCTTGGCGTCGTGCGAAATTTGAAGAAGAAGAAAGGTCGGAAATTAAAGATGATACGAGTTCACCTCGCATTTCGAAAAGCATCCACAACAGCTGCATTGTAAAATCCAGCGAAAATTCTAAAGTCAGTAATGATCCAGCACCAAGTATAACTGCATCCTCTCTTATGTTTGATGAACCATTAGTAAAGGCATGTACCGCTGTAGTACAATTCATAGAAGCTCCGTTTCCGAAAGTAACCCATGTTCGACAACGAGAACAAAAATATACAAAGTGGAACTTGTCGATGGTTAGAAATAAATTTGTAAAGGAGGAGTATTTTTTCACGCTTGGTAAGCTTGAAATATATTTTTCACCTTTGATACTCCTTTTATGCTGTGAAATGTGTGGATGAAGTAACAGAACATCGATGTATTTCACACAAGGTTTCGATCCTTTCTTGCTTGAAATATCGAAGTTAATTCTAACTGTATTTTAAATGGTGGTCGAATAATGATCGTTTGCAGTCAAATACGAGATGTTAACGTTACCTAACTGTTTTAAACTAATACAATTACATATAATGTTGGCCTAAATTTCGGTGTAAAAAACCTAAGTTTGTTGAAATTAAAGTGGAGTGAATCTCCCCGCCCCTTGCGCCAAGGCCAACATGGGTGCACCTATGTTCCATGTGCCTACCACTGTTTATGTTATAATCATTGATATCAGTCATCTCATGGTGTCTGATTAATATCCCAACTGTTAAAAAATGGACCAGAAATTCAGGTTCCGTTTCGAGAGAATATGATATATAAATTACATAGTGAAATTATAAACCATTAACAAATCAATGTTGTAATGAGCCATGTACCCAGTGGCTAACTACGTATGTCATGCGTATCGTCTGTGCACAAGCAAAACTACTTAAATTCTAGGTAAAGTTGCGAAGTTGCTGCTATTAGCTAAAACAGTACGAGCAACAAGCTAAAATCGATAACGTACGAAAGAGTTTTCTATGACAAGTTTTTTTCTCTGGCAGTTTTACCTAATGAAGTGTACTTGTTGACGTAACGCAATTTTTATGATAATAAGCGCACTTGTCATAATATGTTGTTGTTAGTTGCGAGAATGTTAAGAGAATTTTACTTGTCATAGAAAACCTGCTTACATGTCTCTAACGCGACATAAAACAGTTATGGCTATTGAAACTACAGGTTTACTTACTGAAGCATAATAATCGAAATTTTGGGAAAAAATGAGGATGAATTACTTTCTATTTTTAGATTTTGGTAGCGCCATCACCGGTCGAAATTTCTCTGCATGGGCTGTTCTCGTTTCTCGTTCGGAAGAACAAAACAGAATTGCTTCAAAGGTGTGCAATTAACATTTTCTTCTCTTTGTCTTTTGTTGTCTCCTATATTCTCCTAAGTTAGGTTTGATTATGTTAAGTTTGTTTATTCAGAGCAAGCAGGTGTATTAATCATGTTACGCTCGCTGCTCTAGAACATTTCACAGGAGCGCTTGAAACTCTGCCTAAAATCCTTGCTTGAATTGAAGGCAAATTTCTTCACTATTGCCAGAATAGCCGTGTTTATATTAGACGACATATTTCCGTGTAAGACGGAGAACTCGTCTGACGGATATCCGTCTGATGTAAATTTTGGAGGGGAAACCATGAGACAAATAAATTCGAATTAAACGTGATATCTTCATTTGTTTACTGAGGCGAGTAGCCAG
The DNA here is from genome assembly GCA_963855995.1 of Muricea muricata. Lineage (NCBI taxonomy): Eukaryota > Metazoa > Cnidaria > Anthozoa > Malacalcyonacea > Plexauridae > Muricea > Muricea muricata. The sequence continues at coordinate 6,336,760 of OY979724.1, read as the reverse complement.
GTTTTCAAAACGGTGTCTAGTACAATGAGTAATCAGAGTGCAATACTTCATCCCAGAATTATTTCTACTATATTAAAGCGAAAAGTTTGTTATATAGCACTTCAGGGCCAGAAGCATATAGTACAAATTATAAAAAAAAAACTAGAAAGGTCAATTATCGAAGACGAAGGGTAGTTTGAAAAGTTGACTGCTGCCGTTGTTTGTTCTTTTCCAGAGGAGAAAACCCAAAAGGTCCAATATAGAATTAAGAAACAGCTAATGATGAGGCTATGTGTTTCGCAAAATCTGCCTTATTTATTTGTCTTTTATAAATTTGATACGACGAATTTTCCGGGAAAATTAAGACGCAAACCCGTAATTTACTGAATTTACGTCAAGACGAGTTGTCCCTCTTGGACGGAAATCCGTCGTCTAATATAAATTGGGCTAATAAGCTTGAATAAATTAACTTTGACACTCAGCATAAAATATTTTAGATTATCTTCCACACACGGCACGTTTTGCATGTGTATACTACTGCGGTAATAGTTATATTTTTGTATTTATGTTTAGAGAACTCGCCAAACCGTTTTACTAGAAATGAACAAGGCTCTCAAACAAGCAATAGTTCCTCATCTGAAAACAATTTATAAAGGCGTTCCTCTAAAGAGCTTGTTTAAACGCTGCGAGCATCATTTGAAACTGTGTCAGAAATCTTTACTAGAAACAGAGAGTACTAGTTCATTGGCTATTAAGAAAAGAGAACCACCGACTACTCGTGGAAAAGGTAAATGTTTTAGTGATGATTTTGATATTTTGTCATACGTAAAATCGTGATGTGGGATTGGGAACATTCATATATGAAAATTTCACATATGAGATCTATTTCATATATGAAAATGTGCATGAAATGTTCATATATGAAATTAATTTCATATTTACTTTATTTATCCAACACTCATGCGTATATTTAATTGCATGTTTTAAATGCTTATTACAAACTCAAACACGAAAACTATGCACATACTTAATTATTTGTGATACAATTGCTTATACAATATTGAACTTAAAACTTTGCATGTTTGTATAGTAAGATTTAAGACTGGACTTGAAAGATAAAATGCCAATTTTTAACAATTAGTCGCCAAAGGCAAGGTGATTACAAGCCTATATTCATTCAGCCAAAGGCGAACTAACACAACTTTATAAAAACTCACTTCAAATTTATCGCTGTGTAAAAAACAAAAAGCAAAAAGCTATAGTCACTGGGCAGTGACTATAGACACTTCAGAGACAGTGAATCACTTCAGAGACAGTGAATCTTGACCAATCCGAATTCAGAGAAATCAATAATCTCCTGGAAATTTATACTAATTAACACTTAGCCACCCTTTGAGTAGGTCCTGATAGATAGTTTTTAAGCGAAAGAGAACCTGAGAGGCCTAATGTGCAAAGTTTTTGTGACAATCTTGTGTGGTCAACAGTGGAAAACCTGGGAGATGACCATGAAAACCACATCAGAACATTATCCAAGTTCTTTCTAATAGATTCTGGACGTCCCGCTCACGAATGCATATTGTGTTCGGTGAATGGCATTCTTTATAAGTGGTTTAGGGCACAACGTTCGTAGGTCTTTTGATACTTATTAGGGAAATGCAGGGCGGTATTTTTACATGACCTTTCGTGTCTACTTTGGATAATTTTCATGCGGTATGAATCTGCGATGAGCGGAGAGATTTTGTAGACAGGGTGTGCAGGATCGTGAGCTTTTGCGGGATCTAAACTCTGTAATAGCAGGTGAAGAGAGATGAAATGCTGGATAATGTAGGCAAAGAAACAAACTGGGGTGACGTAGATTTTTTCGCGAAGTTGGTGTAAACTGAATGGTAATATTCGTTAAACAATGTTGTTATGTCACGTGTAATGTAGACCCAGGACATTGAGTTGGCAATACATCCAAAACTTGAATCGTTTTTTTTAACTTTATAGCTCTCGGCAGTTGATTGAATTTCTTCTTGGGATAATCCCCTTTGACTTTGATTCTTTTACGGGTAGTTTGCGGATCAGATGGAGAATGCGTTGTCTAAGGTGAAGTGCGACGAGTCTACGCATTTAGATGAAATTTATTCATGGTCGTCGAGTCTGTGGCACAGGCTATGATCAACGCGTTAATTTTATAATGCTACTTTTTATCCCATGAATTTTTAACAGTGAACAACCATATCTGCATGTGGGATATTTTCGCAGACTGTCGAAGTTGACTCTTCGCTGATCGAAGATCAAGCGTTATTTAGGTATAAATGTTTGTGAAGATCATTTGAAACCTGTACAGATCATGTACATCCCACGGGCCTTTTGATGATTTCAAGAAACATGATAACAACATTGCCTACATTTGTTTACGTTTTACATCTTATCACATTTCATAACAAACAATGCAGATGCTCGTCTGGTGTGTTAACATAGATGATATAAAGCGAACTTGAATAAACACCAGACCAACCAACATGTTTTCGCTGATAATCGCTCTTTTGAGCGGTACGATTTTTGTATCTGCAAATGCAGATATTGTTGTCGTGCGCGTGCTGTAACTGTTTATAGCTTGTAGCCAATCAGATCTTTCGCTCGTCAAACAGATCCGATCTTGTTTGTCAAGTTTCAATTTTCAACATAGCGACTGTTTTGAACATAGCGAATTATTGCAAAATTATCAACTTATAGTTCGCTTATAGTCAGGATATTTGTTGACTTTTATCCCTGGAAATGTTGTAGCTAAAACCGACATGATTTCGACAATTAGCGAGAATACTGTAAATTGTGAAACTTTAATAGTGTCATAAGGTACGATGTTATGATATTTCTGAGATATTAAATATTTTGGGTCATAAATATCTAGACACCAGTCTATCTGTGTATGCTGTACGACTATAATAATAGTCTTGGTGCTTGGCTTTGTTCTTGATTACTGTGACAAATATATTGATATTTCCTTGTATTTTATAAAGTTTAAGATTCTGTGCTTGTTATTTGTCAGTGTTCAAATCATATTCATGCATGTCATCATGCGTGAGTAACATGTGAACTAGACCATTACTGGGTATATACCGCCTTATGTCACACAAAATGAAGAGCCAAACGCGAGTTTAGGATATTTTGAACTAGGGTTTACAGTTTCCACTAGCCGCTTTATTATTAGGGATGCTTGATATTTATTAACTTTTACAGAAATAAGTTAACTATAATTTTTTACATGTTTCTCAATATTGTATTGCCAAGTAAGGTGAGGGCAAAAATTACGTCATAGCATATTCACACAGCGAAATAACACACCAACGTTGGGACAAAAACCTCAAACAGTGAAACAGAGGATATATTAGCCCAACAACGTTGGGACAAAAACCTCAGACAGAGGGCTTAAAAACCCAAGAACGTTAAAACAAAGGCTCAAACCAAACTACTACTATCACATTAGCTTGTAATTACCGTCCGGTTGAACTATTATATTAGTGGATATTTTCGAATACCCCAGGTTAAACTTTCTTACCGTAGGGACAATTAGTTGAGTTCTTTTATTTTTAATGCACGACTTGACAGATAGTTATATTTTATTGTATAATTATAGATAATATTGAAATTTTTAAAAGTATATGATTAATTATGCTATACACAGTAATTTTGTATGAATGGCTAGTGTAGTTACAGCTAAACTACAGCATTTACATTGTAGTAGTAATAGTATACCATCTGTTTGAAACTACATTTAAATTATGTCACATGTGTTCAAAATTTTATATCATTTTACGTATTCTTCAGCATTTCTTATGTTTATAAAATAAGGCTAGCCAATGTATTGTCCGTTGAATCGGGCCCTAACCATTATAGATGATAAGGGACTTTTTTAAATAATATCTGAGTTGGAAGTTTTAAGTTTATCAGATGACTTTGTGTATATTTTTGTTTGCTTTGATGCCATGAAACAAAATTGTATACAACATAAAGTAACGTTATGTGACGTGCGTGACCCATAGAAATAGTAGATATAGAATGCGTACTCCTATCGTTTCTCAGTAAAAATTTTGTCTCCACAAAATGGCGGATATATAAGGGCATTTTGGCTAGTCCCAGATTCTTAGGCAGAGAATTTCGCACGGTTGCGAGGAGTGCAATTGTTTTTTTTTGTCAAGCAAAGATTACAGAAAGATAAAAATTCGTGACTTTACATGGAAAAATGGTTCATAAAAACTTTTAAACAAAGGAAAATGAATTTTGAGTTTTTTGCGAGAAAGGATTAGTCTTGAGCAGATAATGCAAAGAAATTGGAGTTACAAAATACAAGTTTTCAAGATTGCTGCAAAAGCCGAAAAAGATAAAACTCAAAAACAGAGTCAGAGAATGAAAAACAGTCTCAACAGGTGTGTTTTAGCGTTTTAAAATACATATATATGAAAACAGTTGCGATGATTGATAGTTACAAAGAACGAAATGGTTACCTTTGTTGGTTTTGCATGCAATTTGACGATGACAATTTCAAGTAATCGATATTTGCTCATACAATTACATTTTACACTCAACATAATAGTTTACTATAGTTTACATAGCTGCTGTTTTTTGAAACGGGAACTTAAAGACATATTATTAAGCTTCAAAAGTCAATGAAAAAACGATTATTTGGCCACTTTGGCTTTGTTTAGAGCGAAGTTTTCAGTCATGCTTCGGGAATGCAATATGTTTCAAAATTAAATCATGTTTACGCAAAACTACAACAGTTTTTTGTGTTAAATACACGACTATATGAAGAACTATCTTTATTTCATTTTGTTTCTTCAAGAGCATTATATTCTAAACTGTAAATGTGATACTATTTAAGTGATTTATTTATGATAAACTTTGTATATACACTCTGCGGTTCAACTCCTGGTCAAAGTCAATATGGCGGATTTAAAAGGGCTCTTGCGAAAAAAAGTGGAGACATGGTTCGTGACTGAGTACGCATGCTATATCTATTAGATAGATTTAGATCGAGGACGTCGACGTCTAAGACGACGTGAAAATGACGTAATCAAACAACTGACTTCTACTTCCGGTTTAATCTAGAACGTCAGATTTGTCTTTTTGCTAGTGTTTTTGTGTTCTCATCCCGCCTGTTTATTTCGTTGGATATTTCGATCAGTTGTCAATATATAGGCAAGGAAAAGCTTTCTAAGACCGGCCTAGTGTTTCCGAAGATTGTGTCTGAACAGTCATGAAGTTTTAAAAGAATAAACTCAGAATATTTTGTTGTTTTGAAGAGGTGAACTTCATCGCATTTTTCGGAAAAAAGCAAAAGCTACAGGTAATTTTTCCAGGTAAATCATGATTCAGTTAGGTCTGTGTGTTTTTTCAGTATAATCTAACATGTCAGTGATTATCCTGGTAACATTTAAAAAGACTTTCAATGGTTTTATTGGCTGAAAACGGCATTTGTATGTTTTGTACTTTTTTACATTCTTGTAACAACGCGGCTAGAAATGACCGAGTTTTAACATATTTTTGTATGTTAATAGACGAAACCGGAAGTGTAATTTTGCGGGTCCACGCCATTTTCACGTCGTCTTAACGTCGACGTCCTCGATCTAAATCTGTCTAATATTATTTCTATGGCGTGACCATAGAGATTATAAAAGAATAGAGGGGGCATCGCAGGATAATTTCAGTCAAACGAAAGGGACAAATTGAAGCTTGCTAATGGGGGCCAAATTTAAGACCCGGATGTGATTCCCGGATGTATGCTTGGGTGCCTATTGGCTGGGTATCGACTTTTCACAAGAGATCGAGAAAGCTCGAGAAAAACTTTTTTCGATTTTTTCGCACTCAAAGTTTTTTATGTAAAACAAAGGCGAAAATGTTAAAAATTAGTGTGGGATTGCCTTGAACGTTTTGAATTTTGTGGTTTGAATACAGGATAAAGTTGGGTATGTTTGATACTGAGTTTCATGAGCGAAAATGCAATTTTTGGATTCGAAATATCAGATGAACACACTAGAAAAATCCTTAAAGTTTAAATGCATCGCAGTATTGTGGTTGTACACCTTGTTGCACCTCTAAAACAATTTTGATAACTGTTTGAAGGCAAATAAGTTCAATTTGTATCACGATGTGGGATAATTTCGCAGATATTTTACAAAACCTCGCTGCAAAAAGCCGGTCAAAAACAGGGTGCTATGCGTTGCTAAGGAGAACCTAAGGTTGAAAAACTTCAATATTTACACAAAAATTTGGCTGTCTGCACCTAAAATTACAAAAACTGGAAAGCTACAACATATTTTCTCATTATAGTCAATATCTGTGTGCATCATGGTCATAAAAACAAGCAAAAATTGACAAAAACTGTGTGTTTTCAGTATACCTCCGGGACTTAAATTCCGGGGGCCCCATTAGATTTGTTCAATTTGTCCCGCGATTCGTCATCCGATGCCGCCTCTATTCTTTTATAATCTCTATGGGCGTGACCCCAAATAGAAGAATCCAAGATGGCGTCACAACCGGGCAAAAAAATTAGGAATTGTATTGCGAAAAACAGGTTTTTGAACTTTTTTGATCGTTTAGCTGCTTCGAATCACGTTCAACTGGACTTAGATCACTATTGATCACTATAGATCACTATTGCGGAGGTTTTGAAGGCAAAATAGATCACTATTGCGGAGGTTTTGAAGGCAAAATGAGAAGAGTGGGCTAGATACTAGCAAAATTATCCTTCGCTGAAGATTCCAAGGAGTGGACGTTTTGACTGGTTCCGTTAGTTTGCGTGGATTATTGGACTTTTAACACTTCGAATCACGATCGATCGCGTATATTTAGGAAACGATGTATATCATCGATGTTTTAGTTGTGAACAGGAAAGCGTTTGCCGAATTTTATGAAAAATATCATGGGTTAATTTCCTCAGTATCAGCTGCTATTATGACTGCACATCAACCCCAGCTAGAAGGTAGAATTTTGTTTGTTTGTTTGTGTGTTTGTGTGTTTGTTTGTTTGTTTGTTTGTTTGTTTGTTTGTTTGTTTGTTTGTTTGTTTGTTTGTTTGTTTGTTTGTTTGTTTGTTTGTTTGTTTGTGTGTGTGTGTGTGTGTGTGTGTGTGTGTGTGTGTGTGTGTGTGTGTGTGTGTTTGTTTGTTTGTTTGTTTGTTTGTTTGTTTGTTTGTTTGTTTGTTTGTTTGTTTGTTTGTTTGTTTGTTTGTTTGTTGATTATGGTTTTTACAAATTTATGAGAGATGATTGTTTGTGTAGGATTTGCTGACAAAGTAGCACAAATGTAACAACAAATTATTTAAATAAGTATGAAGGAAACCCATGTTTCCAATTGCTTTCTATTGATTTATGATTATTGCTATCAATACATATAATTTGTGTAAATCTGAGAAGCTAAGCATAGTTTTAGGGACTCATAATATTACTAAAGTGTAGGTGCACATGCATGGGGCTTGATAACATGCATGAATCAAATTATCATTTAATATACTTGAAGCAAAGATCTGTTAAAATGACCAGGTTTTGTGTCATCAAACTCAGAAAATGTCTGGTATCATAAATTATAGATGTACAGCTTAATAAAGTTCAAAATACAAATTGCTGGTTGCCAATGTGATTCTGATTTTACTCTAAATCAATTACAATATTGAAGTCTGCACATAAAAATCTTACCATTTGTCAACAAGCTGTGCCTGGGAAAAATGTGCTGCAAAGATGAAAATAAGTTGTGAAATTCTGTAATTTTATAAAGCTCCTGCAAGCTTGTTAACAAGACATTTATAAATGCTTGTAAACGTGTGGGAATGTGAACACAGTATTTGCAAGACAGTCTATTATAAAATCAGATATTCTTTAGGATTGCTACAGAGATAATTAAGCAATATAACTTGTAATATTGACTTCTGCCTATAGGTATCAATTTTCATTTAATAAACATAATAAATATGACATCTTTGCTAGCCATTAATAATAAATATGACATCTTTGTAAACCCAAAGCAGAACTGCTGCATGCCCATTATTAGCTTATCGTAACTTAAAGTTAATCATCATGCCTCCTGCAAAACTTGTAGTGTACCTATACTGAAGGACAAATTTGATGCAGATATTCAATTTCACATTTAGTAATTTAGTACTAAGCAAAAATCCAAATTACGCTTAAAATCAAAATCACTAGAAGTAATAATTTGCAAAAAAGTCTTTAACGAACGATATTTGATATATGATAAACATCGTTTTCTAAATATATGCGATCGATCGTGATTCGAAGTGTTAAAAGTCCAATAATCCACGCAAACTAACGGAACCGGTCAAAACGTCCACTCCTTGGAATCTTCAGCGAACGATAATTTTGCAAGTATCTAGCCCACTCTTCTCATTTTGGGTTCAAAACCTCCGCAGTAGTGATCTATTTTCAAAAAAGTCCAGTTGAACGTGATTCGCAGCAGTTAAACCATCAAAAAAGCTCAAAAACCTATTTTTTGTAATACAATTCCTAATGTTCCTAGCGTACCTATTTTTTCTTTGAAACTGCACTATACCTTAGTATTACAGAATTTTGTGCACACGAAGTCACTGTTTCATCGATGAACCTTTTCCATCTTTTAACTAACAGTTATAATAAAGTTTAAAATTTATTTCAACTTATACTATCACATGAATTTTCATGCAGTATGTCCAAAAATGTCAAGCATCCATGACTAAAATGTCAATCCATAACTAAATTGTGATTAGTGCTGCTCTTGAATTATATTTCTAAATTCCTTAATAATCCATGATAAAACACAGAAGAAATGATAACCATAAAGGAGTCTTTACATGCGATAAAACACGCGTAGATTTTCACAAAACTTTCGCCTCAATTTTTTTTGTAAACAAACTGAGAAGATAGGTATATGTACTCTAAAATGGATTGTTTTGGAAGCCATTTAAAATTCTCGCAATTCGTAGTTTATCACATATAAAACACGAGGCGCAGCTATGATTATTGCTAATCGTATTTTGCTGACCAAACGTTTCCAAAATCGGACGAACGCATTTTTGCAAATGTAAACAGTGTTTCTGAATTTTGATATAGAATCTTCGATCTTCACTACTTCCGCTACGTCTGCACAAGTTACTGACAAGAATGCGTCTTTCACGAAAGTTTACGAAAGAAAAAAATTATCACCAAAAGCGGAATCAAAAGGTGAAAGTCCTTTGCTACTGGCCTTCAAAAAGCAGGGAAAAATTTGCAGTAAGAAGGAGGCCGTTGAAACCATAAAAAAGTAAGAACATGTTAAAACTATTATGGAGTTTATGGGTATTAAGGCAAAACAAACACAGGATATGCCCAAAAATAACAGAAGGTAAGATTTGTGTAGGCAATGAGCACTTCCAGCTACGTCTCATCTGACTAGAATCTGCGTTTTGGTTAGATTTTTCGGGACATGAACAACGAAAAATATTGCTACTGATTTATTCCAGCGAACCAAAATTTCCAATGTACCAGATTTTTTTCGGAATAGCGAAGCGAGCGATGTTGCGAACTCACTGATTTTGTTCCCTTTAAGCAAAAACGACTGAAAAAGATGCTAAGAAAAACAACGAAAGGACATAAAATTCCGACCACAATAGCATTCTGGTAAAGGGCGCTCTACTACTGCGCTAATTAGGGGGGTGGGGTTGTTTCTTATGATCGTGTTTTCGTCAGGCAGGCCGCGAATATATGAATAAACAGCCCCACCCCTCATTTAACGCTGTAGTAGAGCGCTATTTAGAGGCTTTAGAGGTTTTTTCTTTGTTTTAAAATTTTATGTCCTTACGTTGTTTTTCGTGGCATCTTTTTCAGTCGTTTTTGCTTGGTACCCGCAATGCATTCCGGTAAAATGTGCATGCTGCCATATTTCGTTATGGTGAATTGTTATGAGAAGGTCGAAATTGTTTATAATTGTATTTATTTCAAGATCCAAGAAACAGAAGGGAATCGTGGATCCAGCTAAAGCACACGCTATAACCTCAGTTAACGTTCATAAAAAGACAAGACAGTCCAAGAAACGAGTCCGAGAAAGTGAAAGCGCAGGACCCACTGTAAAGAAAGTGAAACTACTCAGTCACATGCAAGACTTTAAAAAACCAAAAAAGGGTTAGTACGGAAGTGCTTATACAGAAGTGTTCAATTTTGCTGGAATGTATTGAATATTTAGCTACATCGAGTGAAATCATTTCTTGCGAAATGCTATAAAAAGTGCAACCATCCCTTTCTACTTCATGTTTACTTCCCTTCTCTTTTACTTTCTTTTGTATGTTCTTGTACCTTGTTCTCTCAAATCGATTTGTTATGTATCTTCTATATATTTGATCGCCTAAGCGCGTGATCAAACTGGTGATTGACGGCTAAAACAGGTCAATCCTTTTGAAATCTAATAAACCAAAAAGTGACGAATGCAACTGCAGAAAACCCGCCGAATGCCCACTCTTCGGCCTCAAGAAATCGGTGGTATACCAAGCCACGGTAAACTGCACTAACGGCAACAAACCTAACGAAACCTACGTCGGCCTCACCTCCAACACCTTCAAAACCAAATTCACCAACCACAAAACTCCTTCAAGTATACCGTAGAAAGAAACACTCCCCTGACCTAAGCAACTATATATGTATCGCAGCTTTTGACTTTAACACTAAATAGAACATACTAAAACAATCTAAATCCTACAACAACGTCTCCAATCGCTGCAACTTATGTTTATGGGAAATAAATATATACTTTAAAATATTATGTCTGTACGCATTATATAGCTATCAGAATATATATAATTATAAAAATCATTTATTATTTCACCCTTTCAAGTAAATCAAATAGTTCTTTTCACGTCGATTGAATGAATGTCCATTTTCTGATTTTAAGGTCAAAAACGAAAAGTTCAAAATATAGTATACATGGAAGGTGTAAACGTTAAAGACGCAAAAAATGATGGAATTGAACCTAGTTCTGGAAAATCTACAAAATGCCAAAAGACTTCTAGTGATGATGACTTTGTAAAACCATATTCACGCCGCTCCAAGTCTCAATCAAAAGTAGACGTAGACGATGCCTTTAAAGAAGGTGGGACTGAGAAGAAATTTGTGCGAAAATCGCGTAGATTGCAGGAAAAATCTGCCGCTGAAGAAACAGATAAAGGGGTATGTTTTTAATTGACGTAGTTTTACCATGACAAAATTACTGGATGCTGATTGGTTTATGGTGGATAGCTATATAGTGCATGTACTGCAAATAAGTGGACCATCATGCAGACATTAAAAGAAATTTCTTTTAAAGAACATTTTAATAATAATAACAATATGATTTAAATAAACCGCACTATGTTGACCATTCTGCGTCTTAATGTAATGTTAATATTTCGACGTCCAGTCAGCTTATCAAATAGCTTACTATTTTCTTTGCGTACTCTGAAATTGGATCAAAAGTCCCTATCACTTGTACATAAGTATTGCAAGTTTTAACGAATATTTGTTAGGCTATTTTATCTGATGAGTGTTACATCTCGTGTTATGAAACTAGTTATTAAGGGATGACCCCGCTTACCCGGGATTAAATGAAGCGTAAAATGATCTTGAGGTATTGAAAAAAGTCATTTTATGAATTACGAAACAACCAAAGTTAGAATGCCTTCACTGTTGATGAATGAAAAAGATATATTTTGCAAAAATTCATACCCGACACTATTTTGTTTATTTTATATTTCGGCAAAACAAAAATCTCGAGCAATCAGGAATTAGACATTTTTTATATCATAAACTATGACTCATTTCAATACCTCAAAATCATTTTGCGCTTTATTTGATCCCGGGTAAGTGGGATCATATAATCAGCCCCTAATAAACATGCCTGTAGTGTAATTTGTTGAGTCGTACTTCATGGTTGGTGAGTACGATGAAGTAAATTGTTTATTATATGAATGTAAAGATGAGTTTAGAGATGCCAAATATTTGATACTGATAGACCACAAAATACAAGCAAGTATCAAAACAAAATTTCTTACCATTTATCCATTTCATATCAATGAAACCACAAGTGTTTTCTTCATCATTTTCCGCGATTTTTTATTATCAAAATGGCTGACGTAAGAAAGGCTACTTAATATACATTTTTTAGGTGGTTAGCTTGGTCGCGTTTGGTTTGTCCAAAGTCAGTGCGAAAGAAGACGACGATCCTGTGAAGCAATACGATGAAAGAGATATAAAAGGTATGTTGATGCACGACAGTCGCTTTTGCACGAATAAATTTCTGCTCAGTTGTAAGCGCTTATATGTGTAAGCCCGTAATAAGACAGTTTCCTTTCAGTGTTTTGACGTTGGTGGTTGATATGCTAGTTTTAGTAGCCCCTGCTTGTTGCTCTCGTAGTAAGTGACGCCGAAAACATGGCGGATTTTGATCCACCCTGATCATCTTCAAGAGTATACTGACGCAATTCAAGATGGACATAGTCATCATTGATCTTGTAAATTCTTCTTGCCGCTTCAACTTGTTCTTCATAAGTAATTACCTTACCTGTTCTTGTTCTTTTTTCTTCATATCCAGTGATCCCTTCAGTACCTCCATTACATTACTGTTTCGTCTCCTTTTACTCTCTAGTGTAACTATAGGTATCTCATGTACACTAGATGGTGCATCCCACACTGTGGGCAGCCGAAAATTGAAGCCAGATTGCAGGCGCTGGTCGTTCCCACAGAGTTGACACGGAGCATGATAATTTGTGTATTTTGTATTGCGGAAATGGACCATAAATCCTCTTTTATGCAGCTAAAAAGTATTTAATTCACAAATGCAGAAAAATATAGTGTTTTCTGTAGCATTTTTTTGATGAGTGGGAACGACCAATATGGCCGCCGCCTATTGTTATGAGAGGATACCGCTGAGATTTTTAGTTTCACTTTTTGATATACAGATAGGCTATCTAGTGTATATGAGATATCTATTAGTGTAACCAACTCCTCATTCTCTTTACTTTGCCGTTTTCTTGCCTCTCCAAAACTTTCCATTATTTTCTTTCTCATTTCTTCTGCTGGTTCCTTCTCCTTACTTTCTTTTTCTTTATTACGTTCCAATTGCATTTCACATTCACACATTCTCTCCAATATACCAACCATCGCTTTATCTGTCTGTATATTCTGCATCAATTCCGCTTGCTCGTTCCACTGTTGCTTCTTTGCGCTTAAATTCTTTTACTATTTTCTCATGTTTCCCTCACTGACCTCTGACTAGCCTCCATCCCCATTTCTGACAAATTTTCAGCAATTTTCGTCCAAGTGACCCCTTTCACCTTCGGCCCTTATCTATACTGAAATGGCTCCAGTATCAGAACTTCTCGAAGGAGAAGTTCTCATGCACTGCCTTCCAGGTAAAAACCTCACGTTTAGTAGGAGCATTTGCCATTTGAAACAAATAAAGTCACACGTACAGATGATATAAAATACGCATATTTTTCACCTGCTCTACAGTGTGAACTACATGTGTGAACTCAAGTTTGTCTTTATAGTAAACATAAATAATACATAATAAATCTATATGCTAGCTAATATTGCATCTATAGCAAACCATTAGACGAGTAAAAACTAATAAACCAGGCTAACCAGCTGAGTGAAAATATAAATAATGAATATTAAAATTTTGTAAATTGATATAAATGCCTACATCTTCTGCACTTGAATTTCCGACACTTTAAAGGCTTAAATATTTCGTAATCGTTTAATACGGATACAAAGAAAAAAAAACTATTTCCAGAGAAATGCTGAAGTTTTGAGGCTCTAATCTAGCCGTATTTATAGCAATTTACTGTTTTGATGTCATATTGTCTGGCAGATACTCGGAATTTATGCAGGTCATATTTTTGGTTTAATGTACACTTCCGCTTAAAAAAATCCACCGAAGTAAGCTAGGACTGTCGAAAATACTAACCTAAACCAATTTCGTACGAAATAATAGAAAATATCAACTTACGAACGTACTCAAGACAACGAGTTTTGCAAAAAAATTCGTACTAAGATTGGCGCTAGCTACGAGTTTCTTGCGTCAGTACGAGATGGCACTGCTAAAACCAGTATAATATCCCTTAGTGAAGTTGTTTGCCTACACATTGAATGTCTGTAATTATCAGAATACGGAATTCTAAATTTCAATTTCCTAATATAATTCCTTGAGGGAATATGGGGCTTATAAGGAGTATAAATGTAATTTTTAGGTATTACTGGTAATGCATTAGGACGTGAACTTGATAAAGAAAATGCAAAGCAGGCGTCTTCTAAAAAAGTTACAGACCAAAGTTCGTGGATTGACAAAGAAATGAACGCGAAACCAGAAATTTCTCTTTCTTCAGTATTATGGAGCGAATGCTTTAAACCTAGAAATTCGTCTGAAATTTTGGGAAATGTCAACTCTGGAGCTAGGCTTAAGAAATGGCTTTCTGAATGGAAAAGCTTTAGAGAGAGAAAGTTAGAAGCATTGAACAGAAAGGAGGAAAAGAAACGGCAAAGGTAAAGTTTTTAGTACTATTTGACATGCGAGCAGGAGTGCTTTATCAACACGAAATGCGAGTGTTTTAAAGTACTTCTAAAACGATCCATGTCATTCACCACAATTTATATATAGGGAACAATAGGTAATTAAACTGTAACAATTAAACACTGAAACACAAACATTGGTTAAAGTGCTTATAAACCCAAAATGGGTTATTGGTGATTCAGATAGAGCTAACAAAGTTAGTAAGTTATGATTTAGTTTTTTCGTTAAGCGTTTAGTTACAGAGATAACCGGGCTCAAAGAAGCCAGCTCGTTGAAAAAGTGCGCGCCTGTGGGAGACTGGATCCCAGGAACATGTTTATGTAGACTTTATATACAATTACATAGTAATTTTAGTCTCGAAGCTCAAAGATCAGCTATTTTTGCGTAAAAAAGTTGGAATGTCTTGCTCAAATTCATTCTCAAGTACACATAGCAAGGCTTCTACGAACACGCCTCTTGAAATCGAAGATGAACAGTACGAAAGTGAAAATTTAATTGAAAAGTCACACGATGAAGGCACTCAAGGTAGCCATGATGGCGAAGACTATTACATGGATGCTTACTCAGACGAGCCAATTGCTGACGAAAATTGGCTTCAAGAGTATTACCGGAGGCGGGAAGAGGAAGCTGAAAAAGTTAAAGAATTACAACTTCGATGGAATGAGAGTAAACCTTTAACATCATGGTAATTTTCGTACAATTTTTATTTTTTGCCATGCACGTCACTTGGTATGTGTTTTACATCATGTGCGCAAATTAAATTTCAACAAACTGAGAGTTGCCTTATTAATTAAAGAGCATTGTCATTTACATTTCATAATTACAGTAAAGTGGGTTTATTTAAATTCATTCTACCATCAATATTCGTTCCATAGGTGTACTTGTGGCAATTGTAGCACTGGATTGTTGCAAAATACTAAAGAAAGCTGTTGTTGCCTGGAGATCGAAAATTGCTTACAGTTCATTGAAGTTTATTGTAAAGATGGTAAAGGAGCACTGAAATGTATAACAGATCACCCTGGTTTTCCAGCTGTTTGCCTCAACGAGTGGTCGTTAGAGATTGCGGCTGATAATTATAAAACTCGAGATGGTCGGCGTTACAGACAGAGTGGTTCAAAAGAAAGGTAGACTTATTACCATTCATTTTAGCTGAAGATGTAACTATTATGTAACCTTGATATGTATTTTTCCAATATAGGTTTCTTCGAGGTGTTGCACATAGACAGTTCACACGGATGGTACATGGTCGGTTAAGGGATAAAAGAATACCATTGCCTTCTTGTGCATATACTGCTACTATTCATTCCACTTTTAAGCTTGATCATGCATTTACTAGCTATGATGATATTGAAACAGATGACGAGAGTCAATAATTGTCTTTGAATGGGTACAAACATGTTTTTAATATGCTAGCTCACTATTAGAAATTCAAAGACTTAAGTATCTGAAGTATATAAAATCTTTTAACAGCTACAATAATTTCTGTTAATTATGTCTCTACACAATTGCAAGTAAATGTTGCATGTGCTGTGAGAAATAGCATCTTGCATAAAAATGAACAAACTTGTTTTACAATATTTTCTAGTTATACCACATGAAAATTAATTTTTCACTCAACGTTAACTTGAATGAATTTGAATTTTATCATCATCCCCCTGCCCTCCCCCTACTAATTATTGATTCTATCGGCCACTCAGGAATCTTGAGCATCTCAAAATACTGGGTCAAACAGTGTTATTATTAAGTTCTTCGTAAGTTTGCATGGTGAGCATCAATATCAGTTATTATTACCTAAAGTTTGTTTTCATAACCCAGCTTGACAAGATGCTATCTTGGGAGTATATTTTCCATTGACTGGCAGGTTTTTACATTCAGAGACATCTGCGTTGGATTAATATGTGCATAATATATTGTTATTTCATTAAAAGATTACTGCCACACCATGGCATTGTGTGCTCAATTTGCTTATGGCAACCATTTTATCTGGGACACCAAGATAAAAACTTTTTATAATCCATCTAATAACAAATCAATTTATTTGCAAATCTTTGCTTATTTAACCTGATTGTTACTGGTATGGAAGCAAACAAAGACTTTTTGATATTACTTTTAATTTTTGACAATATATAACAAAATGTAAACAATAACAAAAGCCTGCAATACTATGGTGTGACAGTAATCCTTTAAACAAGAAAAATATTTTTGGTAATGGCAAACAAGTGCTTCTGTAATATATACATTCCAAGTGCAATGCAGTGCAAGTTTAGTTTGTTTTATTTCTTGGACAGGAAGCTACATTTTTGTGGCCTTTCATAGGCTGCTTGCACATCTTGCATTTTGGTGCATTTCTTTTTGGTTTGGTGCTGGTAGTTGATGCGGCTGGAACTGTGTAAAATAACATATGAAGCATCAGTACTGGGTATAATACTCGAAACATTCTGGCGTAAAGTGTTTCGAGCAAACAACAGACGAACGTGTTGGCGTCCATTTATCTCGCCTCCGTCGAACGAAGTCCATCCATTTCTTCCTTCGTTTTACTGCGTCGGATGAGCTTTCATCCCAAAATGGTATCTGGTACAAGAATATATCATTTTCCTTGTCTGTAGTATTAGAAATCCGTAAACAACGCATCTTTCAGGCATTTTTCCACAAAAAACTACGGTGACACATGCACTCGCAATAGAACGCGCCTAGTGACTGTGAAAATTGGTTCCTGGGACCCAGGTTTCTAAGCATAAAATTTGGATGCGCACTTTTTTCCCAAATGTGGCCAAACTAGCACGTTTGACTGCATTTATCTCCACAACTAAACGCTCAACAAAAAAACTAAATTACAACTTACTAACTAACTTTTTGAGCTCTATTTGGACCACCAAAAAACCATTTTGGGTTTATAAGCACTTTAACCCAAAAAAAATTTCATAGACAGGATTGCAACTGTGCAATGTGATTAATTTAATCTGTTAAATGTATTCATTAGTTTCATGTATTCCAATTAACTGTCAATCATTCCTTGTATATATCTATCATAGATTTAATGATTCTCACAAGTAGCGTGCACGTACGTGTGCATGTACATCTTCTTATTTACGATTTAGAAAAAATCTTATGATGGGGGGGGGGCACATTGTGTACGTATGTGTACCCATAGAGGCGATAGTAGCTTAGGAGATAGTGGCTTACAAAGGGGAGGGTGTAAAATATTCCCGAATTTTGCGTACGTATTAAACGGGGGTGGCCATGTTTACATATAAGTATTTCATGTAGCTAGCTTTCGAACAGGTTGGCTGCAAAAAATGAGAAAGAGACATCTGGTCAGTGGTATGATGATGATGACTCAGATGACTTCTGTTCAAGTGACGATTCTAGTGAGGATTACTGTGATGAAGAAAATATTTGCAATACAATGTTACTGTCTGGCCCAACTGGCTGTGGGAAAACTGCGGCCGCTTATGCGTGTGCGGAAGAACTTGGTTTTAAGGTTTGTACACATTTCAGCATTTTTGACGAAAAGTAGAGCAGACCTTGCTGTTTATTGTATTTTTACTTATCACCTCGTTTAGTTTTGCCCGAAAGTCAATCTTTATATATATTATCTAAAAATAAGAATGCAATTAAATATTTACAAGCCATTCATTGAAGGTCTTTTCGTAGAATTAATTATAGTGATTTGTTATTCTTGCCGTGAGTTTTGGTTTTTGGCCCTCGTGTCATGCACAATGGGGTTCAATGCAGAGGGTGCAATTTGTGGTGCTCTTAATACCGTAACGCTAATGATCAGCTTCTCTCAGTAATGTATACAGCGTCGTCTTCTTGGCAGAAATCACATAGAATAGACAATATCTTTCTGCGAGCAGTGGTTGTTAGGTGTTGATGGCGTGTTCTGACAGCTGTTGCTTTAATTTTAGCAATGTTCTTGAACGCTTTGTCATTAGGTTTTGATTGCACCAGAGATTTGTGGGGCATTTGGGGATGCTGGACTAGACGAACATCCAAGTTGCAACTTTTAGCTGCTTTCTTTATATCATTCGTGAATGTATTTGAGATTTCGGGGGTGGTAAGAATGGGTAGGCGATTACTACTATGGTGAAGTTTTTCTCGGTAGAGGTTTTAGTGGTTAGGGAGGTGGTAAATCAACGCTGTGTTTGGTATCTCTTGAGACTATCTTGTTTCTCTTACAACGGTTTAGAAACATTTTTGACATAGTTCATGTTAAGCTCTACGCAATATTTTGCCGTTCGAAAAGAAGTTTGGTTCCAACGGAGATTGTTTAAAAGTTTTATTGAACCTCGTTTTCAAAATTGTATTGATACAGCCCCTTTCGAGGTTTAATCCGCCATGTTGCAGGGGGTGCAAAAACATTTGGGCAAACGCGCGGCCGGCTATGGCGTCCATATATTTTACTAATGAGTAAGCGAAAATGTAATACACATATAATCTTGATTTTCTGTTGAAATATTGAAGCGTTGGTAACGTTTTTACTTTCTGGGTTCCAATATTTGGTTTTCCCTAGCTCCAGAATGTGGTTTCAACGTATTTTGAGGCGGGAAACATTGCAAAAATGTCGATTTTCTCGACGCATTTTTACCGGTGGCCCTTCACAGAAGACGCGTATAAAAATATATTGTCCACTAATTTATTTGCTCCAACAACGAAATATTTTACAAGAGTACTGTGTACAAATATGACAGCTGAATTAGCCCTCAAGGGTGCTTTTCTCATACAGGGACAAAATTATGTTTCAGTTTGTATAAAATAGGAAATATACTGCATGATGTAAACACCTCAAAAGCATATTGCACAAAGCTTTTTTAGTTTAGTGCGTCTTTTAAAGTTCAAGGAAACATGTAGTCATCTAATTAAATAACTTGTTCATTTTCAAAATGTCCATGTATCTATCAGTTATTCAGTGACAACCATAATCTTGTGCAGTCTTTAAGAACAACATATTTTGACATTGCTACGTGAGATCTGCTGTAATAGGGTGCATAAAAACTTGTGCAATATACATAGTGTGCAAGTACCCATTACATTTAATGTCAGAGGCTGCTACAAAACTTACATATCAAATTTGCTGAACTTGATGTATTTTCATGTTTGCTGCACCAAGCATGAACAGCAGAGCCACATTGGGTGCAAATGTGCTCACCGCTAACAGGAATGCTAGAAAGCATACACACTTCTCTACTTTACCCTTTGAGGTACTTGAATATTGAGATGTTGTGACCATGGATATGCTTGCAGTCATATCCAAGTCGTAGTCATTCTCATCACTGCTTTCATCATTAACTGATGTTTTTACAGTGTCAGTCAAGCAACCATGACATAACCAATTACTTGAGTCTTGCTGCAGTTCAGCACAAACCAAATGCCACCATGTTTTGCATTCCACACAACTGACTTTACCCTCAGTAGCTGACCACAGCGTTACAAAAATCCCTGATAAAATTCAATCGTTCTCATAAGAAACTGTGCTGAACATTACATACCCACATTTGTGCCTGAACCTGAGTAAGATATTTATGAGCCTTTTTAATCGAGGCTGCCATTAAATTCTTCCAAAAAGCTCACACGCGTATACACATGACTTTCTAAAATATCATCACCTCTTACTGAATATGGGCGCAGCACTTTCAGTTAAATAGGACATCAGGAGAGGCAGGAAGGTAAGAATATCCACATTTAAAAAAATAAACCACACTCTTTAAAACCATGCAAACCTCCCTCGTGCTGACTGGCATTCGACATGAATGCTTTAATGGCATCTTTTTCATGCTTAATTTCCCATGCACTTTGTGGAAGATGAGATAGATCTTGATGCACACCATGAACAATATCTTCTACTAGTTGGCTGTAGTGTGGCCTTTTTGTACCTTTCCTGCTTGCTTTAAGAAGTGACTAACATTTTGAAGAGACAGTATAGAAATTTGAGGCAGTAATTCTGCCATTACGTTGTTCGTTCCAAGATGCATTGGTATTCTGACTCTTTGTTTGTACCTCAATATGTTTCACTTGCTCTTCTTGTACAGTTGTTATTCTTGGTTAAAAAGTGGTACAACTTCTTCCAAAGGCTTGTTTGGCCTATCATCAGCAGACATAAGCTCTACAGCTCTCTTTGTTTGTGGTCTACCACGTTCACTTGATAGCAAAACACCACGTGGTACTACCACGTTCACTTGATAGCAAAACACAAGTTGTAGGTATACAGGGTGTATCAAAAAAAAACGGAGCCCATTTTTTGTGTCTAAATATTTCTAAATTACTGAAGCTTATAGTACAATTTTGAACTTGTTTTAAACCACGTTCTTTTCTCTTTCGAACAAGCCGTAATTCGTTTTTTTACTTCCAGTAACGTATGTGCTATGACAAATTTAGTAAAAGCTATCGATTTGAAATGCCCTCCAATTATGCAAAATTGCAAATTCACTATGTCTTTCATGGTCGCCAGTTAAATTTTTAATTTTTTCGCTTATCACATGAATGGTATTTCTGTTAAACTTAATAAAACTTGTTATAAAGCTTTACAGAAGATAACGGACCGTTTACTTTAACAAAAACCTTAGATTTATGCCAAAATAATGATCAAAATTAGCGTTTTGTTTATCCGCGCGTGCACAATGTTGTCGAAATTGCATAATGTCAATATTCATGTCGATACAAGCTTGAACTATCCGTTCGTAGTGCACGTTAACGGTCCGTTATCTTCTGTAAAGCTTTATAACAAGTTTTATTAAGTTTAACAGAAATACCATTTATGTAATAAGCGAAAACGTTAAAAATTTAACTGGCGACCATGAAAGACATAGTGAATTTGCATAATTGGAGGGCATCTCAAGTCGATAGCTTTTACTAAATTTGTCATAGGACATACGCTACTGGGAGAAAAAATACGAATTACGGCTTGTTCGAAAGAGAAAAGAACGTGGTTTAAAACAAGTCCAAAATTGTGCTATAAGCTTCAGTAATTTAGAAATAATTTGACACAAAAGATGGGCTCCGTTTTTTTTGATACACCCTGTAGTCAAAACAATATTGTTCAGTAATAATGAAACTCTATCATTAGTCACAGTCCTGTCATCTGGTTTTCTGGAGTCAAACTCTTAAGGTTTGGTCAACACTGGAATTCTTAAGTGGACCTCTCTTGCTTGCTTTCTTCGACTTTTTATCTTTTCTAAACGTCAAACCTGCAAGTTTCTGGGTTCAACCTCCCTCTTGGTCCCAGATTGCATCCTTGGGGAATGCTTGTACAAACTGGCGAAACATACTACTTGTTATAAGCATAGTTCACCTTATAAAGGACTGCTGTGACATGATAACTTGCCTCAGCTGCTCCTGCTATCCAAGTACACTGATGTCGCAATTTTACAGTTCTTCCTATTAACGTATATCCAAACAACATGCCGTTCATCATTAATCCTTTGTTAGGGCGAAACCTTGCCTTTTAAAAGCACCATATTTTTAACAGTTGGGCATTCAGCAACAAACAGTCTACAGTCAATCTACAAATCCACTCTTGCACTACGAGTATGCTTTCTCATCTTTGTACCCGCCAATGTATTCAACATCAACAGCCTTCACGTGGAGTATGTAACGAAAACGTTTACCATCATCAACATGTGGCCATAATACGACATCGTCTTTATAGGGTCGCTCTTTATGCAGTTAGTTTCAAGCTTTTAGCGTATTTATTCTTTATAGAATCAAAGATTTGCTCTTGCTTAAACGTCTTCGGAATTCCCAGTTCCATATGCTCCAAAAGCCAAAAGCTCTGGCAAGAAGCTCGACCTGTTTGCCAGTCGTCTTTAATTCACGCAGCGCTAGAAATCTTTGAGCGATCCCACAGTCAACAAAATCGTCGTATTCTAGCTGCTCTTCCGGTTAAACCGTAGGGAACAACATAAAATCAGTATACTGTGACACCCCGAACACAAAAAAGGCGAAGGTGTCAGCGAGTTACAAGCTTAAAAGCGATCACCTCGCCGTCTCAAGTTACGCTTTCGCACCTGGAACTCTTTTTTACGCTTCGGCGGCACTCTTGTCATATTTCGACACAAAAAGGTTTTGCAATATATTTTGTTGTTGGAGTAAATAAATTTGTAGAAAATATATTTTTACTTCTGTGAAGGGCCACCGGTAAAAATGCGTCGAGAAAATCGACATTTTTGCGATGTTTCCCGCCTCGAAGTACGTTACAACCAATTTCTGGAGCTAGGGACATTCAAATATTGGACCCAGAAAGTAAAAATTTTAAAATATTTGAACAGAAAATCAAGATTACATGTGTATTAAATTTTCGCTCACTCATAAGTAGAATATATGGACGCCATAGCTGGCCGCGCGCTCGCCCACAATGTTTTTGCGCCTCCTGCAACATGGCGGATTAAAACTTGAAAGGGCCTATTAAAATGAAATAAAACTTTGTTGTTTACAACGTCTGATGGCGTTACTCCATCTCATGGTAATATAATCAGGTAATATATTCACACTTTGTTATAAAAAAAAATCCTGCGGTTTGTCTAAAACTCTCTGTTAGACCCACCATTACCCCCCCCCCTCTCCTCCATGATCCGTATGACCCTGTTGTTGTGTTTTCTAGTTCTATATAATAAAAAAGGTTTCACGGGAAAAAGATAGTCCCTGTAGAGTGTGTATCAAAATAATTCGAATCCAACTTGCTGTTTCTAAAATGCTGAAGTGAAGGATATAATTTTTGTATGGGAATAAAGAGTAATTGCTTTAATAGATTTCTGATTATATCATTCTTATATCCATACGACCAAAAAGGACTTATTAATCGTCTGTTAGAAAATGGTTGCTTGATATCAAATGTTTCCGCTGATGGGAATTCCAAGAGAGACGTACAAACAAAAGATTATGCAAATTTATTAATTGACCTGCTGTTATATAATATGTAGGAAGATTTAGATAAGTTCGTGTTCATTGAATGGGATTTAAGCGATCAATTTTAGTTATTAGTTATTAGCAGTTCAAAGCCTTGTGTAACTAACTTTCAAAGCAAAATATCCAGTTCCCTTTGGCGGAAAAATGTGATTTCTATTGCATGGCATATAGTGTAAAATGCGGAACGACTGGAACTAGTTTAAAGAACAGGAATACGTTTTGTAACTAGCCCTTGTTCTTTAAACTACTTCCAGTCGTTCCTTTCTTAAGACTAGTTCCACTCGTTCTTTTCTTTAAACTAGTACCAGTCGTTCCTTTCTTTAAACTAGTTTCAGTTGTTCCTTTTTTTAAACTAGCTCCAGTCGTTCATTTCTTTAAACTACTTCCAGTGATTTTATTGACATTTTTGTCAAAGCAATACTCCTTCACTTTCCGACTAAATTTCGCATAGAAAATGTCATTTGCGTTTACCAACCAAATCAAAATTCAGCTAAGTTTGTCAAACGTATTCTGCGTTAGTAAACACCAAAATGGGTTTGAATTGTTTTGATACTCACTGTGTAGTATTAATAGCATGAAAAATACGTTGTCTTTACTTATTACTAAGTTTGTACTGCGCCACCTTTTTTATCGTGGCAGGTTATTGAAGTGAATTCTGTGACCAAGCGAGGGGGTAAATATATCCTGACTGAATTACTGGAAGCCACACAATCACACCAGGTTTCCACTAAAGGTAAATTAGATCAAGTGCAGCCTTCAATAGTAACCAATGCCAACAACGTTACTGACAAAGGGAAAAAAGACCCAAAGAAGGGCAAGAATAACCGTATAAATAAAGGACGGTCGAGAAAAAAGGAACAACTGTCTGAAGAAATTCAAATGCAAGGACCAATGTCTCTGATATTACTCGACGAAGTAAGAAATTATACAGTTATTTTTTGGTTTATTTACGTTGTTTGCCATTCATACACAGCCGAAAAGTTTTTACGTTATCAACAAGCCGATATTGGAATGCATTCGCATGGCTTGCGACAACTCGTCTGTTGCAAGCTGATCGTCAAAACTTGTTATCCGCAGGCTTTGTACAAATGTGCAACATGTTTTTCCAGAGAAAGTATAAAAAGAAACACCCCAATTCCGAAGTATATGAATAAGACAAGGCAAGCAGTTGAGACTGTAAATTTTGGACTTTATACAACATCTAATTTGACAATCGTAAAAAACCCTGACAAGATGAGTATAAAATGGATTGTTTTTGAAGCCATTTTAAATACTCGCAATTCGCTCTTTATGAGATAAAGCACTCCTGATCCATTTTTAGATATTTAAAAGACCCATTGATTTGCTTGGTTCAAGCGTGTCTTTTCCATCTTGATTTGCCAAGTATGCGCGAAAAATAGAAAAATATATAAGTTCTAGAAATGATTTTTTTCTATTTTGAGTACAAGGGTAAAATAAATTAACATTTTGCGTTTATAAGCATATTAGTTACGGACCCCAGTTCAGAATTTTGTTTATTTTAAAGCATCAAATCCTGAAGGATGCCAAGTAAATGCATAATTCTTTGAATCTCCTTAGGCTTCGTTTGCCTTTTAAAAAATCAGTTTGACTTCATATATTATGCAATAAACTAGTCTTAGACATGCGCAGGGAAAGTGCGCAATGCAAAACCGAGGAATTACTTTAATATTTTAGATGCGATTTTTGCATGGCGAATCTCGTTGCTATTTGGATATTTCAGTATACTCGTTAAAATGTGTGTTTGTGGAGATATTCTGCTAATATTTTGTTACAAACTGATTTTAAACGATGCGTTGGTCTCAGCTGCACGGCAGTGTCAGCGGTATCACCCAAGAGCGATGCGCCAACTGTCATTTTCGACACAGAAAATAAGAAACGGGCCGAATGTAAAACTCCGCCATGCCCTGGTCGAGTAATTAGAATATCAATTACGTCCTTGATTTCTGGTCACGAGAATTTCGAAAACATGGATAGCTCATTTTATATTTTGACAAACGATATTTGAACGCATCTAAAGACGGTAAATTTTTATGTAATTCAGGTTGATGTTTTGTTTGAAGAAGATAAAGGATTCTGGGTGTCAGTGAATACTCTTCGACAGAATTCTAAGCGCCCAATTGTAATGACTGCATCAGGTAATGCATTTAAATAATAAACAAACATATTTTTTACATGCGATGTACATATATTGTACGCTAAAAACGCTTTTTACGTAATATTTCAAACTTACGTTCTGCTTGCATGTAGGTTGTTCGGTCAAAAGCAGACCGGGGCCAATTGCTCAAAAGTCCATTAGCTTAAACCTGAGTTAACGGAAACTTTAAATGAAATTTCTGCTGCAGTTTCTTTATAACTTCGGAAATATTTCTTCAGAAATCGTGTCAAGGTCAATGGTAGTTTAAGGTACTGAGGTTTTTAAGTAACCAGATGTGCAGAAATACAGAAACTTCAAAAACTCATTAATAGTTCATGAGCAAAACACAAAGGGAGTCAAGCGTGAAGGAGTGTTTCTATGTGATAGAACACGCGTAGATTTTGACAAAACTTTTTTGGCAAACAATCTGTACAAGATTGGTATAAAATGGATCGTTTTTGGAGTCATTTAAAATACTCGCAGTTCGTGGTTTGTCAGATATAAAACGCTCGGCAGCGCCTCGTGTTTTATATCTGATAAAGCATTCCTGCTCGCTTTAAATAGTACTGAAACAGTGGGTTGAAGTTTAACCATTGTTAATAGATTAGATGGTTTGGAAACTCGTTAGAATAACAATATAACTCATCTATGTTATTCAACGTTTATGAAAAATATGTGGTTCTTTATCGTACATATGTATATTGTGTTTTTGCCAGATCCACCAATAGGAATTCTTGAATTGCCCTATTGTTCAATTCGCGGATGGTTAGCTTTCCTAAAACGTTGTTATTGGTTAGTTAGGTGAATACAATACGCACGTGACAATGAAGGACCTTATTTCTGCGTAAACATGAACAAAAGCGTAGATAGCGACCTTACATTGTAGTTCTAATGAATTTCCAAACAATCTGCCTCTTTTAACTATGTTTTAACGCAGGGTCGTTGCGCTAACCCAGCTTTGAACAACCGGCCCCTGTTTAATCATGCAATAAGACCCATTGCACTGACGTCCTAATCCTTGGTGAAAGTCTATATACAGGGCGTATAAAGAAAGTAGACAAATCTGAAATCGCACGACCCTGCGTTAAAACATAGTTAAAAGAGGCAGATTGTTTGGAAATTCATTAGATCTACAATGTAAGGTCCTTCATTGTCACGTGCGTATTGTATTCACCTAACTAACCAATAACAACGTTTTAGGAAAGTTAAACATCCGCGAATTGAGCAATAGGGCAATTCAAGAATTCATATTGGTGGATCTGGCAAAAACACAATATACATATGTAACGATGACGAACCACATATTTTTCCATAAACGTTGAACAACATAGATGATATTGTTATTCTAATGAGTTTCCAAACCATCTAATCTACTAACAATGGTTAAACTTCAACCCACTGTTTAAGTACTATTTAAAGCGAGCAGGACAATGTTTTTATTAAAATAGATTGTTTTGGTTCTTATAATCCAGAATAAAAAAAAATGAGAAATGTAAAACTTCAATACCGTGGGCGTGGGGTTGTGTCTTTTACGACAAATTAAATATACCTTGCGCGCAAAACTTAAATGCGTAAAAGTAATTTTGACTTGCTGGATGGAAAATTTGTCGGGTGTTGTTTTGCTGTACCCCATATGGCGGAATTTATAATAAGCTTGTGTCTGGCAGAATTTTTAATTAGCTCGAATCTGGCGGGGCTATCACTACTCTAAGAAGTGCAGTTTCACTAAATATCACGTCCTAGCTCTAATTGTTTTGTTTTGGTTTTGACACTTTAGATCCCAGTGCGATTGACGTCGATGGGGAATTTGAACATATATTATTGAAGTCACCCACGCTCAGTCTTTATTCAGCCTATCTTCAAACTGTTTGCTTAGTTAAGAATGTATTTGTCAACCCTTATGATGTACAGGCGCTGTCTTGGCTTTATTACTCAGACATCCGTCGTTTGCTGTTAAATTTGCAGTTTTGGATTGATTCAAATGCTGGAGCTGGCGATGAACATGGAATCACCATTAGAGGTGATCTTCGTAGTAATCTGCCGTACCACAATACCCGCGAGAGCACTAAAGATGTCACTTTCGCAGAGCAAATTAAAGATAGTCCAGGTGAGGTGACACAAAAGTCTGCCGATGTGGATTTTCCTGGTGGTGTATTATTGAGCGCATCCAAAAATGATGAAGAAGACAAAACATGCATTACCTGTAATCCTATGCAACAACTTGGTGCAAAAGAGCAGGTTGAACAGACAGACAGCAGCTGTACTGGTACTGGTACTAGTGAAATAACAAACATCAGACTTACCAATCGATCGAAATCTAACACGTCAGTATCATTTGATGAAAAAAAGAGTCCAAAACTGTGTGAAATTAACAATAAATTAGTGAATGAACTATTAAACACCGAGGACTGTCACAAAGCACAATTGCTGAATGAAATTAAACTTGATTCTAGGAAAGCATGTGAATTTGAAAAGTGTTGTTACAATCAGGAACCGATCGATGAAGCCTTAGTTTTAGAAAAGGGCGAGAGTATTTCACCTGAGAAGGACAAGATAGAGATGCATAATCTTTGTTTGGAAAGTTTGTTGGGTCTTCGTAATGTAAGCAACAATGGTGCATCTGTTTTGGAGACATTACAAACTAAGGTACGTTTGTGTGTTTGTAAAGTTAGATTTAAGAGAACATGATATTCCTTTTCACTTTGCTTTGAAGAAATTCATTCGAACGGCTTATGTAGCTAAATTCGGGCGCGCAGTTTGAAATTAGGCCTGGGCTCTGCCAGTATGCTTTTTTTGGAGTCAGGAAAGAGACCCAGTCCCGTAGTCAGAGGCCGCAATCCTCTGTGGAGGTATCGTGAGGCTCTGAAAAAATGGAGGTGGGTAAAATCCATTGATTGGATGTTTTATAATTAGTCAGACCGATTCTCTTGATAAAATTTTAATTATTCAAGAAGCAAAGCTGAGCCTAAAACTGTCATTTCGAGCCTGATCGAAATGAAAGATTACACAGTGAGTCTTATTACACGGTGAGTAATATTTCTCATCGTCTGACGGAGTCCAAATTTTTATTTTTCCATTATTTTTACACAAGTGATATACGTATCATTAATATGTGCAGATTAAGCAACACAATTGGCAATGACAAAAAGGCATCGTATAGTAAGTGCCTATATTGTACAAGAGTAAGCAATCTTGAACAGTTTAAATAATATGCGCCTGCCTATCGTACTGGATCCTACAGTAATGGCATG
Organism: Muricea muricata; assembly: GCA_963855995.1. Classification (NCBI taxonomy): domain Eukaryota; kingdom Metazoa; phylum Cnidaria; class Anthozoa; order Malacalcyonacea; family Plexauridae; genus Muricea; species Muricea muricata. The sequence goes on along the minus strand of OY979724.1, from coordinate 6,307,928 downwards.
CAGCAAATTCCGTGCATTCTTTTCGGCTTTTTTTCTAGATGCGCACGATTCCTCCACAGATGATCGCGGCCTGTGGCTACGGAATTAAACCAGCTTGGCACTTTTTTATACCCTGGGTTTTCATACAAATATTTTTTATGTCTAGGGACAATTATATAAGCTATATCCCGTCTTCAATATGGAAGCGGAAGTCTTTTTATCAAACCTGCGATTTTAAGGCCTGGTTGCATAGGATGAAAGACCCTATTTTATTTTCTTCTTAACTTTGTAAATACATTTGTTTCCGCTTTCGTAAACTGTACAATTTAGACATTGACTCTATTGACATTGTGTAAGTACGTGTCGCAAGCTATAATCCATGAATGTTATTTATCTGTCTTCGAACTCGTAATTCGATTTAACTAACACGAACTCACGAAATAGTATCTCATTTTTTAGAATTCCTTTCAGCAGAAATGTTTGTTGGCTTCCCATTGTCAGAGTTTAAAAATGGACGTTGTGTATAATAACCTGGAAAGACTATTGCCCTGCATGCTTTGTTCAGTAAACCAGATTGTCGATACACCTGTGAAAAGACAGCCTCCAAAAAACAGCGATCGCCCGCAGCAAGCACCCAAGGAAAAGGAGAGTGATGCCAGTAAGTCTTCGAAGCTTGAAAAGGATGGACACATCAAGGAGGAGCATTCAATGGTGAATAATAAAAGCGACGTTGCTGAGGAGCCGATAATTCAAGATGCAGGTATAATAATCACAGTTTCTGTGTTTGCCACACTGGGGAAAGGGAGGGAGGGGGCACCCATGATAATGTGAAATATATAAAGGTTGGTGCTATAATATCAGAGTGATTAAACACAATTAAAAAGCCTGTAGCTAACCTGCAGTACATTTACTCCGATAAAGATGAAATCATCACGATTATGAAGTAAAACTCGGGCTAAAACACAATGTCAATGTATACTGTATAATTGCTAATGTGACGGGTTCATTGCAAATATTCCTCACAGCTCTATTGCATGTGGATAGGCAGATTTTTAAAGAGTCAGTGTTCTAGTGGACCACTGAGAGATTAACATACAGCGGAGAGCCTTGTTAATTAATATATCTGTTACGTTTTAGGGGCTCTTTCCTAACCTTTTAAGAGTCGTAATATATTAGAGTTTGGCTGTTTTCTGGCGAGTTCAAATCGTTTTCCAATATACGTTTCCTTGCCATTATGTAGAAGATTTAGAATTCTTCAAAGTTTAGAGATGTTTGATGTAAAGTCTGCAATATACTCACCTACACTGGAAAAATGTGTACACAAATAAACACAACAGATGCTCATGGGCTCCATATATGCTACAATGTACCATAAATTCAGTTGTTATAAAAAAACAACTTACATCTAAGCCAGTAAAAGAAAGCTTCTCTTCTAGGGAAAAATAAAATACGAAGGGTACTCTGGACATTTTACATGTTAATTTTTTAGACGCCGCTTCCAAGAAACTAACTGACATATCACTGAAATGTATGGGCGACTTTTATGAAAGTATGTCATTTTTGGAGTTTGAACTTTGCACCGAGCGTAAAGTAGAATCATGTTGTGCCAAGATATCGCCAGGTCTCAAGGATTCTGTTGCCAAACAGCACTCGCGTTTTCAGATAGCATGGAACACTAGTAATGCTATAAATGAACTACGAGGAGTCTTGGAAATTTGCAGTTTAGAACATTCGCATCAACAATTTCACGATCTTTGTAACCGTAGCAGTGTTGAAGTTATGGCATCCGTTACAGATTCACTACATGAATCTTGTTCAATAGCACTTCTCTATCGGGATGCTACCACCAGTGATGTGGAAGTCAAATATGTGAACTGTACGGATTCAAAGCACTCGACGAATTGTGTTAATGAAGTGTGTAAAAGTGCGAGCAGTCTGCATAGCACACTAGATGTTGAACCTTGTTTACAAGTAACAACACACAGCGAGAACTCCACGAGGTATTTTATTTTATATTTGTGTGACAACAAGTCGTTTGATGAGTGGTTAGGCTAGAACGACATTTTAGTCATGCTATGGAATATTCCGTGTCTATAAACTGCAAAACAGTGATTTGTTTAATAAATGGAATGGTAATTTAAAACTCCATAGCATGACAAAATTGGCGGACTGATTTTGGCCACTGTATTTGATTACAAAAGTGGAAAAAGTTTTTTGTCCTCGTGGAAACCTAGGTTTAGGAATAAAAAATTATCTTAACTGTTTAAGAAGAAAACTCGCAAAATAACAAAATAAAATTGTTTCTCCCTATCAAGCATCGTACGTACTGCCGTGCTTAATCAGTATATCGAGTATATTAAATAGTCTAAAAAACCATCCCATTTTATACCCATCTTGCAGTCAGTTTCTTTATGAAAGAATTTTCAATATAGATGTTGTTTAAGCCTGGAAAATCGCAGCAAAAATTTTGTGAAAATACACATGTGCTTATCACATATAAAGACTCCTTCACGGCTATGGCTTCCTTTGTGTTTTGAAATTCGTGTAATGAAATTCAGCTTGATGACAGATCTGTTCCGCCCGGGCTAATTAAAACGTGTCTTCTGTTTCAGGAGAACAAAAAAGCGACAACAAGATTACACAACAATCTCATCGCACTTGCCCGATTTTGGCTGTCTTAACAGACGTAATATTATCATGGAATACTTGCCAACACTCCGTACCATCTGCAGAGACGAGTCCATACGAAAAGCTGAACGTGTTAAACGAAGGTTAGTGTCTATGATTAGCTAGCCAATCATATAGATGGTTAGCTAGCCAATCATAGATGGTTGATAGATGAAAAAGTATTTTTCTCATTTTGGGCAACAATTACGTTGTTCTTATTGACTCAGCAGTGATAGCGTATCCAAACCGTCTATCCTACGAAACATAAACCTACGCATTGCAAAGCCCGTTTTCCACTTCGACCGTATCGTAGCGAAACGTAGCGTATTCTATTGTGTCCATATCGTTAATTAGTTCACGAGACACAGTAAAATACGCTGCGTTTCGTTACGATACGGTTGAAGTGGAAAACTAGCTTTATTCCCCACTCCTTGGCAGGTGACCAATAATGGCGCGCAAATTTCTGTTTCCCAGGATACACATTCCGGAACACGACTGATGCATAAGGTGTATAAAGTCTATACGTCACAGAGCTAACTCGACCCAGCCTCTTTTCTCCTGGCCATTTTTTTTGCGTGTATGATCGTGATGCGTGTTATAGCATACGATATATACCGTTCTTCCAACGGATAAATACTGCCAAAGATATTTGGCTTCAAAGGTATTTCAATTTTTCAGAGATATTTCAATTTTTAGATTCCACCACTACTTGGATTCAATAGGACTTCATATTCCCTCATCTGTAATGCAGTGTGTAACAGAGGATAGCTATTTTAGATAGAAATATAATGTTTAATTAAATAATAGTTTAGTATATTGAAGAAATATTAATAAAGTATTAATACACAATTTACAAGCTACCGAATCATGATAAGTCCCGTTTAAACGAGCAATGTTTGTGTGTTAATTTTCTATAACAAATACTATTGTTCGTTTGGATGGTGCAACAATTATTTTTCGGCGCTCTACATTGCATGCATGTGTTCCACGTATGTTACAACTTGTATATACAGGGCCCGCGGAGCGGTTTTTTATTGGTGGGGCTAATCGAGCACCAAAGGTGCGAGATATCTAGAGGGGAAACTTTTGAAATCAAGAGCCCTGAGATGCCTGGAAACACTTCTAATTTCAACAATCATCATGAAGTGGCATATAGTTTTTGCCTCGATTCTTATATTTTTATTGCAAACATATGTATTGAACAAAAATTATTGGTGGGGCTTTAGCCCAGCCAGCCACCCCGCTCCGCGGTCCCTGATATATATGTTAACCGCACGCCGAGTTCATGATGAGATAATACATGAGATAATACGTCACGTATGCAAGCATCCTACACTTACTCTCCTGTAACCTGCTGTCCTCTACATGTATGCACAACACAAATCGTTCATAATTATTCGGTTTATTCCTACTTCTTATATAAAATAATATAATTCACCATGCAAAGTTTGAAATTACTTACTCCTACTTGCTCTGTCTCAATTACTCAATTACTGTCGGGAGCAATTTATACCGGAAGTCTGGTAAACTGCAATGATGATTTTCTTTTGCAAAAATAGAGTTTATCTTTGGTGAAAAAAATACAAATTAAAAGTAAATGACCACAACATATGAGCTAATACAATTTTTCATTAAAAATTAACTCTTCATGGCTCTGAGTTAGCTTTCAAAGCACTAGCAATATATAAATTATACGAACTAAAATAAAATACCAAAATTAATTTGAATATTTACAATATCCACAGATATTATGGAACAAACTTTCATAAACCTAGGGCATGCTCGTATGAGCCAGGCCAGCCTTCTCTAACCAGGCTAGCCATTTAATATATTTTTAAACTGCATTCATATGGAAAGCTTTCCAGCCCTGCTTGGCAAGATCTTGCCTGCGAACCGATATCTCACCTCAATGGGCTCATATGAATGCATCAAGTCGATTGCAAAAATGTATAGCCTCCTATCCACATGAGGGTATGCTCAATCATATTAAGTCACTAGAGCTTCCTTTCCGCTGTAAAAGTCCATTGGATACACAGGAATGTCCTTCGCACATTTAAGTATGTCCATTCCAAACACAGAAATGTCCATCGGACATTCAAAATGTCCAATGGACATTTTTCAGAGGTATTGGACATTAATCGTGGTACGTACATAACTCCCTTTTAAAGCCAGCCTGGTTTGAAGGACCTGCAGATCCAGATTGTTTATTCGTGGAGGACAGCGCTTATAGAAATGACATGAATGTGACGCTGTCCAATCTCAATCTGAGGAAGATCTTGAAATACTGTCGGATGAAAAGGTGTGGAGCGAACTAATGATAGGTACAAACATATGCGTATACGTCTGACACTTAAAAAAATAAATACTTGGTGCCCTATAAAATGCCGGTCTGCCGTAGAAAATACTTATTTTACCAAAAAAAAGTTCTGCATTTGGTTTGCACCAGGCCTTAAATAGACGAGCATTACCTATTGTCCAACATCGCTTTATCGCTAAATGTTTTTAAAGGGAAATGGCAACAAAAAAATTTATTGTCTCATTTGAAAAATACTCAAAAACAATAAATAGAAGTCTATTGCAAAATTTTTATATCTGTTTTACTTCGGGAGATATTCTCACCTAAATCAACAAACTGTCCGCCATCTTAGATTAATTTTTCACCCCATTAACAATGTTTTGGTGACGTCACAACAGGGATAAGCCTGTCGAAAATCCTCCTAAATACCTACCAACAATCAAATATTGTTTGAAATCTTCTCAGTCCGTGCTGAAATCCGAAACACTTGCCGTACATGCGGTTATGAGAGCATATCAACTATTGTGTCGTAAGCAAAAAAAATTGCGTGATCCCAGTTGTGACGTATCGTGCATATCCACAAATATCCAAGATGGCGGACAACTAAAAATTTCAAGTCAAAATATCTCACCAAATAAGGCAGATATAAGAATTCTGTAATAGACTTCTATATATTGTTTTGGAGACTCTTTCAAATGAGACGATAAAAAATTTTGTTGCCATTTCCCTTTAAAATTAAAAAATCCAAGTAAATTTTTTAAATTAGAGGGTAAATATGAAAACTTATAGATATTCTCCTAAGTTAAAAAGGGGCATTTCTTGGGACACCCACTCCAATGACTACGTTTGTTGTTTGAAGCAGTCACTATTGATTATTTTTGTAAAATGTCGAAAAATAAAGACTTAGAATAGATATAAAGTCAGAACTGTTCATAATAAAAAGATTCATTGTTCCCAGAATTATGTATAAAGTATTGAAGATTTTTAACTTTTTGGCATCTACAACAATATAGTGTTAGCAATGTAACTGAGCATGAGTCAATAAAAGGCGGGCGTTTCGCGCCGTCATTTGGCCACAACCTGGGCTTTTCTACTGCCTATTCCTTGTCTGACACAATTAGTGTAAAACAGGGAGTGGACAGTAGGACCACTTAATTTGGAACCAGTGAGGTTTGGGTCATAGCTAAAGGAGATAGGTTTGGTTTGAGAGAGGTA